>CM037637.1:12029343-12147835 GCA_015227895.2 Colaptes auratus | reverse complement strand
TCTCTTCCATTCCATTCTTCTATTCTCCTATTCTCCAAGAAAGGAGGTTTCACTTAGCGTGTCAGTGTTGACCTGAGTATCATTTGGAGCTGTTCATCTCGTGTGCTCCATTTCCTGTAGGAAAAGGCTAGTTTCAACAACTGTTTCTTTAATGTTAAAATACAGGAAAAGACCATGCAGATAAGGCTGAAGTTTTGGTTTAAGCATCCAGATTGCCTTTCTGTTGTTTGTTTTTTGCAAAAGAGAAACACCATCTAAGTGATTTAGAGATGTTGCACCATTACTGTTTCTGCAGGGATTTTGATTTTCCCATTGCAGATCAGGATGGGAAGAATGTCACATTCCTGTGGGAACAAAACCCCCATTTCCCTCCACCCTGTTCATGCAGTCACTGAAGATTGGACAGATTGTGTGATGAAGCGGATTAAAACGAAACGAGTTGATGATGTTGACTTTAGTAATGATTAAGTGGAGATATAAAAGCTGTTTGTAGGAAGGATAAAACCCACAAATAAATAACTGAGGATGCTTGGAGGACTTGTTATTAATAGCAGTGGGTTGACATTAATATACTAAAAAATTAATTTGATCTTCATGCCAGCATTTCTAATGCTGAGATTCATGAACTTTTTAATAGTTTGGTGGATTATGCATTGCCTTCATGACATTGGTGCAGCCCAGTGGGCTTGGAAAGTCTTTCCAGAGACTTTATCTGCTTCTGATTCTGATCTATCGGATCCATCTGTTGAACAGTTGAGAACTGGCCATAACACCCCCACACAGTGCTACAGGCTGGGGTCAGAGTGGCTGGAGAGCGGCCCGGCAGAAAGAGACCTGGGGGTAGTGGTTGATAGTAGGCTGAACATGAGCCTGCAGTGTGCCCAGGTGGCCAAGAAGGCCAATGGCCTCCTGGCCTGTATCAGGAACAGTGTGGCCAGCAGGAGCAGGGAGGTCATTCTGCCCCTGTACACTGCACTGGTTAGGCCACACCTTGAGTCCTGTGTCCAGTTCTGGGCCCCTCAGTTTAGGAAGGATGTTGACTTGCTGGAACGTGTCCAGAGAAGGGCAACAAAGTTGGTGAGGGGTTTGGAAGACAAGCCCTATGAGGAGAGGTGAGGGAGCTGGGGTTGCTTAGCCTGGAGAGAAGGAGGCTCAGGGGAGACCTTATTGCTGTCTACAACTACCTGAAGGGAGGTTGTAGCCAGGTGGGGGTTGATCTCTTCTCCCAGGCAAGCAGCACCAGAACAAGAGGGCACAGTCTCAAGCTGCACCAGGGGAGGTTTAGGCTTGGATGTTAGGAAGAAGGTCTTCTCAGAAAGAGTGATTGGCCGTTGGAATGTGCTGCCCAGGTTGGTGGTGGAGTCACCATCACTGGAGGTGTTTAAGAGGAGACTGGATGGGGTGCTTGGTGCCATGGTTTAGTTGATTAGATAGTGTTGGATGATAGGTTGGACTCAATGATCTCAAAGTCTCTTCCAACCTGGTTAATTCTTTGTATTCTATTTTCTTCTAGATTCTGGTCATGGAATCAACAGATAACAGAGATTTGGCACTCCCATCTTCTCTCTTTTGGAAAATGCACTTCACTAACTTGACCTGTTAGCAGGAAAATGCAGAGCAGTCCACTTGAAAAGACCTCTCCAGCTGGAGTGACTGAGGAGTCCCAATGGCTATGTAGGAATGGGGAAAACAGACCTATTCTGCTCTCTGAACTGAGGAGAGGTAGATATGAGCTGGAGTCTTTTACTGTTCCAGGGAATGCTTTGGTCACCTGAATGATGCTTAGAAAAGGTGGGAGAGATACATAAACAGTTATTTAAAATAATATTAAAAAAAACATGGATCACCAACTCTCTTCTCAGGTGAACATGGGGACCAGACCTCAAACCTGTGTGTAGCCTCATCTGAAGCTATAATTTTCAACAGTGAAGCCTGTGAATACCAAGGCATCAGCTATGTGGTGACCAGCAGGATTAGTGAGGGGTTTCTTCCTCTCTCCTCTTCTCTCAGGAGACTGCACCTGGAGACCCCACCCAGTTCTGGGGTCTCCTAGCATGAGAATGAGCATGGAACTGTTGTAGCAGCTCCAGAGAAGGGTCACAAAGATGATCAGAGGGCTTAAGCACCTCCCTATGGAGACAGAGTCAGGAGAGAATGCTCAAGACAGACCTTATAGCAGCTTTCCAGTACCTGAAGGGTCCTACAAGAGGGAGGGACTTTTTTCAAGGGCTTGTAGTGAATAGGATGAAGATTAATGGCTTTGAGGTTGAGGAGGGGATGTTTAGACTGCATATTAGGAAGAAATTCTTTACAGTGAAGAAGAAGTTGCCCCCAGAGGTTGTGGATGCCTCCTCCCTGGAAGTGCTCAAGGCCAGGGAGCACTTGGTCTAGTGGAAGGTATCCGTGCCCATGGCAGGCGGGTTGGAACTCTGTGATCTTTAAGGTCGCTTACAATCCAAGCTGTTCTATGAATACCTGATGATGCTGCATTCTGGCAAACACATCACAGACAACTGAAAATGATGTGCAAAATAAGCTGCTGACCTCTGAGGGCTGAGGGAAAGATCTGATTATTCTAAGTGAGAAAACCTGCCAAAATGTCCGAGCAGATCAAAAGCAATAAGCCCAACAAATCCTGGGAGGGACAACTGAAGCCATTCGTCAAACTGTTCTATAAAGCCAACATAAAACATCTTATTTGAGCTCAGCAATTTAGTCATTTTAAAGGAAGATCTGTGTTTGATCTCAAACTCAAGTGAGCCACTTTGAACTCACTTGAGTTTTGGAATGAGTCCTCCTAGGGGCTGTCACTCCTGCGCTTGGGAGAGGCCAGCATGAATTCACCGAGGGCAAATGGTGCTTCGAGACCTGATTGTCTCGATACCTCGAAGTAACCTGCTCAGCTGATAATACAATAATAATACATAGTTTCATAGTTTCATAGTTTCAGTTAGGGTTGGAAGGGACCACAAGGATCATCTAGTTCCAACCCCCCTGCCATGGGCAGGGACACTCTACCCTAGATCAGGCTGGACAGAGCCTCGTCCAGCCTGGTCTTAAACACCGCAAGGGACGGGGCCTCAACCACCTCCCTGGACAACCCATTCCAGGCCTTCACCACTCTCACGGTGAAGAACTTCCTCCTCACATCTAGCCTGAATCTCCCCACCTCCAGCTTCATCCCATTCCCCCTAGTCCTATCACTCCCTGATAGTCTGAAAAGTCCCTCCCCAGCCTTCTTGTAGGCCCCCTTCAGATACTGGAAGGCCACAATGAGGTCACCTCGGAGCCTTCTCTTCTCCAGGCTGAACAGCCCCAACTCCTTCAGTCTGTCCTCATAGGAGAGGTGCTCCAGCCCTCTGATCATCCTCGTGGCCCTTCTCTGGACACGCTCCAGCACCTCCAGATCCCTCTTGTAATAGGGGCTCCAGAACTGGAGGCAGTACTCCAGGTGGGGTCTCACCAGAGCTGAGTAGAGGGGGAGAATCACCTCCCTTGACCTGCTGGCCACACTTCTCCTGATGCAGCCCAGGATCTGATTGGCTTTCCGGGCTGCAAGTGCACATTGAGAGCTCATGTTGAGCTTCTCGTCCACCAGCACCCCCAAGTCTCTCTCCTCTGGGCTGCTCCCCAGCCAGTCACTGCCCAGCCTGTATTTGTGCCTGGGATTGCCTCGACCCAGATGCAGGACCCTGCACTTGGTCTTGTTGAAGCTCATGAGGTTGGCCTGTGCCCACCTCTCCAGCCTGTCAAGGTCCCTCTGGATGGCATCCCTTCCCTCCAGCGTGTCTGCTGCACCACACAGCTTGGTGTCATCAGCAAACTTGCTGAGGGTGCACTCAATGCCACTGTCCATGTCACCCACAAAGATGTTGAACAAGACTGGTCCCAGGACTGATCCCTGAGGGACTCCGCTTGTCACTGGCCTCCACTGGGACATGGACCCATTGACAGCCACTCTTTGGGTGCGGCCATCAAGCCAGTTCCTTATCCATCTGGTGGTCCATCCATCAAACCCGTGTGTCACCAGCTTGGAGACCAGGATGTGGTGTGGGACAGTGTCAAAGGCTTTGCTCAGGTCCAGGTAAACGACATCAGTTGCTCGCCCCTCATCTATTAATGCTGTCACCTGTTCATAGAAGGCCACCAGGTTTGTCAGGCAGGATTTGCCCTTGGCAAAGCCATGCTGACTGCTCCCAATCAACTCTTCACTACTCTTCTGAGTCAGTAGTGCCTCCAGGAGGATCTGCTCCATGATCTTTCCGGGCACAGAGGTGAGACTGACCGGCCTGTAGTTCCCTGGTTCCTCCTTCTTACCCTTTTTGAAAATGGGAGCAATATTTGCCCTTTTCCAATCTGTGGGGACTTCCCCAGTCTGCCATGACTTTTGGAATATAATAGAGAGGGGCTTAGCAACCTCATCTGCCAGTTCTCTCAGCACCCGTGGGTGTATCCCGTCGGGTCCCATGGACTTGAACACTTTCAGGTTCTTCAGGTGATCACGAACCTGAGCTTCACTTATGAAGGGCAGTTCTTCCTCCCCATCCCTGGCATCATCTGCCATGACTCCAGGAGTGTGGCTGGAGGCCCTTGCAGTGAAGACTGAGGTAAAGAAGTTATTGAGTACCTCAGCCTTGTCCACATCACTTGTGACCAATTCACCAGTTTCCTTTCTGAGGGGGCCCACACCTTCCCTACTCATCTTCTTGCCATTAATATACCTGTAGAAATTCTTAGTGCTCCCTTTGACCTCCCTGGCTAGATTCAATTCAAACTCTGCTTTGGCTTTCCTAACCAGGCCTCTTGCTGCTCGGGCAGCTTCCTTATATACCCCCTGTTCTATCTGTCCTTCCCTCCACTGCCTGTAGAGTTTCTTTTTAAGTAATAGTGTGTCCAGGAGCTCCTTGTTCATCCAGGCAGGCCTCCTAGCGTTCTTCCCTGTTTTTCTCTTTGTTGGTATACATAGCTCCTGGACACAGAGGAGGTGGTCCTTGAATACTGACCAGCTGTCCTGGGTCCCTCTTCCCTCCAGGGCTTTGTCCCATGACACTGTGGCTAGCAGACTCCTGAAGCGATCGAAGTCTGCACGCCTAAAGTCTAGGGACATAAGCTTAGAGTAGGTCCTCCTGATAGCCCTGAGGATATTAAATTCAACTGCTTCATGGTCACTGCAGCCAAGGCAGTCTCTGAGCCTCACATTGGTTACCAGCCCTTCCCTGTTGGTGAGAACAAGGTCCAGCAGAGCACCTTTTCTTGTTGGTTCCTCTACCATTTGGAGGAGGAAGTTGTCTTCTATGCAGTCCAGGAACATCCTGGATTGCTGGTGCCTTGCTGTGTTGTCCCTCCAGCAGATGTCAGGGTGGTTGAAATCTCCCATGAGGACCAGGGCTTGTGACCTGGAAGCCGCTTCTATTTGCCTGTAGAGGGCCTCATCTGCTTGGTTCTGCTGGTCAGGTGGCCTGTAGGAGACCCCCACAGTAATATCTCCTTCCCCTGTCTTGCCTTTAATTCTAACCCATATACTCTCAACCATCTCATCATCCCTCCCCAGGTGGAGTTCTGCTGACTCCAGCTGATTCTTGACATAGAGGGCAACACCTCCTCCTCTCCTTCCCTGCCTATCCTTCCTAAAAAGCTTGTACCCATCTATCCCTACATTCCAATCATGGGAATCATCCCACCAAGTTTCAGTAATGCCCACTATGTCATGGCCTCCCAGCAGCACGGTGGCTATTAATTCATCCTGTTTGTTGCCCAAGCTGCGTGCATTTGCATAGAAGCACTTCAGCTGGGCTGGCCCTGTCGTCCTCTTGTGCCAACTCCCCTTGGTTTTCACAGGGTGTCCTGGTGTGTCATCTGTGTCTGGCCTCAGGACAGCAAGTTGAGAGCCCTTAGCAGCTCTCCATCCCCACTGCCTCCAGGTTGGAAGAGACCTTCAAGATCATTGTGTCCAACCTATCAACCAATCCAATCCACCTAAACAACTAGATCATGGCACCCAGTACCCCATCAAGTCTCCTGATGTGGGGTGAGCAGTGCACATTGCCTACCTGAATTTCTCCAAGGCTTTGGACATGGTTCCCCACAGCCTTCTCCTAGAAGATCTGATGCTTTAGAGTCTAGACAAGTGGTCTGTGTGGTAGGTGGGAACTGGCTGACAGGTGCTGGCAAATAGCTTTTGCAAACTGGCAGCCAGTCACAAGTGACAGCCCTCAGGGACCGATATTTGGCCCAATGTTGTCTAATAAGCCCTTGAGTGATCTGGATGATGGGACCAAGTGTACCCTGGTGAAGCTTGCTGATGATACCAAAGAGGTCGAAGGTTGGACCCAATGATCTTAGAGGTCTTTTCCAACTGAAACAATTCTATGATTCTATGGTGTGAAGTTATTTGAAGGCCTATTCATCTGTTTCCCATTGTTTTCTGTTTATGTAACAGCTAACTAATGAATAACTTAGGCTGAGATGAAACTCACAGCTATTCCTGAGAGGCAGAAGCTTCTCCCAAGAGAAATCCGGGTTACTGGTTTATGAATTCTTTTGCAGGGATGATAACTGCTCTTTGAAGATTGAGTTGTATAGAGCTGACAGCAGAAACACTGAGGGGTCTCCAAAGGGTTTCCTCGAGGAATTTCCACCCTCCTGCTGCAGGTGCATGGCAGAAAGGGTGAAAAACATCTCCCTCTTCTACACTTCTCAAAGCACAGGTGGTCCCACGCCCCTCATCTCAGGTGCCAGAGATGCAGCTGTTCAGCTGCAGCTGCTCATCTTAGGCTCTGCTCCAGGTGAACCTGAGCCAAGGCTTGACCTACAGTTGTGTGCAGGTGTTCCTGTTGTGCTGGCCGTGAGTCCCTCTGGGTCCAGACCTAAAGCGTATGTCCGCTCTGGGTATGTACTAGGACAAACCTCTCATGTTACATTTTATCCATAGTGGATCTTCTCAGCCTGTGTGCACTGCATGTGTTTCAACTGAAGGCAACTCTCTGCCTTCCAGTTACCATCTTCCAAGGGTCCTGCGCCTGGGCATAAATAACCCCCTGCACCCAGAGAGGTGAGGGGGTGACCTGCTGGAAAGCAGATCTGTGGAGAAGGACCCGGGAGTGCTGGTGGACAGCAAGTGCATCATGAGCCAGCAGTGTGCTCTTGTGTCTAAGAAGGTTGGTGGTCTCCTGGGGTAGATTAAGAAGAGTGAGGCCAGCAAGTCAAGGGTGGTTCTCCTTCCCCTCTACTTCAGGCCAAATCTGAAGTATTGTTTCCAGTTCTGGGCTCCCCATTTCAAGACAGGGAACTACTGTTGAGAGGCTGCAAAGATGCTGAGGAAACTGGAGCATCTCTCTGACAAGGAAAGGCTGAATTCCAGTGCTCCAGCACTCTCAGTTGTGTAAAGGTAAAACAGATTTCCCCCAGAGAGGCTAAGTCTCTGATCAGCCTCATGTCTGAGAATAGTAGATTGTCCCTAGGTCAAGCCAAGTTGCAGTAAGAATGAAGGTGAAATGAAGAATGCACCATTTATTTTCAATCCTATGATGTCCTGGAATACATTTGAGTGAATATTCCTGATTTAAAACCACTGATAGAGCACTCCCTGACATAGCAAAATGTTCCTACCGTGACACAACTCAACCATAAATGCTAACAACAGTTTAAAAAATAGCTGTTTTAAACCTTAAAACTGATGAGGATATCAGGAACAGCTGCTGGCCTGTGACTGAATAAGTGTTCACACTCTCCTAAGGCTCTGAATGCCCTTCTTGAGAAGAGGGATGAAACTGGGTACAGAACAAATCTCATCAGATTGCTGGCAGGCTGAATGTGTTTAACTAGATTCATGCCTCTGATTTGCCTCTCTTAGCTGTGCTGAGTTGCCTCCACAAAAAGCCAGAATAAAAGAATATCAATGTGGACAAAATTAGTCATACATGAAATAATGGCAAGAGGAGAGAAGGTGAATAAATACATGTAGAGTAGGAGAATCACATTGCATCACTCAAGTACTAAATCAAAATGGAATTCATAGAATCAATAAGGTTGGAAAATACCTCAAAGATCATCAAGTCCAACCTGTCACCACAGACCTCATGACTACTAGACCATGGCACCAAGTGCCATGTTTAATCCCCTCTTGAACACCTTCAGGGACAGTAACTCCACCACCTTCCTGGGCAGCACATTCCAATGGCTAACAGCTCTCTCTGTGAAGAACTTTCTCCTCACCTCCAGCCTAAACTTCCCCTGGCACAGCTTGAGACTTTGTCCTCTTGTTCTGTCATAGGTTGCCTGTAGTAGAGACCAACCCCCACCTGTCTACAGCCTCCCTTCAGGTAGTTGTAGAGAGCAATAAGATCTCCCCTGAGCCTCCTCTTCTCCAGGCTAAACAACCCCAGCTCCCTCAGCCTCTCCTTGTAGGGCTTGTGCTTGAGGCCTCTCCCCAGCCTCGTTGCCCTTCTTTGGACAGGTTCAAGTGTCTCAATGTCCTTCTTAAATTGAGGGGCCCAGAACTGGACACAGTAAATCCATCTGATATCTACAAGAGGTACACTCTGATGATGGCAGTGACTTGGGATACACTGTGAAAGCATTTCATGAAGCCAGATTCTGCTGTTTGCTGGAGGTTTTTTCTTTCAGTTCAACAGAATAGATATTTAACCCACAATAAAAGGCATCTAGAGTGATAGAGCCATAGAATCATTAAGGTTGGAAAAGACCTCTCAGATCATTGAGTCCAACCTCCTACCCAACACCTCCATGACCACTAAACCATGTCCAAAAGTGCAATGTCCACCCACACATTTCTTGAACATCTTCAGGGATGGTGATTCCACCACCTCCTTGGGCAGCCTGTTCCACTGCCTGGCCTCTCTTGCAGGAAATAATTTTGTCCTAATATCCAATCTAGATCTCCCCTGGCACAGCTTGAAGCCATTGCCTCTTGTCCTGTTGGTAGTTACTTGGGAGAAGTGGCCAACACTGGCCTCACTCCAACCTCCTTCCAGGTAGTTGTAGAGAGGAATGAGGTCTCTCAGTCTCCCCTTCTCCAGACTAAACAGCTCCAGATCCCTCAGCCTCTCCTCAGAAGACTTGATCTCCAGAGCCTTCATCACCTTCTTTGCCTTTAATAGCTTGCAGTACTCAGTAAGGCTTTCAACGAACAAAAAGATAAACACAATTTTTATGTCTCTATTCTTATTTGTTTTGGATGTGGCTGAGAATTAGAGTCACATTGAAATGTATTTCCCTTCCCTTTTATTTTAAACATGATTCATGCCCCAGGACCTTACAGGATTGGTTTATGCATTTCTTTTTATGACTAGCTTACAAAAAACGTTGATGGCAGAGTACGTGGAAATTGTACTAGAAGGGCTGACAAGAATGGATTTCTTTAAAGCTGTTTCCCTTTTCTAGTCCCTGGATTGCCAGCAATAAGAGCCCAAGACTTTAGGATGAATTATCTTTATCTCTTTGGCAAGCAGAGATGGACAGAAACTTCTTGGCTGTCTCACAGCTTTTATTCTTTTTACTGTCTTCTTTCAGTGATCTTAATAGCACTAAGAGAAAACTCATACTCCTTCCCAACTCCTACTGCTTGTGCCTGCAGCTCTGCTTCTAGGAAGCCTTAATGGCTGGCTGAGGTTATTTTCTGGAAGCTGAGGCTGTGCTTGAGCAAGACAATTTTACCTCCAGAAAGCAAGCTAGGAAGCTGAGATGCTAGGAAGCTGAGATGCTAGGAAGCTGAGATGCTAGGAAGCTGAGATGCTCCTCAGTGTAATCTCTTTTGGCTGAAAGGGCACCTTGAACTTGTCTGTTTCAATAGCTTAGGAACACTGAGGAATTCCTTGCTTCTTAGAGGTCCATTTGTCTGTCATCTGCAGTAGATATAAAGATACCATCACCACCAGGTGAATGATGGCCCTGGTTCCACACCAACTTCCATTCACTGCCGAGCTTTTAAAATCATCCTCTGGCACAAAACACAGCCATCTGCTCAACTTGATGAGTGACTGCAGCTACTGCCTCTGCTCTCTAATTGCTCTGCAGCTTCACTAAATCAAATTTCATGTTGGAAGGCACCCCCAGAGGTCATCTAGTCCAAACCCCCTCCTTCAGTGAGCAGGGACATCTTTGATGAGATCAGGTTCCTCAGAGCCTCTAACAACCTGACTTGGAGTGGTTTCAGGGATGGGGCATTTACCCCCTCTCTGGGCAACCTGGGCCACAGTCTTGCCACTTTCATTGTAAAATGTCTCCCTTCTCTCTAGCCTGAATCTTCTTCTTTTAGTTTAAACCGTCACCCCTTGTTCTGTCACAACAGGCCCTGCTAAAAAGCCTGTCCCCAGCTTTCTGACTGCTGCTTTTAAATACTGAAAGGCCACCAGAAAGTATCCATGGAGACTTTTCTTTTTGAGGTTGAAGAACCCCAACTCCCCAGCCTGGCTTAATACTGTGTCCTGACACTGTGAAATATTGCAGGTATTTGATAACCTTGATTCATGAGAAAAACACAGAAAAATACCTAACAAGTACAGCTGCTTCTGGCAGTTCACCTGGCTAATAGGTTTTGCCCTTTCATAATACGACTGGAAGAAAAAAGAGTTACAGAATTCAACACAGATAGTTCAGATCCTGAGGATGTAGATAAAGATGACGGTGACAAAAGCTGGAAAGGGACTTTTCATGAGGGATTTATTTAATAGGATGAGGGAAAGTGCCTTTAAGCTTGAGGAGAGGAGGTTTAGACTGGGTATTTTGGAAGAAATTCTTCACAGTGAGGGTGGGGAGACACTGGAGCAGGTTTCCCAGGGAAAGTCACAGATGTGCCATCCCTGGAGGTGTTCAAGGCCAGGCTGGACAAAGCCTTGAGCAACCTGTGGAAGGTGTCTGTGGAAGGTGTTCGTGCCCATGGCAGGAGGGTTGGAACTAGATGGTCTTTAAGGTCCCTTCCAACCCCACCCATTCTATGATTCTGAGAGTCTGTGAACCTATGAAAGGTTTGCCATGGTAAAGGAATGCATTTTCACTCTGTGCTCTCAAAAAAATAATAATAGCATTGATGCTATTGAGAGGGAGGCCAGAGGAAAGTGCTTACTGAGGAACAGATTCTAGAATTTACTTTAGACAATACTTGGAAATGTGTTAAAAAATGAGAAGCACTTCAGCACATTAGGGTGATCATTGGAGCATCTCCTGAGGTAATTGTAATCTTGAACTCTTTTACTGAAATGCTTTAGCCTGCCATGAAGTGAAATGAATCTGTTTATAAAGAAAAGGGACAAGCCCACCAGCATGTAAAAGATTTACCTTCTTGAGCACTTTGCAGAGCTTCGTGAGAGGAATAATTTATTTCTTTTCCATTAAATAAGAGTCTGGGGGCAGGTGCGGGGCAGAGTGGCTGGAAAGCTGCCCAGCAGAGAAAAACCTGGGGGTGTTGGTAGACTGCTGGCTGAATATGAGCCAGTGAGTACCCTGGAGACCAAGAAAGCCAACAGCATCCTGGCCTTGATCAGCAATAGTGTGGCCAGCATGACTGGGGAAGGGATTGTCCCCCTGAACTCAGCACTGGTGAGGTCACAGCTTGAGGACTGGGCTCAGTTTTGAACCCCTCGCTCCAAGAAGGACATTGAGGGGCTGGAGAGAGTCCAGAGAAGATCCACAATGCTGGTGAAAGGTCTGGACAAGAGGTCTTATGAGAAAAGGATGAGGAAACTGAAGCTGTTTAGTCTGGAGGAAAGAAGGCTGAGGGAGACTTCACTGTTCTCTACACCTCCCTGAAAGGAGGTTTCAGTGAGGTTAGGGTCAGTCTCTTCTCCCTAGTATCATGGGATAGAAGGAGAGGAAATGGCCTCAAGTTGTGCCAGGGGAGGTCTAGGATGGATATTAGGAAAATTTTCTTTCCTTCAAGAGTGGTCAAGCATTGGAACAGGCTACCCAGGGAGGTGCAGGGGTCATCGTCCCTGGATGTGTTCAAGAGATGTGTGGCTGTGGCACTTTTGGACATGGTTTGATGGCCATGGCAGTGTTGCCTTGATAGCTGGACTTGATGATCCTAGAGGTCTTTTCCAACTGAAACAATTCTATGATTCCTGGTTTCTGAAGGGAAAGGAAAGCCAGAAATGGACATACACTCTGAGAGAAGATGATACATATATTCTGTAGGCAAGAAAGCACAATCAGGGTGTAAGAAGAGATTGCCCCTCCTTTTTGCCACAACAAGCAGACCTGATTGAAGCTTTCAGGACATCTTTGTTTTATTTGTTTGCCAGAAATCCAAATTGCTTGTGCATAAAAGGAGGTCTCTCAGCACTTAACAGTGGGTTGAACACGCTGCATTCCTTTCCTCAAACTCTTTTAAGTGAGCAGGGTGGAGGGAAGATATTTTGGCTGCAACGCTGTTGCTAGTCTGCAGTAATCCGCAGTGGGATGCAATTTAGAGCTTTTCCATGAGTGCTTGTCAGGCTTGAAGTTAGAGAGCGCCTTTTCCTCAGCATCTCCTATCTTGTGAAGTTCCACTTGACCTGGAGAGTGCTTTCAGCCACAGTTTTTACTTAATGGCTAGTTAACTATTTCTAAACTGAATTACTTGTTTGCCATGTTTGATCAATAGTCCAGACAAATGCTTTCCAGATGCTTGCCACTAAATGAATTCCAGATGCTCTCTGTGAATCCCTCTGCTACCCAAAGGGAAGAGAAAGGGAATAAGGGAGGGACACTCACGGGGTGGGAAAGAAACTAAATCTGCTGTAATGAAAATAAAAACAATGAAATGAAACATACAGAAATATATACAAAATGATGTTTAACCCAACCTCCTGCTGGCAATGATGTCCTTGTCACCACTGTCACCTGTCCTGTCTCCTCCTCCCCCCCAGCTGCAGGCTTTTCCTTACTGCAACCCATTGTGGCACACAAGATGTAGCAGTACCGTTGGTCTGTGGCCCATCCCTTGGTGCTAACTCTCCCCATCAGCATTGTCACTGCTAGCAGCAGCCTCTGTCTGTGCAAACATGTGAGGGATCTACCTGAATAATACAATAATACAATACAATACAATACAATACAATACAATACAATAAATCGAGGTTGGAAGAGACTTTCAAGATCATTGTGTCCAACCTATCAACCAATCCAACCCACCCAAACAACTAGATCATGGCACCCAGTACCCCATCAAGTCTCCTCCTGAATACCTCCAATGATGGTGACTCCACCACCTCCCTGGGCAGACCATTCCAATGGGCAATCACTCTCTCTGTATAGAACTTCCTCCTAACATCCAGTTTAAACCTCCCCTGGCGCAGCCTGAGACTGTGTCCTCTTGTTCTGGTGTTGCCTGCCTGGGAAAAGAGACCAACCTCTGCCTGGTCACAATCACCCTTCAGGTAGTTGTAGAGAGCAATAAGGTCACCCCTCAGTCTCCTCTTCTCCAGGCTAAGCAACCCCAGCTCCCTCAGCCTCTCCTCATAGGGCTTGTCTTCCAAACCCCTCACCAACCTTGTTGCCCTTCTCTGGACACGTTCCAGCAAGTCAACATCCTTCCTAAACTGAGGGGCCCAGAACTGGACACAGGACTCCAGGTGTGGCCTAACCAGTGCAGTGTACAGGGGCAGAATGACCTCCCTGCTCCTGCTGGCCACACTGTTCCTGATGCAGGCCAGGATGCCATTGGCCCTCTTGGCTGCCTGGGCACACTGCAGGCTCATGTTCAGCCTCCCATCAACCAGCACCCCCAGGTCCCTCTCTGCCTGGCCGCTCTCCAGCCACTCTGACCCCAGCCTGTAGCACTGCATGGGGTTGTTGTGGCCAAAATTTTGTTTTGCTCTCCATGGAACCACTGGTATATGTGCTTTCAATGATAAGCCATTTCTGGAGGAGCAGGGAACTTGGAAACAGATGTTTTGGAGAGACAAAGTAGAAGCTAGGGGAAAGAGAACAAGAGATAAAGCAAATAAAGCAAAAGGAAGTTGGCATTTCTCTCGAGAAGATGAATAAATCCTTCCTCTGGAGATGTTTGCCTGCAGAAGACAGATTTTTCATTAATGAAGATGTCTCTGGTTACCAATGCTGAGCTCTTGCAATGCTGAAGATCAGCTAATAACACAATGTGTGCAGCCCTGTGGTGCCTAGCGAGGCTGGGCAGCTGCTACTCTCTGTAGCTGATGTTGGTAATATTTGCCTTTGGATTACAGAATCATAGAATTGCTCGAGTTAGAAAAGAGCTTGGAGATCATTTAGTCCAACCATTCTCTAACTCTAGCAAGGCTGATGTTAAACCATGTCCCTCAGCACCACATCTCTGCATCCTTTCAACAACTCCAGGGATGGGTATGTAACCACCTCCAGTTGTCACGGTGAAATCACTGGGAGCAGATTGTTCCCTATCTCTAGGCAAGACGAAGTAGGATTAATACCCTGTGACTAGAGGTAAGCACTGCTGTATTTTGGGTTGTATGAAGAGTATACCTCAAGTGCAATGTCCAATCTTCCACCTAGTTTCAGGTATGACTGGATGGTGAGAAATGAAAACAGGAGCAGCTGGATGAGTGGAAAGATGTGGGCAAGCTGCAGACTTGGTGGGAGACTTGAAAGAGCAGTGCTGTTTCTCTCAATGAACTCCTTACACAGGTGTGCCACCTTCTAATATTTCTAGGTGTTAGATTCTCCAGTGAAGCTGCCTGTGTAATACTGAAGGAGCCCTTGCCCCTGTATGACTAGCAAACAGGGAGATCTTCCAGCTGTCCTTTTCCAAGAGTCTGGGATATTTTTTTCTTATATTACAGCAAAACAATGTTTATTGTTCTGGGATTGCCATGATCAATGTCTTCCCATGGCATTTGAATTTAAACAAAACTACCAAGGCCTGGAATTTTTCCACAGTCCACTTGGAGATCCTGAGCATTAGTTAGTGACTAAGGGATGCTACATTATTCATCTCATGCTCACAGAGGAGCAGGCAAAGATGTGCAGTTTGAGACACTGGCTATTACAGAAGCTTTAAAGGGAGAAGTCTGTTACATGGACAAAATGGTCTTTCAACCAAAAGGACTTAGATTTCCACTGTGAGAGGAGGTTTTCCTTGCTGTTGATGAATGCAATCCTGAACAAGCTGGGTGTCACCAAGTTTTAAATGCAGTTTTGAGCATCTGCTCTTTGTCAGGACACAATTGTTCCTGAGCTACACTGACAGCAGTGGTATCACAGTCAGGAGCTGGCAAAAGAACAGATCAGTGTTAACTTCACTGCTGACTCTTTTTATCCTCCAAGGCTCATCTGCAAAGGAATCAATATTTTCTGCTTTCCTTCCTGAAAACAGAGATGCAGTCTGCTTCTCTTCAGCCCACCACCTCCAGGTTATGTTGCCAGATGTTGACTGACTCCCAGATCTGTCACTGAGCCATGATCTATCTCTGGGATGTCTTGTGGCACTTTCTAGCAGCCAGAGAGTACAGCAGAGACATAAACAGAAATACCACTGCTATCCAGGAAACCTTGCTCTCTTGTTGTGTTTGAACTCTGGCTGTCTGGCTGCAGGAAGCCATTTATTCTGTGCTTTGATCACAAGTGATTTTGTTTTGTTTTGTTTTGGCTTGGTTTGGTTTCTTTTGGCGTGTGCTGGTACAGTCCCCAGCACAGGAACCTGACTTCCTGACACGACCCATAGAGCAGATGTGTGATGTCAGAAACGTACACCCTCACCTAATGATATTTAGCATCCTCTAAATTGAGAAATTAACAGAAAATGACATCATGTTAAGCAAAAAAAGAATTGTCACAGAGTGTAGCAAGGAGACAGGTAATGAGGGGTTGCCATTTATTCTGGGGGAACAATGGATGGCCTCAGGTTGCACCAGGGGAGGTTTAGGTTGCATATTAGAAGAAACTTCTTCCCTGAAAGGGTCCTCAAAGGCTGGAACAGGCTCCCCAGAGAGGTGGCTCCCCAGAAGCCCCATCCTTGGAGGTGTTTCAAAGAGGTAGAGATGTGTTGCTGAGGGACATGGTTTAACACCAGCCTTGGTGCAGTTGGATAATGGTTGGACTTTTTCAAGTGGTCTTTTCCAACTGGAATGATTCCATGGTTTTATGACTTTTATATATATATATTTCTACAGGGATTATGCTGAGCTGGAAACATATGCACCGTGTGAGGTACATGAAGCACAACCAGGTTGTTCCCTGGGAGGATCCAGGGACTTAGCATTTCATAGAATTACAGAGCCACAGAATGGCCTCAGTTGGAAAGCACCTCCAAAGGTCGTCTAGTCCAACCCACTCTGCAGTCAGCAGGGACATCCTCAACTAGATCAGGTTGCCCAGAGCCCTGTTGAGCCTCACCTTGAGTATCTCCAGGGATGGGGCCCCAACCACCTCCCTGGGCAACCTGTTCCAGTCTTCCACTACCCTTATAGTAAAGAATTAGTTCCTAACATCCTGTCTACGTCTACTCTTCTCTAGTTTGAAACCATTGCCCCTTGTCCAATCACTACAGGCCTGTGTAAACAGTCTCTCTCCATCCTTCTTGTAGGTTCTCTTCAGGTATTCCTGATTCAAAGCATCTTATGGTATTGTGTCTAGTTCTGGGCTTTCCAGTTCAAAAGGGACAGGGAACTACTGGAGAGAGTCCAAAGCATCTCTGTGAGGAGGAAAGTCTGAGAGACTTGGGGGTGTTTAGCCTGGAGAAGAGCAGCCTGAGAGAGGGGAGCTAAAGGGTGAAGGTCATGAAGATGGGGCTAGGTTGTTTTCAGTGGTGATCAGTGACAGCACAAGGGGCAATGGGTCCAAACTAGAACACCCAAGGTTTCACTTCAACTTAAAGAGAAAATTCTCTGCTATGAGGGTGCTGGAGCCCTGGAGCAGGCTGCCCAGAGAGGTTGTGAAGTCTCCTTCTCTGGAGAGCTTCCAAACCCACCTGTGATCCTGTGCAGCCAGCTGTGGGTGACCCTGCTTTAGAAGGGTGTTTGAATTGGATGATCTTTGGAGGTCCATTCCAAGCCTCACCATGTTGGGTTTCTGTATAACACTGGACTATATAGTAAGGCCTCTAGCCCACGTTATTTTTTTCTTTGGAGACTGAAAGCACAGAGAAAAGAATGAAAGCTACAAATTTGGGGGGAAAAAAGCAGCTTTTATTGTACTATTTCTTGTTTTCTGCCTAGCTTCACTCTGTAAGTGCCAGTATGGTTGCTTAATGTGTGCATGTTAAACAAAGACAGGAATTTACATGGACACTCCTTTGTTCTCAAAATCAAAGCACATAAACAAGACACTCTAAATGTAGTTGCCATCAAGGCAGATACAGAGTATGTTTACACTGAGTCAGTCATGATAACTTTATGGAGAATAAACTCTCTAAGGACAATTTACTGGACTGCCTTCTGCTATCTTTTGTTTAGAATAACCTTTAGCAGCTCCCTTTGTATTGGGGATGTCAGGAGTTCAGGAAGAACCAAGAACTCTGAGTTTGGCCCAACACTTGGAATCATGTATTCCTTGAAGTACTTGGAGTAGTTGCATTTAAAAGCAAGCAACTGAAATATGAAGCAAGTAGCTTGGCCAATAGCTTCCTCCTATGAGAGTGCTTTAGTAAGTGCCATTTGCTTGATTTACGAACCCATTTGGAAATAAAAATGATTAGATCTAATAAGAAATGTTATATTAGGAAACATGACTGCTAATTTTACAGCTGTATCCTGATCTCAGTCACTTTGACCTTGACATGCAGTGCAACAGCTTCAGAGAGGCTTTTTTTTGTTGTCATGCAGATGATGAAATATTTCAGAACCCACTGAAGAGGAAAGAGAGGCAGAGAAATGGACTTTCTGTCAAGTTCAATCTTTTATGTCTGCTAAGTGCCCTGTCAGGAGCCTTTGTTTTATCTACTGTCGGGATGGTGGAAAGATCAAGAATCATGTTAGAAAAGGGCAAGCATCAATCATGTGTGAAAAAGAATCAAAATCAAAGTAACCAGACAAACACATGTTCCAGGATGAAGGTGCAGTTTGGGTGAGAGCCTGAAGATAAATGAGGTGAGAATAAAGATAAACCAGAAGGGACCCTGAAGCACTAGAGAGGAGACATACAAGCAGAGAAAGAATGAGAAGAGAGCAATAGGTAAAAATCTCCCAGGAAGCCATTGGTCACGCCAGGCAGTTAAACGGATGGATCGGGACAACCAGATCATAGAATCATGGAGTCATAGAATCATAGAAACATAGAATCATAGAAACATAGAATCATAGAATCATAGAAACATAGAAACATAGAATCATAGAAACATAGAAACATAGAATCATAGAAACATAGAAACATAGAATCATAGAAACATAGAAACATAGAATCATAGAAACATAGAAACATAGAAACATAGAATCATAGAAACATAGAATCATAGAATCATAGAATCATAGAAACATAGAAACATAGAATCATAGAATCAATAAGGTGGGAAAAGACCTCAGAGATCATCAAGTCCAACCCGTCACCCAACACCTCCTGAATAACTAAACCATGGCTTCAATGACTTCCCTGCTCCTGCTGGCCACACTATTTCTGATGCAGGCCAGGATGCCATTGGCCTTCTCAGCCACCTGGGCACACTGCTGGCTCATGTTCAGCTGCTGTCAACCAGTACTCCCAGGTCCCTTTCTGCCTGGCTGCTCTCCAGGCACTCCAACCCCAGCCTGTAGCGCTGCATGGGGTTATTGTGACCAAAGTGCAGCACCTGGCATTTGGACTTGCTGAATGCTATCATGTTGGACTCTGCCTATCTGTCCAGCCTGTCAAGGTCCCTCTGGAGAGCCCTTCTACTCTCTAACAGATTAACACCTGCCCCCAGCTTGGTGTCATCTGCAAACTGTCTAATGGTGGACTCAATCCCCTCATCCAGATCATCAGTAAAGATACTGAACAGGATGGGTCCCAGCACTGATCCCTGGGGGAGACCACCAGTGCCTGGCTGCCAGCTGGATGTGGCACCATTCACCACCACTCTCTGGGCTCGGCCCTCCAGCCAGTTCCTAACCCAGCACAGAGTGCTGCAGTCCAAGCCACAAGCTGACAGCTTGGCCAGGAGTTTGCTGTGGGGGACGGTGTCAAAGGCCTTGCTGAAGTCCAGGTAGACTACAGATCTCTTAGGTTCAGTCCCAAAAGAAACATGGATATTGGTTGCAATGGGACAGTCACCTACTTGAGGGAGAAACAAACCAAAGACTGAAATTCAGAAGTGGTGAGGAAATAGCTGGGAGAGGAGGTGCAGGAAAGGCGTTCTTCATTTTGACGTTAGAGAGTGTGCCCATCAAATGAGCCACTAGTGAGGCCTCCCTTTGAATATCGGGCTCAGTTTTGGGCCTTTCACTACAAGAAACATACTGAATTGCTGGAGTGTGTCCAGAGAAAGGCAACCAAGCTGGTGAAGTGTCTGGAGAACAGGTCTGGTGAAGAGCAGCTGAGGAAACGGATTGTTTAGTTTGGAGAAAAGGAGGCTGAGGGGAGACCTCACCACCCTCTACAATGACCTCAAAAGAGGCTGGGGTGAGGTGGAGGTTGGTCTCATCTTACATGCAACAAGCGACAGAACAAGAGGAAATGGCCTCAAGCTGTGCCAGGGGACGTTCAGGTTGAATATAAGGGAAAAGTTCTTCACAGAAAGGGCTTCCAGGCACTGGAACAGGCTGCCCAGGGAGGAGGTGGATTCACCATCCCTGGAGGTATTTAAAAGCCATGTGTCTGTGGTGCTGAGGGACGTGATTCAGTGATAGTAGCTTAGCAGTAGTGGTGTGACTGTGAGCTCTAGGTGAGCAGCTGGACTTGATGATCCCAAAGGTGTCATCCAACCTCAACAGACCTGTGATTCTAGCTGAAGTTCTTGCAGTGTCCTATGTCCTATGTGTGAAAGCACTCTGTGTGTGTGTGCTAGAAAACAGCAGCCTGTGCAACATGATAGAAAATACAGAGCAGGCAAGTAGTTATAATTCCTATAGCCAGGACTCCTCCTCGCTGCTGAAGATGTGCAACAAAAAACCCTGACCTCCTTGAACTGTGTACAACAAGGAACATCTGTTCTAAGGAGGTGCTGCTGCACAGATGGTTTGTGTATGCCACCAGAGTGTTTGTGTGTGCCACCAGTGTTTGTGTGTGCCACCAGACTCTTTGTGCTCTCTCTAATTTCTCTCTGTACATTTGTGAACCTTGATCTCAGTGCTTCAGTTTGCTTCTGCAGAATCATTCTCTTTTTGCTTTTGGCACAGGAGTCATAAATGAAAACTTGCTCAAGTTCTTGGGAGCACATCTTTGGTAATTGCGTTGAGTAGGTTAAGAGTACAGTAACCAAAACACCTCTGTGTTGCTCTTGAATCATGAGCAAGAAGGATGAATAGTGTCAAACTTCTAAACCTCTTCCATAACTTAACCCCCTCCATTAACACAGGCTGGTATTAGGAGGAAATCAGCTGTTGGTTTATTCCATAAGCCTTGGCTGGTGTTTGTTTCCCTGGGAGTTACAGGAGTTGCTCTTTTCACCCACAGGCAGATGTGCTGTCTTCCTACATCTGCCTCAGGAGTGAAAGAACAAGTGGAGGATGAGAGCACAGCCCTCTCTTCAGCAAACCTCTGGCCAACGCAAACATGCTGCTGTTTCCTGTTTGCACTGACCTCAAGTGCTGCCTCTGTGGTGTCCTTCTGCAGGAGCAGTTGGAGCAGTGGATTCCATTCCCAGCCTGTGTCTGCTGGGAACACTTCTTCCTTGCACTGTGGTTGATTTATTCCCCTCAACCACGCAGCATGATTCCACTTCATCTCAATCTAACTGGAAGATATAGGAGATCATAGCCATGAATCCACCTTCCCCTTCCATGTCCCACCCACTAGTGCCAGAGGAGGTTTAGGTTGGAAAAATTCCTTTCCTGTGAGAGTGGTCAGGCATGGGAACAGGCTGCCCAGGGAGGAGGTGGAGTCACCATCCCTGGAGGTGTTCAAGAAACATGTGGACGTGGCACTTTGGAACATGGTTTAATGGCCATGCTAGCACTGGGTTGATGGTTGGGACTGGGGACCTTTGAGGTCTTTTTCAACCAAAATAATTCTATGATTCTATGATTTGTGAGAAAAATATGAAGTTCATCACCTGGGCTGGGGAGTGACTTACTCTCACAGGCACCCACAAAGGTAGTTATGTAATCTTTTGGACAAGGTCTATTTGTACAACATTAATGAAGAAACCTTGGAAGTGTTGGTTCTTCTGAAGAGAGCCCTGAGGCTGTTTAGCCTGGAGAAGAGCAGCCTGAGAAGGGATCTTCTCAATGCTGATCAATAGCTAAAGGGCAGAGGGCAAGAGAATGGGTCTGGGCTCTTTTCAGTGGTGCTCATTGAGAGTACAAGGGGCAACAGGTATAAACTAGATCACAGAAGGTTTCACTTCAACTTAAGGAGAAACTTCACTGCTGTGAGGGTGCTGGAGCCCTGGAGCAGACTGCCCAGATTGGTCTTGGAGTCTCCTTCTCTGGAGAGCTTCCAAATCCATCTGGACGTTGTGATCCTTGGCAAGCTGCTGTGGCTAACCCTGCTTTAGCAGGGGGGCTGGACGAGATGAGCCCCAGAGATTCTTTCCAACCCTTCTGCTGGGATTCTTGTTGGAGGAAGTAGACTCCCCTCATTATCTGCTCCTCCTGTCAACACAATGTTTTACGAGCAGGCTCATTTTGGCAGCGCACAAAAGGATATGCACGTGCACACTGAGGAGTGAAATCAAACCCCATGGCTTCAATTCTGGAGCAAGAGGTTTTGTTTTACTAACAAAGCTTATGGGCATATAATTACATTTTATTGTTTGGTAACAAACGGCAGCCTTGTCATACTTGGCAAATTTGTGAGGGAAAAAACCAACACAGAATGGTAGAAAGGCAGTCTAGGGAAGGATGATGATTCAAGTTCCCAGTTGTTCTCAGATTTGAAAACAATATAGGGTTGTTTTTTTCTTTCCTTTTTGTTTTTAATATAGTCCTCCAAGTCACCCACTCTCACAAATTCAGAAGTGGAATTCTTATGCATCCCTGAAGCAGGGAGGGGTTTAGTGCCCTTTTCAGCACAGGGAAATTAAGAAAGGAAGGCAAATGATGATAATAATAATAATAGGCAAAATGAAAAGGATGATCTAATTTGGAGATGTAAAGTTTGTAGAAGGAAGAATGACAGCTGATGAAAGGCATGAATGAAGCCTGAGGAAATCTCATCTTCACCTTGAGCACTGGAAGCTGTCTGCAGCTGAAACATCAAGGGTACAAAAAGTGTTGTGTGATCAGGGGGTAAATGCTTCCTTTGTAAGACTTCGTCCAAGCTGGGAAGGCACCAGGTTTTGTTTCATTTCAGCTCCACACAAACATGTTGAGTCCTTTGGGTTGCCAGCCCTCCACCACAGTTCCCACTGCTTTCCCCATTCTCACTACCTTCATCTCTTGATTTCCCCTGCTCAGGAGTAGGCAATTTCTGTATCACTTCCCCAGGAGTTTTAGCAGAAAGGTAGAAAGAGAAGATCCCAAGGACAGGAGCAAAGGGGAGGTGTTTTCAGTCCTTGGTCCTGGGATTTGCTAAACGTTTGGGCAGTGATCTTGCAAACTCTGATGTAGTGTCAGGCTGAGCACGATCAAGGTCTGTTGTTAAATTGCCAGAGGAATTTCTGTTCCTTTATGGATGTTTCTCTCAGGCTGCTTCAGCTAACAAAGTAAATCCTTATTTCTCTTACTGCAGTTGCATGAGGCTCAACAAGGCCAGGTGCTGCGTCCTGCACTTTTTTGTTTGCTTGTTTTTACTTTGTAAATGACATTAGAGTTTTTCTCTTTTCTTTTTTATAGTACTAATAGTAATAAGCTCACTGAGTGAGACTGTTCTGCCTGAACACTTCTGCAATAACTCATACAGTTTAGGGAGTTGTTAATCTTTCATCTACTTTTTCATTTTAACTCCACTTAAAAGTAGCAACTACAAGCTATGCAATAAGGAGTTGCCTCTAAAAAGAGCATTTGGTCAGACTGCCTTGCCTGAGGCTCCTTACTCTTCACAGTATCACAGTAGCACAGCATCACCAAGGTTGGAAGAGACCCCATAGGTCATCAAGTCCAACCTGTCACCACAGACCTCATGACTAGACCATGGCACCAAGTGCCACGTCCAGTCCCCTCTTGAACCCCTCCAGGGACGGTGACTCCACCACTTCCCTGGGCAGCACATTCCAATGGCGAATGACTCTCTCGGTGAAGAACTTTCTCCTCACCTCGAGCCTAAACTTCCCCTGGCACAGCTTGAGACTGTGTCCCCTTGTTCTGGTGCTGGTTGCTAGAGAGAAGAGACCAACCTCTTCCTGGCTACAACCACTTTTCAGGTAGTTGTAAAGAGCAATGAGGTCTCCCCTGAGCCTCCTCTTCTCCAGGTTAAACAATCCCAGCTCCCTCAGCCTCTCCTCACAGGGCTTGTGCTCAAGGCTTCTCCCCAGCCTTGTTGCCCTTCTCTGGACACGTTCAAGTGTCTCGATGTCCTTCTTAAACTGAGGGGCCCAGAAGTGGACACAGGACTCAAGGTGTGGCCTAACCAGTGCAGAGTACAGGGGCACAATGACTTCCCTGCTCCTGCTGGCCACACCATTCCTAATGCAGGCCAGGATGCCATTGACCTTCTTGGCCACCTGGGCACACTGCTGGCTCTTGAAGCAAGGCAATGCCAATATTTCAAGACATGCAATTTGCACTCACCAGACCTATTGAAAGAAAAACGTATCACACAGTATCACAGGACATTAGTGGTTGGAAGGGACCTCCAGGATCATTGAGTCCAACCCCCCTGCCAAAGCAGGATCACTAAGAGTAGTCTGCATAGGAATGCATCCAGGTGGATTTTGAAAGTGTCCAGAGAAGGAGACTCCACAACCCCCCTGGGCATCCTCACTGTAAAGAAGTTTCTCCTCATGTTGCAAAATCTTCTATGTTCAGGCTTGAACCTGTTGTTCCTTGTCTTATTACTGTGCAGCACTGAAAAGAGCTTGGCCCCCTCCACTTGACACCCACCCCTCAGATGTTTATACACATTGATGAGATCCCCTCTCAGTCTTCTCCAGATTAATGTATTGATTATTTGTTCTTCCCACAGGGAAGAAAAACCAAGAAGTCTGACATATTAACAGGATAAACTAAAGTATGGGTTTTCTAAGTGCTGTACTACCTGCTTCACACCCAGTATGATTTTGTGTGATAGTGCCACTGAACTTTAGCAGGAAACATAGAATCATAGAATCAATAACGTTGGAAAAGACCTCAGAGATCATCAAGTCCAACCTGTCACCCAACACCTCATGACTGCCTAAGCCATGTCTTCAAGTTTCACATCCAATCCCCACTTGAACAACTCCAGGGACAGTGACTCCACCACCTCCCTGGGCAGCCCATTCCAGTGGCCACTTAGTCTTTCTGTGAGGAGCTTTCTCCTCACCTCGAGCCTACACCTCCCCTGGTACAGCTTGACACTGTGTCCTCTTGTTCTGGTGATGGTTGCCTGGGAGAAGAGACCAACCCCCACCTGGCTACAACCTCCCTTCAGGTAGTTGTAGACAGCAATAAGGTCTCCCCTGAGCCTCCTCTTCTCCAGAATGTGTCCATGAAAGGGAAAAGCTCTGTGAGAAAGTTACAATGTCTACAAAACTTCAGCTGATGGGTGGCTGCTTAGCTTCAGGGTAGTTTTTGTAACTCAGAGAGGAAGATTTGTCCCAGAACAGTCAATGCTCTGAAGTCAGAACATTTACTGCAGATGTGGGAATATGAGTTTGAAGTCTCAGGCCTTAGGCATGGCAATCTCAGCCTCGGAGGACTGTTACAGTTTGTCAGGCACTGCTCAAGAGCGTGGTGCTCGTGTGAAATCAGATACGGTGCTGCACCCTCTTTCTGACAGTGGCAGACAGCTAGGGAAATAATAACAGGCAAATATTGGACACACCACAGATTCTCTGTTCCAGTGGTTTGCTGAGATAGAATCATAGCATGTTGGAATCATAGAATGGCTTTGTTTGGAAAAGGCCTTTAAGGCAATCGAGTGCAACCATTCTCTGCCTATACTAAGGTTGGTGCTGAACCATGTCCTTTAGCATCACATCTCTGAATCTTTTAAACACCTCCAGAGACAGGGATTCAGCCACCTCCCTAGGGAGCCTATTCCACTGTTTCATAGAATCATAGAACTGTTGAGGTTAGAAGAGACCTTTAATATCATCAAGTTCAACTGCTCCCCTAGAGCTCACAATCCCACCACCACTGATAAGCTACTACCACTAAACCATGTCTCCCAGCACTGCATCCATACATCCTTTCAATATGTTTAGAGATGGTGACTCCACCACAGAATCATACAGTATAATCTGGTTGGAAGAGACCTCCAAGATCATCCTGTCCAGCCCTCAACACAGCTCTAAAGGATCCATATTAAACCATGTTCCTAAGCACCAGGACCACACACTGCTTCACACCCCTGGGAATGGACTGCCCTGGGCAGACCATTCCAATGTTTGATAAGCCTTTCAGTGAAGAAGTATTTCCTAATATCCAGCCTAAACTTCCCCATGTGCAGCTTGAAACCATTTCCTCTAATCCTGTTGCTTGACACCGAGGAGAAGAGGCTGACCCCCTCCTCACTCCTACCCCCCTTCAGGGAGTTGCAGAGCTATGAGGTCTCCCCTCACCCTCCTCTTCTCCAGACTGAACCACCCCAGCTCCCTCAGACACTCCACGTAGGCCATGAGCTCCAGGCCCTTCAGAGCCTTGTTCCCCTACTCTGGACACCCTCCAGCACCTCTATGTCAGAGTTCTTGCCTTCTAATTTTGGACTCTGTAAGTAAGGATTAGAAAATCCAGTGCTTGCAAGTTCACAGCTATCTGCTCCTTCTCTTCTGAGAGCTGCCACCAGCTGGCTTCCTGGTACTGCAGCTGAGCCAGTCTATGAGAAGGACACAGAGCTACTTATCTTCCATAGCCTAGCCCTAAAGCAACGCTGGCTGTGTTGTCAGCATGAGCACAGTGTGCAAACAAAATTTATTTCACAGGCTTTCTTCTTGAGAAGACAGAAAGAGGCCAGTGGGTGATGCTGAACCAAAGGAACGTCTTGAGCACTGCTACTTGCTTTAGGAAGATGATGGTAAGTGCTGTGTGAGCTGAGAACTGTCAGATCAGATCCAGACAGATGCCAGGTACTGCTGGTGAAGAAGAGGGACTGCAAAGACCAGTGACAAAATAAAAACTTCTTTTGCTAGTGCAAGCATTGTGACTGTGCCATTTCTGCCACCCTGGTCGTTGGTTTTGATGGGAAACACTACACAGCATGGTTCTGTTATCATGATAGCTTATTACTTGTGAGCAGGTTCTGCCAAGCATACAAACCATCCAAAAACCACTGGATATGCCTGTTTCTGCTTGGAAATCCTGCAGGACTGCCACATTTTTCTGCATCTCTTGGATAATAAAATTGCCCTTCCCTGCTGTAACATCCCAGCACTACAATCTTATAGAATCATTGAATGGTTTTGGATGGAAAGGACCTTTAAGATCATCCAGTTCCAACTCCCCCACCATGGGCAGGGATACCTTCCAATAGATCCAGTTGCTCAAGGCCTTGTCCAAACTGGCCTTGAACACCTCCAGGGAGGGGGCATCCACAACTTCCTTGGGCAACCTGTTCCAGTGTCTCACCACCCTCACTGTAAATAATTGCTTCCCAATATCCAGTCTCAATCTACCCTCTTCAAGCTCAAAGACATTGCCTCTCTTCCTATCATTACGAGCCCTTCCAAAAGGCCCCTTCAGGTACCAGAAGGCTTCTCTAAGGTCCCCCTGGAGCCGTCTTTTCTCCAGGCTTAACAGCCCCAACTCTCTCAGCCTACCCTCATAGGGGAAGTGCCCCAGCCCTCTGATCATCTTTGTGGCCTCTTCTGGAGCTACTACAGAAGTTCGATATCCCTCTTATGCTGGGGGCACCAAAACTGGACACAGTACTTCAGGTGGAGTCTCACAAGGGCAGAGTAGAGTGGGACAATTGCCTCCCTCATCCTGCTGATCACACTTCTTTTTTGATGCAGCCCACCACATGGTTGCTTTTTGGGCTGCCAGTGACCATTTCCAGCTCATGCTGAGTTTTTCAACTGTCACCCTAAGTCCTTCTCCTCAGAACTTCTCTTGAGCCACTCTTTGCCCAGCCAGAATCTGTGCTTGGGAGTGCCCCAACACAGATGTGGGATCTTGTACTTGGCCTGGTTGAACTTCATGAGATTGGCGTGGTCCCACCTCTCAAGCCTGTCCAAGTCCCTCTGGACGGCATCCATTCCCTCCAGTGTGTCAAACAGACCACACAGCTTGGTGTCATCCACAAACTTGCTGAAGATGCCTCAATCCCACTGTCCATGTCACTCACAAAGATGTTAGCACTGGTCCCAGTACCCACCCCTGAGGGGTGGCATTTGTCATTGGTCTCTATGTGGGCACTGAGCCATGGATCACAAGTCTCTGAGTGCAGCCATCTGGCCAATTCCTTACCCAACGTCTCACCTGTCAAGTCCATGCTTTTCCAAACTGGAGACCAGGATGTCATGTGTGACAGTGCCACATTCATTACACAAGTCTTGGTAGATGACATCACTTCACTCTTCCCTTATCCACAGATGCTGTAACTCTGTCATAAATGGTCACCACATTTGTCAGGCATGATTTGCCCTTGGAGAAACCACGTTGGTTACCAGCAATCACCTCCTCCTCAAGAGTCCTGCTGCTTATGCATTGTGGCTGCAGAAAAACATCAGCTACCCACAGCACAATGTTTGAGACATTGCCTTACTGCTCACAAGACAGGCAGCACACCTGTAATGGGACTGTCCTAACCTTGCCAAACAGATGAACTCTCCTACACACTGTATCCTGTGGTGGGGAAGCATGAGGTACCCTTAATCAACGCCATTATTTGAGATCTGTAAGGCTGTCTTCTGCCACTGTCTCACAGCTTGCTAGAGTAGTTTATTTCATTATGTCATTCCTGGAGGTGAAATGTCTTATGCTCACTTTTATGAGTAAATGATTATTGCTGACCCTGGGCTCCCAGACTATTAAGTCTTAACAGCATCTCGGAGATTGCCTCGGCTAATGCAGGAATGGGAGAGCTGGGAAGGCCATTTTCCTAGGTCAATGGCAAATAGAGTTTCTGAGATAAATGTGTGTTCAATAGCAGAAGGTTGGGGCTTTGCAGCTCTTTCTGGCAGCTGATGGAGCATGTGCTTTCGAGTATAACTCAATGTCCTTTTTGGCCACATCCTCTTTCAGAACTAAGTGCCCCTAGTTTGTATTTTCATCCTGCACTTAGTGTCATTCACTCTGTGTGATATGTTACCTCAGTGGGGCTGCAACCCACTTGCTTGCTATCAAGAGTAAGGCAGGTTTCCATTAGTTTAAAAGAAGCTCTTTACAGCACACCCAGTCTTTGGTACCTATATATCCCGGTGCATCCAGTCCAGCCGTGGGCTGTAGGCCACCAGCTGCTCTCAGTCATCCAGCACAGCTGAGCTGAGCTGGCTCCAGGTGTATCCTAGAATACAAGCACCACATTCAGTGCAAAAGAGGAAGTTTGCTGAGGAGAACTGGGCTTTGTGTTGGAGTATCCTGTTTGGGCTTCTTCTTACCTGCTGTCTCCTCCTGCTTCCAAGGATGGCTTTCTCATTTGTGGCTGCTGCATGCTCACTGAGCTAAGTATAGCTTTATAGCACTTCTGTGGGGATTGGTTTTGTTATTCTGTTAAATCCATTTTCATGGGTCTTCTCTCCTTTTCCCAGTTCCCCTTCTCTGCTGGTGAGAGCACCAGAACAAGAGGACACAGTCTCAAGCTGTGCCAGGGGAAGTTTAGGCTCGAGGTGAGGAGAAAGTTCTTCAAAGAGAGAGTCATTTGTCGTTGGAATGGACTGCCGTGGGAGGTGGTGGAGTCACCTTCCCTGGAGGTGTTCAAGAGGGGATTGGACCATGGTGCCATGGTTTAGTCATGGGGTCTGTGGTGACAGGTTGGACTTGATGATCTTTGAGGTCTCTTCCAACTATGGTGATTCTGTGAGAGGCCATTGGTGACAGAGCAACTGCTGCTCTTTAGCCCTAGATATGGACTAAAGGCAAACACAAGCACTGCAATAAAGTTTTAAATATCATATATGAAAATCCTAGAATGGTAGAGGTTGGAAGGGACCTCTGGGAATAGAGTACAACCCACCTGGGAAAGCAAGATCACCTAGGGAAAGCCACAGAGAAACACACCTAGATTAGCTTTGTCAGGGCACAAACTAGAACACAGGAGGTTCTACCTAAATATGGGGAAAAAAACTTGTTTGCTGTGAGGGTGCTGGAGCCCTGGAGAAAGCTGCTCAGAGAGGTTGTGGAGTTTCTTTCTCTGGAGAGATCTCATATCTCCCTGGACATTGCTGTGGGTGACTCCGCTTTACCAGGGGAGTTGAACTAGATGATTCTGTGTGGTCCTTACCAACCCTGGTTCTGTGGTTTGCATTTTTAATTTTCCTCTTAATTTTCAAAAACTGACAGGCAACCTGTTTTGCTGTGGAAAGTTCTTTGATGTCATCAAATGCCTGAATAATGCATAACATTTTTATGTGAGCATGTAACATCTTGTACAGCGTGAACACTTCTCAATTGTCAGATTTTTCTGGGAGGTAAGGGGAGTTGTCATTGAGGGGGAGAATGAGAAGACAGGCAGGGGATAGGCAGCAAGCAGGCAACAGCTGCAGTCTCTGGGTAATGGCAGGAGCAAGAAGACTGTGGGGAGACCTTCCAGAGACCTTCCAGCTGGGAGGAATCTTACAAGGGCTTATACTGATAGAATGGAATGGAATGGAATGGAATAGAATAGAATAGAATAGAATAGAATAGAATAGAATAGAATAGAATAGAATAGAATAGAATAGAATAGACCAGACCAGGTTGGAAGAGACCTTCAAGATCATCGCGTCCAACCTATCATTGAACACCATCTAATCAACTAGCAACCATCTAATCAAACCATGCAACCAAGAATCCCATCAAGTCTCCTCCTAAACACCTCCAATGATGGTGACTCCACCACCTCCCTGGGCAGCCCATTCCAATGGCTGATCACACTCTCTATGAAGAATTTCTTCCTAACATCCACTCTGAACCTCCCCTGGCACAGCTTGAGACTGTGTCCTCTTCTTCTGGTGCTGGTTGCCTGGGAGAAGAGGCCAGGCCCCCGAGCCCCAGGGAGAATGGATTGAAGCTTGAGAAGGGTAGACTTAGACTGGATATTGGGAAGAAATTCTTTACAGTGAGGGTGGTGAGACACTAAACCAGCTGCTCAGGGAGGTTGTGGATGCTCCTTCCCTGGAAGCGTTCAAGGCCAGGTTGGATGAGGACTTGAGCACCCTGGTCTAGTGGAAGGTGTCCCTGCCCATGGCAGGGAGTTGGAACTAGATGAGCTTTAAGGTTCCTCCAAGACAAGTAAGGTGAGAAGGTGATAAGAGTAAAGAGCACTATGGGCAGTTTGGGGAGTTGCTGCTCTAACCTGTGTTGTGGCCCCTGTAAAATTGTGTCAAGGTCCTGAGGTGTCACGAAGTACCTGCTGAATTTAGGATTGCAGTGAAGCATGCAAATGTTGGAGAGACAGGTGGTATTTCAGACATGGTGTCTCCATGGCAATAGAGTGACATTTAATAATGTTAAGTGGGACTATATAATTTTAACCTAGGTGTTTACTGCAATTAGCTGTAATTTTACTTAGAGGGCATCCTTGTACGTGACGATTTTAAGTCTTGGGTAGTGGGCGACAGACAAAGCCTGAAAGGAGAAAACAGCTTTTATATAACAAGAGAAGAAAGAACATTTCTAGCTAAGTCCCTGTCATGGTTTAGTACCAGACTTGGTAGGATGAGAGAGACCTTCTTGCTCTCTACAACTCTGTGAAAGGAGGTTGGAACCTGGTTCATCTCTTCTCTTTAGTAACAAGTGACAGGACGAGAGGAAATGGCCTCAAGTTGCACCAGGGGAAGGTTTCAGTTATATACTAGAAGAAATTTCTTCACTGAAAGGGTTCTCAAAGACTGGAAGAGGATCCCCAGGGAGCTGGTTAAATCCCCATGCAAGGTGTCAAAAAGCTGCAGAGATGTGGTGCTGAGGTGGTTTAGCACCAGGCTTCACAGAGTTAGAGAACTGATGATTGGTAGAGTTGATCTTGATGATTTTTAAAGGTTTTATTTTTCCAACAGAAATGATTCTGTGACTCTATGATTTAAAAGTGCTAAACATCTTTGATGCCCCTTGAAGCTTGGCTGGGTGAATAATATGACTTTTAGACTGAAATGAGATGACTGAGAAATGTTTATTCAGAGCGAAGAAAAGGATAACGGGTCTCTGAACTGTGATGTGTATCATTACATGTCTCTGTTTCAGAAGCTCCTCCTTCCCATCCAAAAGCAGGGCTCTCATACATCTCAGGCATCTGAATTTTATTTACACTGGGACAAAAACATTAGCAATGTACTGCAACAGAGCACAGCTGAAAGGTTAGAGGAAGGCAGATAAGAGAAATGTCTGCAGAACCGTGCCTGTGGCTTTTCCCTTGACCTCCAGCATGTCATTGCTCCCTCTGACACAGGGCAGTAATTTCTTGTTGCCTTTCAAAAGCTGAAGGAGAGCAGTAGTGACATGCTAGTTCTATTTGTGTATTTTACAAAGTTGCAGTGAACTGTGTCCTTTCCACTTTGAAGAGGGAAGACAAGGAATACTTCCCTTGGTGTGTTGTATTCTGAAATCCTTTGGAGAGGAACTCAACCTTCAGAAATGCTGAAGACCCTTGCTGGTGGCTATGAGTTCACCTCTATCTCTAGCAGTGAGATTTCACCTGATACATTCTAGCATCACATTACTCTTTTCATCACTATGCTGTTTTGGTAGCCCATACTTCTCTTTGGCTGGCATACATTCAGATTCATCTCCTCTTCAATTATTTCCTGTTGAGGTAGTTACCATTTAGGGTAGGATTTCTCTTGATACTACCCTGTTAATGCAAAGCCCTGCACTTAGTTGAATGTTCAGCATGCCTTACACCTCTCCTTAAGGCCATTCATTCTTACACCTCTCTGATCTTTGTCTGTGTTACCTACCTGAAAGGAGGTTGGAGTATGGTTTGGGTTGGTCTCTTCTCCCTAGTACCAGCCAACAGAAAAAAGGAAATGGCCTGGAATTGTGCCAAGGAGTGTTTAGGTGGGACATTAAAAACAATTTCTTTCCTGCAAGTCTGGTCAGGCATTAGAACAGGCTGCCCAGGGAGATGTTTGGAGTCACCATCCCTGGGGGTATTCAAGAACTGTGTGGAGATGGCACTTTGGGACATGGTTTGATGGCCATGGTGGTCTTAGGGTGACCACTGGAATCAGCTGCCTATGGAGGTGGTGGAGTCACCTTCATTGGAGGTGTTCAAGAAGAGGCTTGATGGGGTGCTTGGTGCCAGGGTTTAGTTTTTTTAGTTGTTTAGGTGGCTTGTATTGTACTGCATTGTACTGTATTGTACTCTTTGTACTGTATTGTACTGTATGGTACTGTATTGTATTTTAGGTGGGTTGGATTGGTTGATGGGTTGGACGTGATGATCTTGAAGGTCTCTTCCAACCTGTTGTATGGTATTGTATTGTATTGTATTTAGGCTAGATCTCAGAGGTCTTGTCCAACCAAAGCAAATTAATAATTGCTTATTCTGTTGACAAGTCTGTTAGGGGAAAAATAGCAGGTAGCCTCAGCCTCAAACCAAGGCATGGAATAACTCTGCCAATGTGATTTCTTCCAGCTCAATACTTCTCCTTTTAACACCTCTTCTTCAACCAACTCCCTTATATATCATTTACAGCAGCTTTATTTTGTCATGCAATCCCATTTGTTACTCTGGTGGTTTCAAGTTCTATTAGTAAGAAGTCTTTCAGGTGGGTTTTACTAATAAGAAGTGGTTTTCATGAAGAAGTTATTTTGGTGGGTTTTGGTTTTAATAATAACAAGCAAGTGTCAGTGTAAGCGAGACAGGGGCCAGAAGCTTCGTTTTACTTCATGGAAGCTTGAGTTTTAAACCACCCAGAGATCTGAAACTTGTGGTTTTAGTCTGGGTACACAGCAAGCTCAAGGGCTCATCAGAGCACTTCAGTAAAAGGAGCTGCATTTGTAAATCTTACTACAGCTTAGGAATTTTTTTCCCCATCTTGGCAGCATTCCCCCTGGTGAAGTCAGAAGCTTTTTGCATACTGCTGCTGTGACCATTTTTTTTTTTCTTCTGAAAGCCCTGAATACTGTGAAAAATATTTGGAAGAAAGGTCTGAAACATAAACAACTTCCAAAAATGGAGCTGCATTTAGGTGCAGCTACTGCTGCCTGCTTGGCACTATTTCATTGAATCATAGAATTCTTCCAGTCACTGTTGGAAAAGACCTTTAAGATCCTTGAGTCTAACCAGTACCAAACTCTAGCAAGTCTGGTCCCATGGTCTGCCATGCTCCTTGGCACCACATCTCTGCCTCTTTTCAGCACCTCCAGGGAAAAGGATTCAACCACCTCCCTGGGGAGCCTATTTTCATAGAATCATAGAATCACTGAATCAAAAGACCTCAAAGATCATCAAGTCCAACTTGTCACCCAACAGCTCATGAGTACTAACCCATGGCACCAGGTGCCATGTCCAATCCCCTCTTGAACACCTCCAGGGACGATGACTCCTCCACCTCCCTGGGCAGCACATTCCAATGGCTAACAACTCTCTCTGTGAAGAACTTTCTCCTCACCTCGAGCCTAAACCTCCCCTGGTGCAGTTTGAGACTGTGTCCTCTTGTTCTGAGGGTCCTGTTTTGAGGGTCTTTACCTGATTGTCTTAGCTTTTTGCTTGTAGGTCACTACCTACAACCTTATTTTAGGCTGATTGCTGTTAAGTTAATCCTTTAACCATTTCTTGACATTGTCTTGCCTGTGATGAAGTTAATGTGAACTAAGAGACTCACTAAATGCTGTCAGAGCAACTTTTCTTGATCTACCAATGCTAACCACACATCCAGTTAGATTTATGGACCTTAATGCATTAGTTGATGCACTACCATAATGCCTTAATTTTGTGCTGTATTTATATCTGGATTTTTCAACTTCAATGTCTGAAGTAGGAGTGACAGGACTTCAGCTTCAGCTTTCCAAACAAAATAGGTAAAAGAGTACACACTTTTGGTATGCTTATTCACAGGCTCTGACAAATGGAGCTGTATGTCAGTACAGGCTGCATTACTCTTGTGCATTTTGGCTTGTGGGAGGTTGACCTTGTCCAGATGCCAACCCCCGCTGCTCCTGCACTCCAGCCAACCAGCAGCACAAGTGGGACATGTTGCTTAGAAAGGTGGTAGATGTCTTGTCTCTGGAAACATTCAAGATCAGGTTGGATGGAGCACTGAGCAACCTGACCTAGCTGAAGATATTCCTGTCCTGCTCACTGCAGGGGAGGTTTTACTAGAGGATATCTAAAGGTCTTTTCCAACCCAAACTAATCTATGAAAATAAGATGACAAAGCTCATGGGTCAAGATACAAGACTTGCCAAAGCGAAGGGCAAACCAGACGTGACTGAGCTCTCTGTGCAGCTCCCTAAGGAGAGATTCATGTGCTTGGTGGGAGCCCTCTAGAGAAATCTTGGGCAGAGAAATGCTGTTATTGTTAAGATAAAGGTTTTGAGGATGTTAATGGTTGAAATTCCCCTATGTAAGCGTTGTCTCTGTCCTAGAAATTTACTTGTAGTCATTCTGATGGCCTTGGTACCCTGAGGAGCCTTGCAGGTAACAGTGATCTCAGTTTTGAAAACTTTAAAGCTTAGAAGCTTTAGAGCTAGCAAAGCCAGTAGTCTTAAAAGCTGTCAAAGCAGACTTTATTTCTGTTATTCTCTTGGTGTGCATAATTTCCAGAGTTTTATACCCTGTGTTTTCTCCAGTTTAACCTCTAATTAACTTCTAGTCTGTAATTATTTCTAGAATACATAGTCTCTTGCCAGCACCTTCTATGTGCTTTAAAAGAAAAGACCAAGTATGTTACCTCCTCTTTGACTCAGTGAGATCATGAAGCCATGATTATAAATTCCATATTCATGTGCTTTGCTGGGGTGGGGGTGGAGGAGGAAGGAAAAAAGAGGGGGAAAGGGAAAATGTTGGGGGAACTGGGGTGGGTGCATGTCTCACTACTTGCAAGGAAAAAGATAATATTTGGAAAAGATCCATATTAACAACAACAGAATGCAGAAACTTTCTGGAAGACAAGGATAGATGTCAGATTCTACTTGTGTCTTCCATGGATAAGCTTGTGCTTTTAAGCTGAAGTTTGTAACCCAAGGCCTGTTGTCAGCTGAGGCACCAGGGTTTGGACGTCTCTGAAGGCAGCTATGGAGCGATGGTGTTGGACTTCTAATTGAGTTGGGAGAAATACTGTTTTCTGTGCACAGCCATGTTGTTCCTTGCCACCCCTGGCACCTAAAATAGTTCTGCAAAATATACCTCTCTATACACCTAGCAAATACTCTCTGTCTCTACTTTCAGGAATATGTCTAACCTTCTCCTTTAGGTGGGTGCAAAGAGGAACTGCTCACTGGCGAATTGTCCATGCAAAGCCTGGTTCTCTGCAGGAAATTAGAATCATAGAACAGTTAGGGTTTGAAGGGACCTTAAACCTTTAGGGTTTGAAGGAGCCTTAAACCTTTAGGGTTTGAAGGAGCCTTAAACCTTTAGGGTTTGAAGTGATCTGGTTCCATCCTCCCTGTCACAGGCAGGGATACCTTCTACTAGACCAGGTTGCTCAAGGCCACGTCAAACCTGGTCTTGAACTCCTCCAGGGATGTGGCATCCACAACCTCCCTGGTCAACTTGTTCCAGTGTCTCACCACCCTCACAGGAAAGAATCTAAATTCCCCCTCTTCCAGCTCAAAGCCCCTAGTCCTATAACTACAAGTCCTTGTAAAAAGTCGCTCCCTGGCTTTCCTGTAGCCAGCCCACTTCAGCTACTGGACCAACAAGGTCTCCCTGGAGCCTTCTCTTCCTCAGGCTAAAGAACCTCAGCTCTTCCAGCCTGTCCCCACAGTGGGGGTGCTCCAGCCCTCTGATCATCTTTGTGGCCTCCTCTGGACCTGCTCCTACATTTTAATGTCCTTCTTCTATTGGGGGCCCCAGAATTGGGTGCTGCTGTGGTTGCTCTATTTAGAGCATTGAATTGCATGCACCTATGTACCTGAGTTATAAGAAAGGAGGTGGTGGAGTCACCATCATTGGAGGTGTTTAGGAGGAGACTTTATAGGGTGCTTGGTTGCACGGTTTAGTTGATTAGGTGGTGGTGGATGATAGGTTGGACACGATGATCTTGAAGGTCTCTTTCAACCTGGTCTATTCTATTCTATTCTAGTCTAGTCTAGTCTAGTCTATGCTTTCTATTCTATGCTTTCTATTCTATTCTATTCTATTCTATTCTATTCTATTCTATTCTATTCTATTCTATGTTTTGTATTCTATGTTTTGTATTCTATTCTATTCTATTCTATTCTATTCTATTCTATTCTATTCTATTCTATTCTATTTTCTATTCTATGTTTTCTATAATTTGTTTTCTATAATTTGTTTTCTATTCTATTCTATTCTATTCTATTCTATTCTATTCTATTCTATTCTATTCTATTCTATTCTATTCTAAAAGGGGATTTCTTCTGCTTGCTAACAAATATGCTACCAGCTATCTTGCTTTCTTTTGCATTTATTGAAAGTCCACACACAAGCAATCTTTTGTACCTTCATGGATTTAAAATTTATCATCACCTCCCAATTTCAGGAGCTGTGGCTAATAAAGAAAGAGAAGGGAAAGAGAAGGGAAGTGGGACGTGGCTTTCTTGGAAGCAGAGAGTGAAAGGATACAAAATTTATGTGCTATTAATTGTGGAGAGGACAAACAGCCAGAAATATTATATTCTGGCAGCTGCTTAAAGGGCTTCTTGGAAGTGTCTGGAAAAACAACAAACCAACAAAGAATTGCTATCACTGAGTAATTAAGGGTCAAGTTTAAATGGAAGCTTGGCTTTAGTACGCATTAGAGTAGAAACAGCTTTAGCAATGGATGACTCAAGATTTGGCATCTGCTCTCAGGTACTTTGCCTTTCTCCATACACCCAAATAGATATTCTTAGCTTTTTACCCTTGGATTAAAGGTTATGGATCTGGAAACTGTAGCCTAGGTGAGATAAAACTAGTCAACCCAATTATCCCTTTCATTTTCTTTCAGCTGTGGCTGTATTTCAGAACTGATGATGGAATGGAAGTCTGGCTCTTTTAAAACTTATCAAACAGACAGCTGGGTTTTTTTTCCTGCTGTTTCCTGTAGACTTGTTTTTCCCAGCTGAAGTTTTGTATCCAGCAGAAGCCATATTTCATGTTATGTAGTTCTTAAGAGAAGTTTCGTTTTGAACCTCTAAAGGCCCCTCCTGAACTTGCAATAGGACTTATACACACTGTGGCCACTTCACTTGGAAATTTGCCTAATTCTCAAAGATTCCTACTTTGGAAGATGCAGCCTTGGCCAGGCTCTTTGTCCTGTTAAAGGATAATAAGACAATGGTGATGTTTAGTGCTATTTGGAAGAGTGAAGTCAGAGATTTGCATGATTGTTTTACTCCTATTTTTAACAAGCTTGAAAGGGAAAACTCCCTTTGCATGGCTTCTGGTCAAATGCTGTTCTGACTTTGTAATCTCTGCCTTTCTCACTGGGAGCTCTGAGGATAGGAAGACTTCACAGAGGGACCTACCTGGACAGGCTGGGTCAGGGGCCTGAAGCTAATGGGATGAGAAATAAGGCCAAGTGCTGGGTAATGCACTTGGGTAACAGCCCCCATGAATGCTCCAGGCATAGGGAACAGTGGCTGGAAACTGCCCAGCAGAGAAAGACCTGGGGGGGCTGGTTGACAAAGGGTCTAATATGAGCCAGTGTGTGCCAGGTGGCCAAGAAGGCCAACAACATCCTTGCCTAGATCAGCAATAGCGTGGCCATCAGGACCAGGGCAGTGGTTGTGCCCCTGGACTCAGCACTGATGGGGTCATGCTCTAGTATTGTGTTCAGTTTTTTGGGGGTCTCAAGGACTTGAACAGGTTTCCTCAGATAGGTGGTTGAATCTCCATTCCTTGAGGTGTTGAAAAGACACATATGTGGTGCTGAGGAATATGGATTAGCACCGAGTTCCTTTCCAAGAGATGTGAAGGGTGATGGAATCTCCCCTCAGCCTTCCCCTCTCCAAACTAAACCACCCCAGTTTCCTTTGCTACTCCTCACCAGCCCTTTTCCCCAGAACTTTCACCACCTTTGTTGTCCTTCTCTGGACCTCCTCCATCACCTTGATCTCCTTCTTGGAATGAGGGCCCTGAAAACTGGACCCAATGCTCCAGGTATGGTCTCACCAGAACTGATTTCAGGGAGAATGTGTCATGTACTTGCATTATCTCTTAGTCAGCTGAGGTGATGATTGGCAGGAACAGAGATGCAAATTTTCCCTTGCACATAAAAGTAGCACTGTGCTGAAATGCCAATCATTTACATGAAAAGATTTTGCATCTGCAAAGAAAGAGACAAAGGCAACACAAAGAAAGACAATTTCAGGATTCGAGTTCATGTTCTCCTTTCTCTACAAAGTGATTTCATTACACACCTGCTTTTTTGCATCAGGAATAAAGAATATATTTTCTTTTAAAGAATGAAATTCAACAAGGGAGTCAATGCCCTGTGCAGTTCTGAAAATACAGGAGGTGACTTATGCTTCCAATTAAGTAATAACAAGCAATCATTAGTAGTAAATGAGTGCATGTTAGAGCACACTCTGTGTGGCCATGCAGCCAATTCCCTTTCCACCCCTCAGGTCCATGTTTTTCCAGTTTGGTGACCAGGATGTCTTGCAGGACAGTGTACAAATGTTTTACACAGGTCCAGGTAGGTGACATCAGTTGCTCTTCCCTTATCCCCTCATTCCATAACTCTGTTACAAAAAGCCACCAAGGACATTGAGACACTTGAACGTGTCCAGAGAAGGGGAACGAGGCTGGGGAGAGGCCTTGAGCACAAGCCCTGTGAGGAGAGGCTGAGGGAGCTGGGGTTGTTTAGCCTGGAGAAGAGGAGGCTCAGGGGAGACCTCATTGCTATCTGCAACTACCTGAAGGGAGGTTGTAGCCATGAGGGGGTTGGTCTCTTCTCTCAAGCAACCAGCACCAGAACAAGAGGACACAGTCTCAAGCTGTGCCGGGGAAGTTTAGGCTCGAGGTGAGGAGAAAGTTCTTCACTGAGAGAGTTGTTCGCCATTGGAATGTGCTGTCCAGGTTGGTGGTGGAGTCACCATCCCTGGAGGTGTTCAAGAGGGGATTGGACGTGGCACTTGGTGTCATGGTCTAGTCATGAGGTCTGTGGTGACAGGTTGGACTTGCTGCTCTTTGAGGTCACTTCCAACCTTGGTGATTCTGTGATTCTGTGATTTACCTCATGACCTGGAGGTGCATCTCATCAGATCCCATGGACTTGTGCACCTTTTATATTCCTTAGATGATCTCAAGAGTTTTAGGTACTGGTGGTAGAGATGATTCTCCTTGGCTGCATTTTGGGATTTTTTTTCCTTCCAATAGTGAATGGGAAAAACAAAATTGCAGCTCACTGATTTAGACCTTGGAGTCCAAGTTATCCATGGGTGGTCAAGAAGGCCAATAGTATTCATGAACATGTTAAGAACAGAGTGTCCAGAGGTTCATCTCTCCCTCTGTTCAGCCCTAGTTAGACCACATCTGGAATACTGTGTACAGTTCTGGGCTCTGCAGTTCAAGAAGGTTGTATTGTATTGTATTGTATTGTATTGTACTGTATTTAGGTGGGTTGGATTGGTTGATAGGTTGGACATGATGATCTTGAAAGTCTCTTCCAACCTGGTGGTGTATTGTATTGTATTGTATTGTATTGTATTGTATTGTATTGTATTGTATTGTATTAATTGTTCAGGGACAAGGAATTATTGGAAAGAGTTCAATGGAGAGTGATGAGAATGGGTTAAGGGGCTGTTTAGTCTAGAGAAGAGAAGGCTGAGAAGGGATCTTATCAATGTCTACAAGTATCTGAAGGGTGGCCATCAGGAGGATGAAGCCAGTCTCTTTTCAGTGATACCCAGTGATAGGACAAGGGGCAATGAATTTAATCTCAATCACAGGATATTTCATCTCAACATGAGAACAAAGTTCTTTACTGGGAAGGTGATGGAGCCCTAGGGCAGGCTGCTCAGGCTGTGGAGTTCCGCTTTGCGGGGGGCTTGGACTCTGATCTCTGAAGGTCCCTTCCAACCCCCAGCCAGCATTCTGTGGCCTCTCTACTTTTTATTTGGTTGTTCCATTCACTGGAAACAAAAGTGTTAAAATGTATTTTCAGGTCAGCTTTGGAAACACTTTTCCAAGGGTCTGTTCATGAACAGATTTACTCACAGCTTCAAGGAAAATCTTTAATTTTTCCCCTGACTTGTTTTTCTGATGGGAATTGGAAGCAATTTAACAGCATGAAAAGCCTGGAGTTGCTGCCCCTTCCTTATAAAGAGCAAAATAATGATTCTGGGTAGTTCATTTGATCACAAGAATTTAGCTCTGAGGCATATTTGTTGTTTTTTTCCTTCTTAAGAAATTACAATGCAATGTCTTTTCCATGCAATAGTTTGCGCTGATGGAACTTAACAGCAGGTAGAGCAAGGAAATAAAACACTACACCTCTGCATTTTGTTTGTAAATCCCTATGTCATTTCTGGCTCTTGGCAGCCATGAAATGGTTTTTTTGCAGGAAATGTCCCTTGCTGTCAAACAGGGTATTCCTGTAGGTGCAAAGCAATTATTTTGTAGGATTGTTTCAGCTGGAAAAGACCTCTAAGATCATCGAGCCCAACTGTCAGCCTAACATCGCCATGGCTATTAAACCATGTCCCAAAGGTCTGTATCTGCAAATTTCTCAAACAGCTCCAGGGGTGGTGATGCCTGGGCAGCCTCCCTGGGCAGCCTGTTCCAATGCCTGACCACTCTTGCAGGAAAGAAATTTTTCCACATCTCGAGCCTGAACCTCCCCTGGCACAGATTCAGGCCATTTCCTCCTGTTGTATCACCTGATACTAGGGAGAAGAGACTTACACCCACCTCACTCCTGCCTCCTTCCAAGGACCTGTAGAGAGCAATGAGGTGTCTCCTCAGCCTCCTCTTCAGCAGACTAAACAAACCCAGGTCACTCACTCCTCACCAGACCTGTTCTCCAGACCCTTCACCAGTGTTGCTGCCCTTCTCTGGACCTGCTCCACCATCTCAATGTCCCTCTTGGAATGAGAGGCTCAAAAACTGCACCCGGTGCTCAAGGTGTGGCCTCACTGGTGCTGAGTCCAGGGGGACAATCCTTTCCCTAGCCCTCTTGGCTGCACTACTGCTGATCCAGGCCAGGATGCTGTTGATGTTCTTGGGCACATGATGCTTCATCCTCAGTCAGCTGTTAACAAGCACCCCCTGGTCTTTCTCCACTGGGTTGCTTCCAGCCACTCTGCCCCAAGCCTGTACCATTCATGGGGCTGTTGTGACCCAAGTGCAGAACCTCAATAAACCTCAGATAATTTGCTTTGGTGTGTTGATCCAGTCTGCTCAGATCCCTCTGCAGAACCTTTCTACCTTCAACAGATCAACATACCCTCCCAGGTGGTTGTCTTCTGCAAACTCACTGAGAGTGCCTCCATCCCCTCATCCAAACCCCAGCGCTGAATCCTGGGGAGCACCACTTATGACTGGCTGCCAACTGAATTTAACTTAATTCCCTGCCATTCTCTGGGGCTGGCCATCAGCCAGTTTTTTACCCTTCCAAGCCAGGAGCTGCCATTTTCTCCAGGAGGATGCTGTGGGACGCAGTGTCAAAGGCTTTACTAAAGTCCAGATAAAGAACACTCAGAGCCTTTCCCCCATCCACTAAGAGAGTGTGTGTCTCCTAAACTGAGCTTCACGGTGTAACTGAGCCATCTCTGCACACTGATTAGTTGGAATGAGCTCAGTCTCTTTGCTTGACATGCTGCTCTTTGTGGTTTAACTAAGAAATGTGACACTTAAGGGAATTCAGTCAATAGTAAGAGTATTAGAAACTGTAAACTCTCCCATGAAAAACATAAACAGTAGGGCTTTAGATGGCAAAAGCAGGCAGCTCATGAAGACAAAATAAGGAAGCACACACTCTAATTGAATAATTTCTTCCTGACTAATAGGCACATCCCAGTTTCCAGACCTGTGAGGAAGGGAAGTTCTAGGAATTAGATGAAGCACACACTGAGCATCAGTGTTTAGTGACTTGGGCTAAAGTTTCCAACCCAAGGATGAGTAAGGACTGCTGTGCTGGTATGTGAGAAGGCTGCAAATTAATTTCCCATGTTCCTTTACATAAGAAGGAAAAACTGTCGAGATCTGTTTATTGTTTGTTTATGAGTCCTAAGTGCAATGTTAATTAACAACCTCAATTTCAGGGTGTATGTTCATTGCTTTACTTTTAATTACACTTCTGCTCTGACTGTATTATTTCGAACTCCGTGCTTGTGTCTCATCAAAGACATTTTGCAATGCACTTGCAAACAGCAGTGAGGTCCCACACTGGATGTGTTCTGCTGCAAATCAAGTTGGTAGAAATACCCATTCTGGTGGAAGGTCTAATAACCTGTCACTGGGATGGTAAAGCAAAGATGGATGACCTCTCTGCTAATGAGTAGTGTGCAAATCATGACCACAGACCTTTCAAGTTCTGCTCTGCTGCTTGGGAGAACTGAATGAGCCCTGTTCTTATTAAATCCTGCAAAATTTAATAGCCTACCTTGAGTCCTATATCCAGCTCTGGGTCTAGAGGAGAGTCTTAAAGATGATCAGAGGGCTGAAGCACCTCTGCTATGAAGAAAGGCTGAGAGAGTTGGGGTTGTTCAGCCTGGAGAAGGCTCCAGGGAGACATAGCAACATTCCAGTATTTGAAGGGGGCTACAGGACAGCTGGAGAGAGAATTTCTACAACGATATGGAGTAACAGGCTGAGGGGTGATGGCTTCAAACTGGAAAAAGCTTAATTCAGAGGAGATATTTATGAAGGAGTTCTTCCCCACAAGGGTGGTGAGGAACTGGAACAGGTTGTCCAGAGAAGTTGTGGAGGCTTCAAAGCCTGGAAGCGTTGAAAGCCAGGTTGGATGGGGCCTTGAACAAGCTGGTCTAGTAGAAGCTGTCCCTGCCTATGGCAAGGGATTGGAACCAGATGATCCTTAAGGTCCCTTCCAATCCAAACCATTCTCTGCTCCTGTAAAAATGCAATATTTAAAAACAAAAAGTCTAACAAAACCCCACTTCATTGCTCTGAGGGAGTGTAACCCTCTCTCCTACTCACTGCCATTTGGCCATTATGAGCACTGCCCTTTATGAAGTTGTTTGGAGGCTAGGTGAAAGGTTATGTAAGACTTCACTCTTTCTGCTTTGCAGCTGGCACTGCCTTTTGATGACCACACAGATGAGAATCTGGTAAGAGGCAAAGGATGCTAAAGCTAACTTTCAGACAGAGTGAGCAAGCCTCAGGCAGCTTGAGACTTCAAGCAGAAACCTCTGCATTCAGAACAGTTGTTATCCAAGCCTCTTCTGCAGAAGTACACAAAATGCTGTGGTGTGGAGTGTTACATATTCTTTTCATTATTAATTTATTACTTCAAAGGGATGGGTTCAGAACAGTGTTGGAAACCAGCCTTCCACTCTGCCTATGAAAAGAGCAGAACACCACTGCTAAGGCCCCTTTGTACCTGTTGTAGGGCTAATGAATGACAGTAATTCTGTCCAGCATGTCTGCCTGCTGCATTTTCAAGCAGTGTTCTTTGTCCCTTGAGCCAGAGCACCAGAGTAACCTTGTCAAAGAGGACAGTCTTCATGCTATCTCCTTGTCATTATAAAGAAATGTTTGTGCAAAACAAACTGATACTGAGAGAGTTTTGCAATTTCTAATGGCACCCTCAAACTGGGAGGAAACTGGGAATGTTTTTCCAAAGTGGGAAAAAATGCAATGTTTCACTGCTGTTGCCATGGGAACCAGAACTGGTACAGTGTGTGCTGCTTCTTCCTCTGTCCTTATGCCTGATGTGCAGCAGTTGCTTTTAAGAGGCTTCTTAGGAATAACATCAGGATGCCAGAGAAAGATGTAAGCCTGTTATCTTCTACCTTCCTCTGCTTCACAGTTGGGCAGAGCTCTGTGGGTTGGGCACTGCAGAAAAAGGCATGGCTACTGCAGAACGGTACAAATCTGTGAGCACTGAGCAAACAGAGCAAACAAACAATTCTCACTTGAACCCCACAACATCCTCCCCCTTGGGACGGGTGAAATGACACAATCACAGAATCATTTGAGTTGGAAAGGACCTTTAAGATCCAACCATCACCTAACTCTGCCAAGTCTGGGGCTATACCACGTCCCTCAGCACCCCATCCCTGCATCTTTTCAACACCTCCAAGGATTGGTATGCAGCCACTTCCCTAGGGAGCCTGTTCTGGTCCTTAAGCACCCTTTCAGGGAAGAAGTTTCATAGTTTCATAGTTTCAGTTAGGGTTGGAAGGGACCACAAGGATCATCTAGTTCCAACCCCCCTGCCATGGGCAGGGACACCCCACACTAGATCAGGCTGGCCAGAGCCTCATCCAGCCTGGGCTTAAACACCTCAAGGGACAGGGTCTCAGCCACCTCCCTGGACAACCCATTCCAGGGCCTCACCACCCTCATGGTGAAGAACTTCCTCCTCACATCCAGCCTGAATCTCCCCACCTCCAGCTTCATAGAATCAAAATCCCAAAATGGTTTGGGTCGAAAGAGGCCGTAAAGATCATCTAGTTCCAATCACCCTGCCATGGGCAGGATCACCTTCCACTAGAACAGGTTACTCAAGGCTTTGTCCATCCTGGCCTTGAACGCCTTGAGGAAGAGGGCATCCACAACCTCCCTGGGCAGCCTGTTCCAGTGTCTTACCAGCCTCACTGGAAAGAATCTCTTCCTAATCTCCAGTCTAAATGTCCCCTCGTCCTATCACTACAAGCCCTTGTGGAAAGTCCCTCACCATCTTTCTTGTAGGTTCCCCTCAGGTCTGTACCTGTACTAGAGTTTCTTCTAATATCCAACCTAAACATCCCCATGCAACTTAAGGCCATTTCCTCTCATCCTATCACTTGTTATTAGGGAGAAGAGAACCAACACCCACCTTGCTCCACTCTGTAAGCAGTTTTGGGCGTAATGTATTAAACTACATGGCCACAGGAAAATAAATCTGAGGCTTGGGAAGTGATATTAGAACTCACACAGGGAAAGAAATGTAAAATACATAAATGACCTAATTATTCTCTACCACTGTCATAATAAAAGCAGCAGTATCTTTACAGGAATTATTGCTGCCTCCTTTATGCCATAGATCATCCCTGGTGGCAGTGAAGGAGTTTAGCTGCAGAGTAATTTTTATGTATGCAGCATGAACTGTGAGGGCTGAAAGTGGGGAAAACACTTTTGGTAGAGTAATTAAAATCTAATTTTAAACAGTGGCTATGCAGATCTTAGGATTAATTATTCTTGTCTGAATTTCTAATTTGGTTAACCTCATTCCTATTGTAGAGTTAGCACAAAGTATATTCCTGGCACAGTAACATTACATTCTGATCTCCTCCAAAGACTGATGTTCTGGAAAGGCAATTAGTTAAAGTTGAAGGAATAGTATCCATGTTTGTCTCAAGGGTACAACTGTATGGTTGGTTTTGTTTCTTGTTTCCTTTCAAGTCCACAAACTGCCTCTACACTACAAACCTTTTGGTGGCCAGGCTCAAATACTGGTGTCTTGGTTTGAGTGGACAGAAAGGTATTTCACGGTATCACAGTACATTAATGGTTGGAAGGGACCTCAACAGATTGAGTCCAATCCCCTTGCCAAAGCAGGATCGCTTAGGTTAGTCTGCACAGGAATGCATCCAGGTGGGTTTTGAAAGTCTCCAGAGGAGACTCCACAAGCCCTCTGGGCAGCCTGTTCCAGTGCTCCATCACCCTCACTGTTCTCCTCATATTGAGGTGAAAGTCTCCAGAGAAGGAGACTCCACAACCCCCCTTGGGCATCCTCACAGTAAAGAAGTTTCTCCTCACATTGCGGTGAAATCTTCTATGTTCAGGCTTGAACCTGTTGTTCCTTGTCTTATTACTGTGTACCACTGAAAAGAGCTTGGCCCCCTCCACTTGACACCCCACCCCAGATGTTTATACACATTGATGAGATCCCCTCTCAGTCTTCTCCAGACTAAACAGCCCCAGGGCTCTCAGTCTCTCTTCACAGGGGAGATGCTCAAGTCCCCCTAATCATCCTCATGGCTCTCTGTTGGATCTCTCCAGCAGCTCTCTGTCTCTCTTTTACCCCTCCAAAGGAGTAAAATAAAAATGCTCTCACAGAATTGGAAATTTAAAAGGAAATACTATTCACAAGTGTATACAACAATACAAAATACATAAATTCACATTGAGCCATAGCCCAGTTCTCCACCTGGGCTTTCCAAACCCTCACTAGGTCAAGCAAAGACAGAATAGAATAGAATAGAATAGAATAGAATAGAATGGAATAGAATAGAATAGAATAGACTAGAATAGACTAGACTAGACCTAGAATAGAATAGAATAGAATTAACCAGGTTGGAAAAGGCCTGTGAGATCATCAAGCTCAACCTATCACCCAGCACCATCTAATCAACTAAACCATGGCACAAAGCACCCCATCCAGTCTCTTCCTAAACACCTCCAGAGATGGTGACTCCACCACCTCCCTGGGCAGCTCATTCCAAGGGCCAATAACTCTTTCTGGGAAGAACTTCTTCCTAACATCCAGCCTAAACCTCCCCTGGCACAGCTTGAGACTGTGTCCTCTTGTTCCGGTGCTGGTTGCCTGGGAGAAGAGACCAACCCCCACCTGGCTACAACCTCAGAAGAGACCTTTGACATTGTCAAGTCCAAGCACTCCCCTAGACCTCACTATCCTACCACTACCAATAAAGCATACTCCTTGTCATCACATCTGACCCCTCTTTTAAACATCACCACAGATGGTGACTCCACCACTTCCCCGGGCAGCCTGTTTCTATTCTATTCCTAATATCCAACCTGAACTCCCCCTTGGCACAACTTGAAGCCATTTCCTCTTGTCCTGTCACATGTTGCATGAAAAGAGACCAATCCCCACCTGGGCCCAGTTTCCTGTGTGAGGTAGATGTAGGGGACAATGAGGTCTCCCCTTGGCTTGCAGCTCTATCTTCATGTCATTGCAGCATGTTTGTATCTGCATTAGCATTCACTCCCAGAAGCAGGCAACAACTTTTTATCCCATCTTTAATTGATTTGTTAGGAGTTCTGTAAAAGCTATTAATTATTGTGCCTTGTCAGCACAGTTAGGGTCGACCGATGAGACTTGACTCAGCATGATGGTCAAAAATCAATAAAATGTTGAAAACTAGACTAAACCTGCAGCTGTTGCTAGATTTCTAATGAAATTCTAATCTAATGAAATTCAATAAGAGCAAGTGTAAAGTCCTGCATTTGGAGAAGAACAACCCCCTGGATGAGTACAGGCTGGGGGCTGAACTGCTGGAGAGCGGCTCTGGGAAAAAGGACCTGGGTGTCCTGGTGGACAAAAGGATGACCATGAGCCTGTGATATGCTCTCATGACCAAGAATTCAGTGTCATCCTGGGGTGCATCAAGGAGGGTGTGGGGAGTTGAAGGAGGTTCTCTTCCCTCTGTACTCTGCCCTGGTGAGACCACATCCAGAATATTGTCTTCAGCTTTAAGCTTCACATTTCAAGAGAGACAGGGAACTACTGGAGAGGGTGGAGAAAAGGGCTACAAAAATGATGAGGAGACTAGAACATCTCTCTGATGAGGAAAGGCTGACACAACTGGGGCTTTTTGCTCTGGAAAAAAGAAGACTTGGGGGGAATCTCATAAATGTTGATCATTACTTCAAGGATAGGTATCAGGAGGATGGGTGCAGCCTTTTTTCAGTGGTGGCCAGTGACAGGACGAGGGGTAACGGTCACCAACGTGAGCTCAAGAAGTTCCATCTAAACATGAGAAGGAGCTTCTTTAATTTAAAGTTGATGGAGCACTGGACCAGGCTGCCCAGAAAGGTGGTGAACTCTTCATCTCTGGAGACATTCAAAACCTGCCTTGACATGTTCCTTTGAACCCTTCTCTAGGTCACAACCTAGGAACCTGCTTTGGCAGGGAGGGTTGGACTCAATGACCTCCAGAGTTCCCTTCCAACCCCTACCATTCTGTGATCCTTTGACAAACATGGTTGTAACTACGGCTCACAGACACCTCAAAAGCAGTGACTCTCTTATTCAAATAACACCTTTGAGGGTATTTAATTGTATTTAAAAGAACATAGCACTAAAGAAGATTTTGACTGAGCTTGGAACTCCACCAGAGTTTCTTGAGTTATATGCAGTGACCTATTGGCCTCAATATCCACAGTCTCCTGAGAATGATAAACTGCTAATTACAGTTACTTGGAAGAGACCGAGCTGAAAAGCCAAATCACTGAACAGAATTAGTTCTGGTGTAGCTCAAACCAGGACATTAAGTTACAGCCTTACAGAGCCATTAATTAAAGATCAAAGTATTGCTGCCACCCTGATTTTGCTGTTGCCTTGTAAATATAGTCCTCTTGGAGGAGGTTTTGTGATTATTCTGAATAACCTCTGAGCCAACAGAAAGGGGAAAGTTCCCAGCTACACAGCGTGTTTTAGACAGCTGGGGAGACTCAAAAATAGGACATTACTATGTGTGCAGAATTTAATATGAAGTAGAGAAAAAACTCTTTTTATGTCCTTTCGTTTGTACAGCTACACATTGTTGGTACACATTTTGAGATGAGATTGTAACAATGCTGCCGACACTTTCACATTTCTAGGTGTTTGCAATCAGCTGTACTCAATGTAGCTACTGAACTGTTTTCCCACTCCAGCACAACTAACATAATTAAGAATCACACAGAATCCCAGCATGGCAGGGCTTGGAAAGAAGCTCTGGAGATCAAGTCCAACCCCTCTGTGAAAGCAGGTTTACCCAAAGAAAGTCACACAGGAACATGTCCAAGGAGGTTCTGAATGTCTGCAAAGATGGATACGTCCAGTTCAGGGCCCATCAGCTCAGGAAGGATGCTGACTTGCTGGAACGTGTCCAGAGAAGGGCAACAAAGTTGGGGAGGGGTTTGGAGCACAAGCCCTATGAGGAGAGGCTGAGGGAGCTGGGGTTGCTTAGCCTGGAGAAGAGGAGGCTCAGGGGAGACCTTCTTGCTCTCTACAACTACCTGAAGGGAGGTTGTAGCCAGGTGGGGGCTGGTCTCTTCTCCCTGGCAATCAGCACCAGAACAAGAGGACACAGTCTCAAGATGCACCAGGGGAGGTTCAGACTGGATGTTAGGAGGAAATTCTACACAGAGAGAGTGATTGCCCATTGGAATCGGCTGCCTGGAGAGGTGGTGGAGTCACTATCACTAGAGGTGTTCAGGAGGAGACTTGATAGGGTGCTTGGTTGCATGGTTTAGCTGATTAGGTGGTGTTGGATGATAGGGTGGATGCGGTGATCTCAAAGGTCTCTTCCAACCTGGTCTATTCTATTCTATTCTATTCCATTCCATTCCATTCCATTCCATTCCATTCCATTCCATTCCATTCCATTCCATTCCATTCCATTCCATTCCCTCCCCTCTCTGGGCAGCCCATTCCAATGCTCTGTCACCCTTAAATCAAAGAAGTTCTTCCCCAAGAGCTCAGTGTACTTTTGCAAGAAAACCCAGCAGAAAATGATGTAATAAAATCCATCTCACCAGCTTAAAAGTATGCACTCAAAGCCATGAAAGAGAAGACATCATTCTGTCTTTTGTTTAGGTTTGTGTTATTGTATTCAGTGAACTTTAAATATCTTAGCTTTGTTTATGTTCCAAACAAAGGCCTTGAAGAGCACCTGCTTGAACAATAGATAGGATATCCTCTGGAAAACATCCTCCTCTAACATCCTCCCTAATCAGAATGATTTTCAACAGAAACAGTGTTCATATAGAGCATGGATTGCTTTTGTACAATTTACACTGACCTTTGGTGCACAGCATAAACCCCAGAATCTGAAAAGTTAGGATGCTTGGAAATGGCCAGTGAGCAGGAAACCTTGCTATCTCCATAAAATTTCACTTTGTTAGTTCTGGGTCCCAGATATTGATGCACAGTGTCAGACATTGATGTTTGTCATGTGGAAATGCTGCTGTTTGATGTTACAGAATCCTAGAATGGTTTAGGTTGGAAGGGACCTCAGAGATCATCTACTCCAACACCCCTGACATGGGCAGGGTTGCCTCTCAGCGAGACTTGGTTGCCCAAGACCTCACCCAATCTGGCCTTAAACACCTCCAGGGAGGGGGCATCCACAACCACTCTGGGCAGCCTATTTCAGAGTCTCACTTCCCTCCTACTGAAGATCTTCTTCCTAAGATCCAGGCTAAACCTACTCTTCCTCAGCTTAAACCCATTCCCCCTAGTTCTGTTGCTAGACACTCCTATGAAAAGTCCCTCTCCAGTTCTCCTGTAGCTCCCTTCAGGTAGTGGAAGGCAGCTATAAGGTCCCTGCAGTGTCTTACTTTCTCTGGGCTGAACAACCATAGCTCTCCCAGCCTGTCTTAGCAGGAGAGGTGCTCCAGCCCTCTGATCCCCCTTGTGGCTCTCCTCTGGACTCGCTCCAATAGTTGTGTGTCCCTCTTATGATGGGGATGCTAGAACTGGATGCAGGATTCAAGGTGGGGGCTCACAAGAGCAGAGTAAAAGGGAAGAACTATCTCTTTTGACCTCCTGGCCACAGTCCTCTTGATGCATCCCAGAAGGAAAATTGTGTCCTGGGATGTGTGTCAGGGCTGCTCTCAACCCACTCTGAGCCCAGCCTGTATTTGTGCCTGGGACTGGCACAAATAGAATAGAATAGAATAGAATAGAATAGAATAGAATTAACCAGGTTGGAAAAGACCTTTGAGATCATCGAGTCCAACCTATCACCCAACACTATGTAATCAAATAAACCATGGCACCATGCACCCCATCCAGTTGCTTCCTAAACACCTCCAGTCATGGTGAGTCCACCACCTCCCTGGGCAGCCCATTCCAATGACCAATCACTCTTTCTGTGAAGAACTTCTTCCTAACATCCAGCCTAAGTGTCCTCTGGTGCAGCTTGGGACTGTTTCCCCCCTGTTCTGGTGCTAGTTGCCTGGGAGAAAAGACCAACCCCCACCTGTCTACAACCTCCCTTCAGGTAGTTGTAGACAGCAAGAAGGTCTCCCCTGAGTCTCCTCTTCTCCAGGCTAAGCAAGCCCAGCTCCCTCAGCCTCTCCTCATAGGGTTTTTGCTCCAAACCCCTCCCCAGCTTTGTTGCCCTTCTCTGGACACGTTCCAGCAAGTAAACATCTTTCCTAAACTGCGGGCCCCAGAACTGGACACAGGACTGAAGTAGACATGGCACTTTGGGATATAGTTTATTGGGCATGGTGGTGTTGGTTTGATGGTTGGACTTGATGATCTTAGAGGTCTGTTCCAAACTTCATGACACTATGATGATGTGAAAACCTCTTGTACAACTACATCACTGCCTGTTCCTGAACCATACCTCCTCAACCCACCTCAGAGATATCAGCACAATATCTGCCTCAGGCGTAGATCATGAAGAGGGATCTGTTTGCCATAGGACTAATTAGTGACTTCAAATTAAATACTTCAAGCTCATTGGTTCTCTGTGTAACACTGAATTTAATTTAATAATGACTTTTTCAAGGCAAGATTCTACTCTAAGCCTCAGGTGTTCCATTTGCTTAAGCTTTCATGACAGTAGTAGAGTTTTTTTCTTTTGTATTTGAGCACCAATTTGCAGACATTCAGCAGTACCAGAAGTAAATACATGTACTTACTACTTGAGTTTGAGTTGTTGCTGCAAACTTCATCTCAAGACCTCTCCTGCAGAATTCCTCTCCACTTTAAACTGATAGCAGAAGGAATCATCACTTTGCAACAGAAGAAACTTTACAGATCCTCTTATGCCTGGTGTATGCTGGGATCTGTCAACTATGCCTTAAAAAAGTGCTTATATGCATGGCTAGTACTGTTTATGGAAGACCGTTTTCCCCAGAAGGAAGCTATGGTTAGGACCTCAAGTCTTTCACTGGGAAAGCTGGGATTGACAGCTGTGAAGCAATGCAGACCTTTAGACTTGAAAGCCATGAGTCTCCAAACAGAGAATCATAAAATCATTTTGGCTGGAAAAGACAGTTAAGATCATCAAGTCCAACCATTAGCTCATTGAGTCCAATCATTAGAGCATAGAGTCCAACCATTTACAACATCTGTGTATCAACAAGGGACATTCCTGAGACAAACTGAAGAGTGTGTGACTTCAGCCTGTGTTCTTTGTGAGCTTGATATCCTGTCTTATCACTGACTGTTTGCTTAAGGAAAGATGACAATGTGATGATAATATCTTAGAGGATATTTCTCAAGCAGTACTTTCACACTACGAGAAGCACACCTCTGGTCAGTTCCTTAGCTCTGGATCACAGAATCACAGAATGATAGGCACTGGAAGAGACCTCTGGACATCATCTAGTCCAACCCCCTGCCAGAGCAGGTTCACCCAGAGCAGATTGCACAGCATGGCATCCAGATGGGTTTTGAATGACTCCACCACCTCTCTGGGCAGCCCGTTCCAGTACTCCACCACCCTCAAAGTTCCTTCTCATGGTTAGAGGGAGCTTCCTATGCTCAAGTTTGTGTCTGTTACCTCTTGTCCTTGTCACTGGGCATCACTTTTACAAAAAAAGACTGGTCCCACCCTCCTGACAGCCACCCTTTAAGTACTGATCTGCATTAATAATATCCCTCCTCACTATGCCTTTCTCCAGGCTAAAAAGCCCCAAGTCCCTCAGCCTTTCTCCACAAGTTCTAGTCCCCTAATCATCTTCATAGCCCATTGCTGAGCCCTCTTGAGCTGTTCCCTGTCCTTCTTGAACTGGGGAACCCAAAACTGGCCACACAACCCCAGCTCAGATGAAAATGCACTGTCTGGACTCATTGCAAAGTAGAAAACATTGTTTTGGTAAGCAACACTTCAAATGAGCTTTGTTGATTAAAAAAGTGAAGAAAATAAAAGAGGGTCTCCAAGATCAACAATGATAATAAATGGCTGGAGAGCCACAGCATCATGACAGCTAGTTTCCAATTCAAAGATGCTCAGTTCTGCACTCTCATGGTGCAGAGCTTCCTCCTAATGTCCAACCTAAATCTCCCCTGCTCCAGCTGCTCGGTGAGGTGGTTGAATCTCCATCCATAGAATAGAATAGAATAGAATAGAATAGAATAGAATAGAATAGAATAGAATAGAACAGAATAGAATCAACCAGGTTGGAAAAGACCTCAAAGATCATCAAGTCCAACCTATTACCTAATATCTAACACCTCATGACAATCAAAGAACTGTTATGCAATCTCACCTTAAATCTGTTGGAGAAATAATGGGCCTTCTGGGCTGCTCACAGTGATTCTGTTCACAAGGTCCATCCAACAGAAATAATTCTGTGTCAGTTACACATATGGATGATTGATGGGCTGGAGTATAAGCTGAGGGAGTTGGGGTTTTGCAGACTGGAGAAGTCTCCACAGTGACCTTATGGATGCCTTCCAACACCTGAAAGGAGTCTACAGGAAAGCTGGAGAAGGACTTTTCATAAGGGCATCTAGCAGTAGGACTAGGGGTGATGGAACATATCCATAGAAGGGCAACAAAGCTGTTGAAGGGTCTAGAGAACAGCAGCTGAGAAGACTAGGATTGCTTAATCTGGAGAAGAGGAGGCAGAAGGGAGATTTTTCTGTCTCTCTACAGCTCCTGAAAAGAGGTTGGTGCAAAGTAGGTGTTGGTCTCTCTTCTCTATCAGCAAGTGAGAGGACTAGAGGAAAGGGCTTCAAGTAGCATCAGGGGAGGTTTGAGGGTTGGACATGAAAATTATTTCTTTCCTGCAAGAACAGTCAGGCATTGGAACAGGCTGCCCGGGAGGTGCTGGAGTCACCTTCCCTGGAGGCATTTCAAAGAGGCAGAGATGCGGCGCTGAGGGATATGGTTTAGAACCAGACTCAGTAGAATGGATGATCTTACAGGTCTTTGCTCACCAAAACGATTCTGTGGCTCTGTGAAAGCTATGAAATGTGAGTAAACAAAAAGTTTACGCTGGAACTTCTTTTTGGAAGGTGCTAGCCAAGCACTTTGGACTGCCTGCAATTGCGCGCTTGCGATAGCAGATCAGTGCGCAGCCCAAGGACTGGACTTCGTTAACTCGGGGTTTAGGTTTTGGGAAACATTTCACATCACAAAATACGCTGGAAATATTGGTCCTTTGAATCCTCATGTCTTGTCCTCTGGTTCAGCAGCCCATATTTTTCCAATTTGAAAATTCTTTTTTTTTTTTTTTGCTGTTTTTTTATTTTTCTCCTAAAAGTTAAAAAATGAGGTCACATTGGTTGTAGTAAATCAGTTCCAGAAAGGATGACTTGAAAAGGGATTCTTTGGAAAGTAAACAATATCCATGTATTTGTTTTTAAAATTATTATTATTATTGTGGATATTTTAGGATTAAGGTTACTAATACTCAGCCTCAGGGGTATTTTTTTTTCTTCAGTTGCAAAACTTTCAGAATAGAATAGAATAGAATGGAATGGAATAGAATACAATAGAACGGAATGGAATGGAACGGAATGGAATGGAATAGAATAGAGTAGAATAGAATAGAATAGAATAGAATAGAATAGAATAGAATAGAATAGACCAGACCAGGCTGGAAGAGACCTTCAAGATCATCGAGTCCAACCCATCATCCAACACCTCCCAATCAACTAAACCATGGCACCAAGCACCCCATCCAGTCTCTTCCTAAACACCTCCAATGAGGTGACTCCACCACCTCCTTGGGCAGCACATTCCAATGGCCAATCACTCTGTGAAGAACTTCTTCCTAACATCCAGCCTAACCCTCCCCTGCTGCAGCTTGAGACTGTGCCCTCTTGTTCTGGTGCTGGTTGCCTGGGAGAAGAGACCAACCCCCACCTGGCTACAACCTCCCTTCAGGTAGTTGTAGACAGCAATAAGGTCTCCCCTGAGCCTCCTCTTCCGCAGGCTAAGCAAGCCCAGCTCCCTCAGCCTCTCCTCACAGGGCTTGTGCTCCAAACCCCTCCCCAGCTTTGTTGCCCTTCTCTGGACACATTCCAGCAACTCAACATCACTTTCCATTTAAAATTCCTCTAGGTGGAATGTCAAGGTAAACCCACAAAACTCATTTGCATCACTTAGTTTTCTGTCTGTTATAAGGCAGGTTAAACCTCTTTCATAGCTGTGATGAAAACAAGTGCTGCATTTATTTTTTCTTCTCATTATTAATGACATGTTTCCTATCAACTCTTTGTTACTAGGGTAACATATATTGTGTGTGTATTAAGGACTAGAGATGATGAGTGTGCGGGTTTTGAGCTTCATTTTCCTTGTGAGGTCCTCCAAACCAAGGAAGCACTGGGGATCTTGTGGCTGGGAAAATGCAATCAAATAGTACATAGTTACTTAGGAGGAAGCACAAGTCAGCAGGTCCAATTCCCAGGTAATTCAAACACATTTGCTCTATACGTGACCTCCCTTGGCAAAGCTTGAGACTATGTCAGTAAGGTGATCTTGCTTTGGAGATCCTACCTTGATCTCCAAAGGTCAGCATCGTGCCATGGGAAGTACACCTCATAATTACTTCACTGTTGACTTGCTGGAACAAGTCCAGAGAAGGGCAACAAAGCTGGGGAGGGGTTTGGAGCACAGCCCTGTGAGGAGAGGCTGAGGGAGCTGGGCTTGCTTAGCCTGGAGAAGAGAAGGCTCAGGGGAGACCTTATTGCTGTCTACAACTACCTTAAAGGGAGGTTGTAGCCAGGTGGGGGTTGGTCTCTTCTCCCAGGCAACCAGCACCAGAACAAGAGGGCACAGTCTCAAGCTGTGCCAGGGGAGGTTTAGGCTGTATGCTAGGAAGAAGTTCTTCCCAGAAAGAGTGATTTGCCATTGGAATGTGCTGCCCAGGGAGGTGGTGGAGTCACCATCACTGGAGGTGTTTAGGAAGAGACTGGATGGGGTGCTTGGTGCCATGGTTTAGTTGATTAGATGGTGTTGGATGATGGGTTGGACTCGGTGATCTTGGAGGTCTCTTCCAACCTGGTTAATTCTATTCTATTCTATTCTATTCTATTCTATTCTATTCTATTCTATTCTATTCTATTCTATTCTATTTGATCTATCCTCTCCTATGCTATGCTATGCTATGCTATGCTATGCTATGCTATGCTATGCTATGCTATCCTATCCTATCCTATCCTATCCTATCCTATCCTATCCTATCCTATCCTATCCTATCCTAACATTAGTATGTAGCTCACTGGGTGCTAATGTCCCTTCTGCCTTGCTTACTGCTCTTCCCAGAACACATGACTGTCTTGAACAACTACAAGCCAAAAGTGCAGTGCCTCAAAATCATGGCTGGGACCACATGCTGGTACCTGCAAGCAGTGTATCTAGTGTTTTTGCTGTGTAGAAGTTCAGTGGCTGAAGACGGGAGTATGGGCTGTGCAGAATGGGCAGATCTCCACTGGAATTGGCAGAGCTTTAATAATTAGCAACATCTGACACTCAGCTCCAAGGGCTCAAGTGTTACAATTTGGATGTCTCTGAGGAGTAACATTCACAATGTGTGTGCTTCCATTGTGTGCACTGATACAATTTGTGTTTCCCAGATGCACGGATCTTTGGATGAAATCCAGGTCTTCTGTCTTGCACCCAAATAAGTCCTTTTTGTTTTCCACCAGAAATAACAGTGTTGGATATTTTGTTTGGTTGGGAGGTTTTGTTGTTGTTGTTGTTGTTGTGGATTTTGGGGGATTTGTTTTTGTTTCTTGTTTTTGTTTTTGCTTTTTCCCCAGAGGGTAGGAGAACAGAAGGGAAAGAACAAGAGGAGGAGACGTTCTTTGTGCCTGAACTGAAAGGCAGTATGTTTATGTTGAACAGCCTTTACTCAGAGATGTGTTCCAGCCTTCTCTTTGTGTGGTCTGAGTTCAGAGAGACGATTTGCTTCTGTTTCCCACAAGGCTAAGGACTAGCTGAAGATGTTATGGAAAATGTCACAGGAAGCAACACGCTGAGATGGGGAAAGAACACAAGAACATTGTGAATAATTGTGCTGGAAACTGAACAGCAGTATCTCCAGCTTGGCTGGAAAACAAACTTGGCCAGTGAAGCTCAGAGGGAGATGCTCAGAACACAAGACACTATTGTTTATGCCCACTGTAAGCTCTGTCCCACAAGGTGTGGAGGAAAGTGTGTTTTGAAATTTAGAATGAACACCTTGGTTGAATGATCCAGACTTAATAGCTGCACTTATACTAAGCAGAGCCTGGTCCAGGCCCATTGTCTACTTATTGAATTATGAGAATACCCCTGGTATGACTTTTGCTTATATAAAATCCTTCTGTTTCTCTACAATTCCCTAAAAAGAGGTTGGAGCCAGGGGGGTTTTGGACTCTTCTCACTAGTAACAAGTGACAGGACAAGAGGAAAAGGTCTCAAGTTACACCAGGGGAAGTTTAGATGGGATATTGGGAAAAATTTCTTCACTGCAAGAGTGGTTAAGTATTAGAAGAAGCTGCCCAGGGCAGTGGTGGAATCACAATCCCTGGAAGCATTCAGAAAAGGTGTTGATGTATCACTGGAGGGACATGGTTTAGAATCATAGAATCATAGAATCAATAAGGTTGGAAAAGACCTCAGAGATCACCAAGTCCAACCTATCACCCAACACTTCATGACTAACTAAACCATGGCTTTCAAGTGCCACATTCAATCTTCTCTTGAGCACCTCCAGTGATGGTGACTCCACCACCTCCCTGGGCAGCACATTCCAACGGCCAATTACTCTTTCTGGGAAGAACTTGCTCCTCACCTCCAGCCTGAACCTTCCCAGTTCTCCAGCTCTGTGCTGTCCCTAAGCCCTGACTCCCACCACCCTCTGGCACAAAATTAGTTCAAGACATGCACCAGCATGGGGGCCCCAGAGCAACCAACAGGCTCACTGCTGACCAGAGAGCCCCGTTAGGCCTTGCTCAGGCCCAGGTTCTAAAGCCAGCAGATCTGCCTGTGCAGGTGAAACTTTAGTGGTGGACTTGGCAGTGTTGGGTTGATGTTTAGACTTGATGACATCAGAGGTCTTCTCCAACCTCACTGATTCCCTGATTCTGTGATTCAGTGTATACATCAGACATAAAGCATACTAGTGGGATTGTTTTCAGGTTGTGTGTTCATGGAATATCTGTGCATTTGGGACCTCTGTAGTCATGTGAACATAGTGAGGTCAAAGTAAGAAAGAAGCTAAATGGCGACCCACAGAGATGAGCTGCTGCAAGGATGAGGTGAAAGAAGTGACAGGAAATGAAAGGAACTAGTTTGTTTAGTCTGGCAAGTGTGTGGGGAAGGGGTGTGATTGTTTTATATAAATATATCTGGGAAGCAACCAACAGGAAAGGAAAAAATTAATTCAACCAAGAGTGTTGGCATGAGGGAAAAGGTTACAAACTGAGCATTGATAATTAAAGCCTGAACACCAAAGAGTGAGATTCTCCATTTCCTAAGAGGAGCCCCAAAGGCAAGAAATCAAACATGCTTGAATGATGTGCTCTCGTGCAGTAAAAGGGTAGGAGCTTTTGGTCTGTCATAGATTCAGGAGATGAGAAAATACCCAGATAACCAATGTACGAAATTCAATGGTATCTTGTGGTCTTGCTCAGTGGTAACAGCCTTGATAGAGAGGAAGACATGCTGAACAGGAAGGAGAAATGTTGCCTGTAAAGGGTCTGTAAGCATAAGAAGATTTTTAGCTTTTTCCATTTTTCACAGTATCACAGCATCACCAAGGTTGGAAGAGACCTCAAAGATCATCAAGTCCAACCTGTCACCACAGACCTCATGACTAGACCATGGCACCAAGTGCCACGTCCAGTCCCCTCTTGAACCCCTCCAGGGACAGTGACTTCACCACTTCCCTGGGCAGCCCATTCCAATGGTGAACGACTCTCTCAGTGAAGAACTTTCGCCTCACCTCCAGCCTAAACTTCCCCTGGCACAACTTGAGACTGTCCTCTTGTTCTGGTGCTGGTTGCTAGAGAGAAGAGACCAACCCCTTCCCTGGCTACAACCACCCTTCAGGTAGTTGTAGAGAGCAATGAGGTCTCCCCTGAGCCTCCTCTTCTCCAGGCTAAACGACCCCAGCTCCCTCAGCCTCTCCTTGTGCTCAAGGCCTCTCCCCAGCCTTGTTGCCCTTCTCTGGACACATTCAAGTGTCTCTATGTCCTTCCCAGCCTGAGGGGCCCAGAACTGCTTGCCTGGTGGATTGAAGACCAGCTGCACAGTGAGTAGCCACTGAGATGTGAAATTGTCCATATGCCTCCCCGGTCCTAAGATGGAACCAATTCCTGGACAACTGATTCAGAGGATATTCTGAAAACCATAAAGAATGGTTTCAATTTTATGTCTGGACTTCAGGTGCTGAAGCTCACCTGTGGCAGAACTTGGAAACTTTAATCTCTGCAAGAAAACTCTCTTTAAATTGACACCAGCTTGTTATTCCTCCTACCTGGGAAACTGGGTGGTTTGTTAGCTTGTATACACTGTATTTTTAACATGCTATGCATGTCACCTTAATAGATTAGTCACACATTTAGTTGTATTGTGTACTGATTAGGAGATATCCTGTAGTCATCTAGTGTTTGAACTCATCTGGTGTGGAACTTGTTTACAAATGGACTTGGCTGCAAAAAGAACAGAAGATTATTTTTTTTTAAATATTATTATTATCATTTTGTAATGTAGTAAACAAATCTAAGATGAAAAAATAGTTTCCATGATAAAAAAAGCAGTAGTCTTGTTCCAGGAAAACTTCAAGTTATGCAAACTTATCAATTTAGAGCTGATTCGAACACTTCCAGCTCAAACTTCCTGACATTTTTTGTTTGTAATTGTGTGTTTTATCTTTCTCTGTGAGTGTCTTGGAAGGTTTTCCAATGAGACCTGGATATTAGGGAAAAATTCTTTCCTGTGAGAGTGGTTATTGATTGGAACAGGCTGCCCAGGGAGGTGGTGCAGTCACTCTGTCATGACCTGGGTATACTGTACCAACCCTGGTCAGCAGCAGGGGCTGTGCTAAGACTCAAATAATTCCCTTGGAGTTAATATTCTGGACATTAGGGAAAAATATTCTCAGAAAGAGTGGTCAGGCGTTGGAGTGTGCTGCTCAGGGAGGTGGTTGAGTCACCAGCCTTGGATGCGTTTAAAGGTTGTTTGGACGTGGTGCTTGGGGATATGGTTTAGCGGGTGACCCTTGCGGAGGGTAATCTGGTGGACTTGGTGATCCTGGGGGTGTTTTCCAACCTGAATGTTTCTGTGATTCTGTGAAATACAGGGGAACTGATGCCAAAAGGAAACTGGAGAAGAGGGAAAATGGGAAGCAGAGAGTAGCAAAAGAAAGAGAGGAAGAGAGAGTCGAGGAGCAAAAGGGAAAGACATCAGCAGTCTCTGCATCCAGTGAGAATTCTCACGGGAACAGTGCCAAGCTCTTGGCAGCAGGTGCACACTTCACAAGAGGGGGCCCTTCGTGGCAGTGGTGTGGTGATGGCAGGACAGGAGCTGTGCAGGCTGTGTGGAGTTGGAGCAGCATGAGTGCAGGGAGGCGTGCAGTATGGCCTCTGCTCCTCACATCATCTGCTCCTCACAAAACCTGATTCAGCTGATTAGGCTGAATACAGAGATAACATAGTGAAGCTATTTGGCCTGTGATTATTCACAGGCATACTAAAAAAAATTATGTAGTAAAGATGTGGAAACATGAGATTGTTTCCTTAAGTACTGAATTAACCAATCTATTCTGTTGAAATCTGACCATGGTAAACATCACTGCTTATAACCCTCCCAAAACTGACTCTTCTCCCACAGCATTCTAATCCAGCCTCAGAAACCTGCACTCATGTACTATTAAGAGAGATAGGGTTTCTTCACAATGCACTACTTTTGTCCACTGCTTTCCTGGTTTAGGCACCAAGGAACTTGGCACTGCAAGGTATAATCTGATGTTCTCTATCCTGAAGTAATATTTTTATGATCATTAAGGAAAACTCCTATTTAACATTTTATAGGATGGTAGACTTTGAGTTTTGGATCAGCTGCTGTTGCACTTTTCCAGTCAGAAATTATTTCAGGATGCCTTGGAGTGACCACACTCAGACAGCTTGAATGCCAGCAAAATCCCTCTCTCCAGTGTTGTCTTCTCTCTGGCTTCAGATTTGCAGTCAATTCTAAATGCTGGAAATGGAGAATTATCTTTGCAACACATGGTAGATTACTCTGAATGAGCAAGGCACCAGGATCTCCTTGGATGACTCAGTTTTGCAAAGATGTAAATAGGAAAACATCCCTAAGCACCATTTAGAGCTGCCTTCTAGTGCTTTTGTTCCACAATAGGCTGTCAGAGAATTAATCAGGAGTGCTTAGAGCAACAATTGATTTAGCTTAGATGCTTTCCATAATTTTCATCGTTTTCCTATAATTTACTCTTAGAATGTTGTTTATTCTTTCATATTAACTTAAAATGACAGGAAAAGTGTGAAGAAATGGAGCCATTATCATTCACTTACTATGTAAGTATAGATAAGCAGGAATGATCTAACAGTTTCTCTTGCTCTACAAGACAGCCCAGCTGAGTATAAAAGATAATAAGAATGATGATGGAGTTCATTTTAGAACCATAGAATGGTTTAGATTGGAAAAGACCTTCAAGTTCAAGTGTAAATGTGATGCTACTAAATCCATCAGTAAACCATGTCCCTCTGCACCACACCTGCATATCCTTGTATGAAGTTCAACAAGGCCAAGTAGCAGGTCCTGCACTTGGGTCCCAACAAGCCAAGCTACAGATTTGGTTGGAAAGCTGCAGCTTGAAGAGGTACTTGGGGGTATGAGTTGATAGTTGACTGAATATGAGTTAGCAGGGTGCCCAGGTGGCCACGAAGGCCAACGGCATCCTGGCTTGTATTAGAGACACTGTGGCCAGCAGGGACAGGGAGGTGCTCATCCCCCTGTACTCAGCACTGGTGAGGCCACACCTTGAGTACCATGCTCGGTTCTGGGCCACTCACTATGGGAAATACATTGAGGTGCTGTAGAGTGCTCATGGAAGGGCAACGAGGCTCATGAAGGGCCTGGCGCACATGGCCTATGAGGAGTGTCTGAGGGAGCTGGGGTTGTTCAGTCTGGAGAAGAGGAGGCTGAGGGGAGACCTCATTGCTCTGCAACTCCTTGAAGAGAGGTAGGAGTGAGAAGGGCTCAGCCTTTTCTCTTTTGTGGCACCAACAGGACTTGCTCAAGGCCTCATCCAAGCTGGTTTTCAATGCTTCCAGGCTTGGAGCCCTCACAGCTTCTCTGGACAACCTGTTCCAGTGCCTCACCACCTTCATGGTGATCATTTTCTACCTAATGTCTCATCTAAATCCAGTTTCTTACCATTTAAAGCGATTACCTCTCGCCCTGTCACTCCGTGCCTCTGTAAAAAGTCCCTCTCCAGCTCTCCTGCATCCTCTTTCAAATACTGGAAGGCTGATGTAAGGCCTCCTTGGAGCATTCTCTTCTCCAGGCTGAGCAACTCCAAGCCTCAGTTATTGGGTAGAACCCAAATAAACTCTTTTTTTCCCCTTCCACTTCATTTAATTATTCCTTAGAGCTCTTCATTCTGCCCCAGATAGTGATCTCTCCTTCCATCTGAATTCAATTAATTCAACAATTAATCAGGAATGCTGTATCTTAATGAGGCTCCACCACACAGTGGCTTTCTCCTGGCTGCAGTTCTCCTGTTGAACTCAGTAATTAGCACAACAATATGAGTTCCTGTTTCTTTGCAACGTGTTCCCTCAAGGATCTTCTTGCAAATGAGCACTATGGCTCATGGATTTTCTGCAGAAGCACTAAATTATAAAAGTCAGGAGCAGAGTGTTTTCCACAGATATGGTTTCTGCATCATGAACAGGATGATGGTGGTGGAATAAGAAACAGAAGTCACAAGGGAATGCCTCCTCAGGTGCGGTGTGAGGGGATAACCAAAATCTATTTAAAACCTAAGGGCATGTGGATTCAAAGAAATGAATGTAAAGAACTGATGGCAGCTGCTAAATTCTATCAAAGCATCTGAACATCCAAAACTTCTGGGCTGGTGTAAAGAAGTGGAAGGAAATTGCACTGCCCAAGCATCCAGCCAAAGCCACATCATGGGAAGAAATGAAACTGAAGGTGTCTTGCTTGTCAGGCAAGACTATTGAATCCAGAACAGAATTCAGGTGACACGCTTAGAAAGCCCCCTAGCTTTTGGTAAAGTGGGGTGAGTTCTGAAGGGATCAGATTGTCACAGAATCAGACTTCCTCATGGTGTGGAAAGCAGAGAGGCTGAAATGAAGCAATGACATTCTTGTTTTCTCTTCCCTCCTTTACAGTGAGCCCCAAGGTGAGCTACAGAGTCTGTGCTGAGCTTGTCACTGTGCTTTGGGAGAGCTACCAAAAGAAAATCTCCTTTCTTACTGATTACCATTAATTACTCTGGATAAAATATCATAGCTAAGGGTTTGCAAGTGGCTTGGAAAGATGAACTCCAGCTTTGGTGAATTCTGATGTTCGGGTCTCTGTCTTTGGACCTCACTATTCTGCCAGAGCTTGATACAAAGAGGTGAAAGACTATGGGAAGGTCCATGTTATTCCAGCTGGGCACTCCAGTTTTAAATAGCTGGAAAAAATGGGTGTGAATTAAATAAGCTGTCTGTAGTGTGGTGTATCAGAGCCTTCATCGTGATCTCCTTCCTGTCCTTTAGCAATGATGACCTCATGCAGCAGGGCCCTGTGAACAGCGGCAACATCTTGACCTTTACTGGAGCTATTTCTGATGATTCCTCTGCCCAGAGCCCTGATACATGTGCTGGTTATTGTCACTCTCAAGTAGTCTAAGCTGTCACTTGTGATCTTCAGATTGTCTTGCATTTTCTTCAAAGGGAAAGGTGATGACAGATACCCACTAGAATTCTACTTTGAGGAGATTGGAGTAAGAGCAGAATGAGATGTTCTGGGAAGGCCTTCTGTTGTGCTGTGCTGCTTTTGTGCTGTCCTTTGGAATGACTGAGAATGAGATTTGAGCACTTTACCTAAACCAGGCATTAAAGCCAATTTAACACCAAGATTCCCAACAGAAAATGTGGAGTAACAACTTAGGTGCTCATGAACGCTGTATCAAGAAACCAACTGAGACATGATTAAAACTGACTAAAATTTGCTGGGTGTAAACTTCATCTACATTTTTTTTATCCAGAGCAAAAAATACCCAACCAACCAACCACCACCACCACCAGCAATAACCCCACAAAAAAAATCATTTTACTCAACTGTTGAGTCTGAGTTTTAAAGACAAAAAAGGGGAAATGCGATTTACTTCTGCTGGTTGGACATCACACAGAGCTGAATTTAGAATGGCTCTAATTTCTATGTGCCAAGCCTTGGCACTGTGCACATAATTTCTGCCAGCATCTGGGAGGTTTCATTTATAAATTGTTCCTTCTGAGCCACTTACACAAATCTGTATAACTAGCATAGATGTTTTCTTGAGTTCAAAACTAAAAGAAGGCACTTGTAGATCTGGCTATGAATATGTACACAGCTGCTATGGTATAATGGAAGTGATTTAACCAGACTAAATGTCCAGGCACCATCAAAACACTTGGTCTGTTATCAGTCAACATTAAGTTTCTGGGTCAAATCAGTATAAAGTGAATAGTTCTTCTCTTCTTATCATATTTATAATGCTTCAGAGTTATCACAAAGTATGAACCATTCCATTCAAGTAAGAAAAGTTCCATTCTTGTCTAACATACTTAGCTAACATTATCCTATAGCTTCATACAATAAAGAATGTTCTTTTCACAAGTCAGGGTAAGATCCTGGCAGCAATAATTTTCAGAGGTTTGAAGTTTTTGTAACTTACATACAGGGCAGGGGCACCCAGGGTGTTGATGTGTACAAAAGAATCTCTTGTGATTAGAAGAACATAAAATTGCAGAACCATTAAGGTTGGAAGAAACCTCTAAGATCATTTAGGCTGGATGTTAGGAAGAAGTTCTTAATAGAATGAGTTATTGGGCATTGGAAGGGCTGCCCATGGAGGTGGTGGAGTCACCACCACTGGAGGTGTTTAGGAAGAGACTGGATGGGGTGCTTGGTGCCATGGTTTAGTTGATTAGATGGTGTTGGATGACAGGTTGGACTTGATGATCTCAAAGGTCTTTTCCAACCTGGTTAATTCTATTCTATTCTTTCTATTCTATTCTATTCTATTCTATTCTATTCTATTCTATTCTATTCTATTCTATTCTATTCTATTCCATTCCATTCCATTCCATTCCATTCCATTCCATTCATTCTAGTCTAGTCTAGTCTAAAACCATATCATATATTGTACTCAGTAAATGAATATCAGTGGTGGGAGGAAATGAAATGGCTTTGTTTATCAATGCATGCAGCACACTAAAATACCTCAAGATTTTAATTGTCTTTTCCCATCAGTTTCCCAGTAACTCAAAGGTACAGGCATGAAAGCTGCAGATTTTTGGTGTACCTTTCTGTTTGAGTTTAATTACACTCCCAGTAGACACATAGGAGTTTTGTCAGTTTGTCCAGTTTTAATGGGCACTAAAGAGTTTTGTCAGTGATTTAAACTGAAGAATTATCTGGCCTCAGCTTCTAGTGCTCTCCCTAGTTACAAGGGAAAGCAGGCACTATGACAAGTTTCCTTCAGCAGCAAAAGAGAATGGAGATCTGTTTCATCTCTTTTATTCTGTTTGATTAGCATGTGTGGAAGGCCTCCAGCTGGAGGCAAGATTTATACCTTTCAAAGTCTGCCTGGCTTTGGAGAAGTGTTTATGCTGGCTTAGGATAAAGTGATCACTTGTTGCTTGGCATTTATTTCAAGGAGGGATTTCCAAGTGCAAAACCAAATGTGACTACTTGGGTTTTTGTGTAAATAGGTTAAAGAAAACTGTCTCTGTGAAAAGACTCTCCTTCCTTTTCCTCTTGTCTCCCTCATCCCATGTTTGGAACAAACTCCCAGTTCTCTTGGCAATGTGGCAAATGAAGCATGTGCTATTTGCTTTAATGTTGTTCTACTAAAGTCTGTACTTCATAGAATCACAGACTTGTGGAATGGTTTGGGTTGGAAGGGACTTTCAAGATCATCTATTTCCAACTCCTGTGTTTGGGGCCTCAGAACTAGATGCAGTACTCCAGGTGGGGTCTCACCAGAGCTGAGTATAGGGGCAAAATCACTTCTCTTAACCTGCTGGCCATGCTTCTTTTCATGCAGCCCAGGACACGATTGCTGGTTCCTGCTGAGGTTCTCATCATCCAGCCCCCCCAAGTCCTTCTCCTCAGAACTGCCCTTTATCCACACAGTACCCGGCTTGGATTTGGGATTCTGCTGATCCAGATGCAGGACCTTGCATTGGCTTTGTTGAACTTCATGAGGTTGGCATGGGCCAACCTCTCGAGCCTGTCCAGATTGCATCCCTTCCCTCCAGCATGTCAACCGCACCACACGGCTTGCCGCCATCAGCAAGCTTCCCAGGGTTGCCTCATTCCCACTGTTGATGTTGCTGACAAAACTATATCAGGGAACTGGGAACTGGTGCGACTTAATGAGCTGCTGATCCAAGTCCCTCTGCCAAAAAAAGTTGCTACTTCCAGTGGGAAATGGGAAGACCTATGAGAAGCAGAAGGCTGCTCACAACATGTAACACTTTTATTTGGAGGTATAGATTTTCTTCTGGTTTTAATGACTGTGATAACACCAACACCTGAACACTTGGATTAATAAGTGTTAGGTAGCATGAGAGAAAAGCACAGGGGCAGTGAGTGAGTCAATACACTGCTACAATATATCATCTAGTTCCAGCTTGTTACTAGTGGTAGCAATTTCAGTGTTGGATAATTTGGGATCATTTGTCACCATGCCTTATTTTAATATGCATGATACACTAATTAATCTCTCTGTCTTTTGTAAGAGCAAGTGGATGTTTGCATTTTGCAGACTCCAAAGTGTGTTGACCATTGAAGTTTTGTGGTCACAGTATCACAGAAGTGACCTCTGTTAAAGTTGGATCACCCACAGCAGACTGCCCAGGATCACAATGTTCAGGTGGGTTTGTAATCTTTCCAGAGAAGGAGACTCCACAGCCCCTATGAACAGCCTGCTCCAGGGCTCCAGCACCCTCAAATTAAAGATTTGTTTTCCTTAAGTTCAAATGAAACCTTCTGAGTTCTGGTTTGTGCTGGTTGCCCCTTGTCCTAGTGCTGGGAACCATGGGCAAGTCTGTGTAGTACCTTCAAACACAGAGGTGTTGGAGGTGAAGACTGTTCACAGGATTATTAAATAAATAGCTGTCAGTAATAGACAATCTGGGTTAGATATAGACCTGTGGTTCATCACAGTAACTCAACTGCTGTTACAGTTTACATTAGGAGTGAGGCTTGGAGACAGCAAAAATCATGGTTGGTTGATGAAAAACTCAGCGTGAGCAGGCAATAGTCACTCGCTGCCCAGAAGACAGCTGTGTCCTTGGCTGCATCTAAAGAAGTGTGATGAACAGGACAAGGGAGGGGATTCTGCCTCTCAGCTCTGCTCTTGTGAGACACCACCTGAAGTACTGCATCCAGTTCTAGGGCCACCATCACAAGAAGGATACAGAACAGTTGGAGCAGGTCCAGAGAAGGCCATGAAGATGATCAGAGCACCTTCCCCATGGGGTCAGGCTGAGAGAGCTAGGGCTGTTCAGCCTGGAGAAGAGGAGGCTCCAGTGACACTTTTGAACAGCCTTCCGGTACTTGAAGGAGGCTATAGGATAGCTGGGAAAGGGAGTTTTTGCACAGGCTTTGAAATGGCTTTTTAGACTGGAGATTAGGAAGAAGTTCTTTACAGTGAGGGTGGGAAGACACTGGAACAGGTTGCCAAGGGAGGTTGCGGATGTCCCTTCCAGGGAGGCGTTCAAGGCCAGGTTGGATGGGGCCTTGAGCAATCTGGTCTAATGGAAAGTGTCCCTGCCCATGATGGGGATGTTGGAAATAGATGATCTTTAAGGTCCCTTCCAGTCCAAACCATTCTGTGAATCTATGGTCATCTCTCAGCCCAGGTGGGAGGCGCAGAAATCGTTGAGACACCAGGATGGTCACCAAGGAACTCTACGAACGCATGCAGCAAAGACAGGATGGTGTACTGCAAATGCTGCAGAGCAAATGAAATTGGGGTAATTTTTTTCATCACGCCTTATTATGGGAAAATTTATTTCAAAGAGTTCTCCTGTCTTGAGGGAAATGCACTAATTTTAGATCCTGAATGTTTTCCGCTTGAACTGTGAGCAAGTGGCCTTGAGTGGCACAGGAAATGGTGAAGAGCAGCAGCCAAAGCTCCTGGAAAACAGCTGATGGCTGATTTTTCTGAGCAAAAAAGTACAGCTGCATAACACACTCAACAATGTTTAAAACACAGGAGGATTTGAGCCAGCTCCTCCACAGATGTAAATCAGCCTATTACTGCAGTGGCATTCCTCTGACTTACACCATTGTAAACTCGGGGGGGGGAGGGGGAGAAAGTAGTCAAAACATCTCTCAATTGTTTTTCATCAGCTGAAAATCAAGATGCTGAGTCTTCTTTAGTTTTACATAAGCTAGCTCTGCTTCTTTGGCATGACTTTCAACTCTCACTGCTGTGACTGTGAAAAGGATCAAACCAGTTCATGTTGTCTCATTTTAGATTGTCTGTCTTGATTTTCTTTTTGGCACGAGTATGATAATCTCTACCAACCAATGCAGTTACTTTTGCCAGAAACTCAGGTAGTCTACAGGTGGTTATCTTCCTTACTGCTCATGCATTTCATGGGCTTCTATGCATTAAAAATAAAACACAACAAACAAACAAACAAATAAAAGGAGGCTTTTCTACCTAATTGTGAGTTCTTTTATAAATAGGATAATGAACACACACATCCCATCATGAATTGGGGACTTTTTTAAAAGGGCTTGTAGTGATAGGAGGAGGGGCAATAGCTTTAAGCTGGAAGAGGGAGGATTTAGACTGGATATTGGGAAGAAATTCTTTACAGTGAGGGTGGTGAGACACTGGAACAAGTTCCCCAGGAAGGTTGTGGATGTCCCCTTCCTGGAGGAGTACAAGGCCAGGTTGGATGAGGCATTGAGCAACCTGATCTAGTGGAAGGTGTCCTCTGCTCATGGCAGGGTGGTTGGAACTAGGTGATCTTAAAGGTCCCTTCCAAAAGAAACAATTCAATGATCCTATGAATTGTCACTGTGTAGCTGGAAGATCTGAAAATAAGCAGAAAAGGAGAGCAATCGTGCACAAAATTAGCTCAAGACCTAAATTGTCCTCTGAGCAGTGTCTAGCTGCTGGATTGCAGCTGCCAGTGATGCTAATACCATGTTCCTGTTAACTGTTAGGACCAAGGAATGCAGGTTTTTACTGAAGGACAGAAAATAAGTGATGCATTGACAGCCACAATCATATTCCAGGATATAATATAGCCAGTGAGGGATCTCTGTTAGATGTCTAGGAAGAACTAGATAGGGAAATTTCTGATGAGCCCTTTTCACTGTAGAGCATATTCTTAGATGAAAGTGAAACATTTTGGAAGCAACTTCCCAGCTTTTCATTAAATATTTACCAGGAAAGGTGTCTAAGTGTCTCAGCTCCAGAATAGAAACCCCTCAGAACCAGAGAAAGGGATCCTGAAGGTGTCCCTGCCCAAGGCAGAGGGTATGGAACTAGATGATCTTTAAGGTACCTTCCAATGCAAACCATTCTCCTCTGATTCTCTGAATCGAGGATGACACCTAAAGAGAAACCTTTGGGCATGGCCACAAGGAGATGACCTGCTACCTTGTTTTGAAACTCTTCTTTAAACACCTTTTGAACCTCTAAAAGTAGGTAAATGAACACCTACCTCCAGGTGACAAACATCTCATTCTGCTTCCACAGGCATTAATACAGCTGTCTAGCTTGCTTTCTTTAAAGATATTCTCTTCCCTAAGTTTCAAGTGTAAAGTCTTAAAATAATCCTATCTTTAGGAAAACAAAGCCTCAAGTGTCATTTCCAAGTGATGTGGTTTAAGCTAAAGAGAGGAACACTTTTTAATAGTTCCAGGTTGGACTTGATGATCTTTGAGGTCTTTTCCAACCTTATTGATTCTATGATTCTATGGTAAATTGCTGTTGGAAACCTGCAAAGATTGTACTTAGCTTCTTCTTTTGCATGTGGAATGATTGAGTTAGAAGCTATATATTGGAGAAAAGAAGAAAAGAATAAATTTTTACCAGCCCAAATTTGAGTATTTCTAGATATGACTGCAAAGAATGTGGAGATCACAGGGAACTTAGTATTTGCCCCAAATTCATCCCTTCCTTACAATATCACCTAGATGCCCATTAGCAAAAGTAACTTTTGGAAGCAAGATTCATGTTTTGATGTCCATCCCCATCTAGTGTCTGTAACTGTTATCAGCAAACTCATCCATCTGTTGTCTCTTCCTGACTCCTTTAATCTCCAGTCTACAGCATAGCACAGAAAAGAGCCTGCTTTTCCCATAGCATTGACATGGCATTCAAGGTCAGGCTTGAGCGGGCTCTGAGCAGCCTGATCTAGCTGGGGATGTTCACTCTTATGACATGGGGGTTGGACTAGATGGAATGGAATGGAATGGAATGGAATGGAATGGAATGGAATGGAATGGAATGGAATTAACCAAGTTGGAAGAGACCTTTGAGATCATCAAGTCCAACCCATCATCCAACACCATCTAATCAACTAAACCATGGCACCAAGCACCCCATCCAGTTGCTTCCTAAACACCTCCAGTGACGGTGACTTCACCACCTCTCTGGGCAGCCCATTCCAATGGCCAATCACTCTTTCTGTGAAGAACTTCTTCCTAACACCCAGCCTAAATCTCCCCTGGTGCAGCTTGAGACTGTGTCCTCCTGTTCTGTTGCTGGTTGCCTGGGAGAAGAGACCAGCCCCTACCTGGCTACAACCTCCCTTCAGGTAGTTGTAGAGAGCAAGAAGGTCTCCCCTGAGCCTCCTCTTCTGCAGGCTAAGCAACCCCAGCTTCCTCAGCCTTTCCTCATAGGGCTTGTGCTCCAATCCCCTCCCCAGCTTTATCTTCTGTCTCTACAAGCTGCATCAAAAATCTAAGCTGTGGGGAAGAATGAAGAAAAAAAAACAATTAGGCAAAAAGGCAAGAGGAATATGCATATAAAAAGATGCTTGGAATTGTTGTGCTTAATTCACTCTGACTACTCCAGAGAGAGAATTATGATGGATTTTATTCCTTAGTTACATCACATTGTCATTCAAACAGAAAGAGCAATGGAGATAACAGCTCATCAAGGGATTTAAAACCAACTATTATTGGTTTTTTTTTTGTATAATATGAAGAAGTTGCTAAGTCCAGGGGAATTTTCTTGGAAAAACTGTCTGAAAATTCAAATCTAAGATTCTTGTTTGGTGTGAGGATTCAGTACTGACCAAAACAACTGAATTGCCACAGAAGTGCTGGGGTTTCTCTGTAAATTGTGATGATAGAAATCTTTACACCTCACAATATGATATTTTATGGCTTCTTTGGACACTTTCCAGCACCTCAGTGTTCTTCTTCTAGTGAGGGTCCCAAAACTGAACCCAGTATTCAAGGTGTGACATCACCAGCGCTGAGCCCAAGGGGAAAATCATTCTCCTGGTTATGCTGGTCATACTAGTGATGATTCAGGCCAGGATGCTGGTGTTCTCCTTGGCCACCCAGGCAGACACTGACACGTGTTCAGCCAGCTATTGCTCAACATGCCCAGGTCTTTCTCTGCTGGGCACTTTCCAGTCAAACTGCCCCAAGCCCGGAATGTTCACAGGGTTGTTGTGAAATGAGAAGGACCTGTGTAAAACTTGTACCAAAGGCCTGAGTTAAAGCCTTATAGGCATCCATAAAATATAGACATACTATTACAAAATATAAATATCCATAAGATCACTGTCCATGATGCCCACAGCAACACATGGAAAACCTAAATCTCCCCTGGTGCAACTCCAGGCTGTTCCCTTTTTTCTATTGCTGGTTACTAGGAGGAAGAGTCCAACACCCATACAAGTTCATACAAGTACCTAACGATGAGGGGATTGAGACAGTCATCAGCAAATTTGCAGATAACACCAAGTTGGGAGAAGATGTTGATCTGTTAGAGGGCAGAAGGGCTCTGCAGAGGGGACCTTGACAGGCTGGACAGATGGGCAGAGTCCAATATACAATACAATAAACCAGGTTGGAAGAAACCTTCAAGATCATCGTGTCCAACCTATCAACCAATCCAACCCACCCAAACAACTATATCATGGCACCAAGCACCCCACCAAGTCTCCTCCTGAACACCTCCAATGATGGTGACTCTACCACCTCCACGGGCAGCCGATTCCAATGGGCAATCACTCTCTCTGTATAGAACTTCTTCCTAACATCCAGTTTAAACCTCCCCTGGCACAGCCTGAGACTGTGTCCTCTTGTTCTGGTGCTGCCTGCCTGGGAGAAGAGACCAACCTCTGCCTGTCTACAACCTCCCTTCAGGTAGTTGCAGAGAGCAATAAGGTCACCCCTGAGTCTCCTCTTCTCCAGGCTAAGCAAGCCCAGCTCCCTCAGCCTCTCCTCATAGGGCTTGTGTTCCAAACCCCTCACCAACCTTGTTGCCCTTCTCTGGACACGTTCCAGCAAGTCAACATCCTTCCTAAACTGAGGGGCCCAGAACTGCACACAGGACTCAAGGTGTGGCCTAACCAGTGCATGATGATATGATGGCATTCAACAAATCCAAGTGCTGGGTGCTGCACTTTGGCCACAGCAACCCCATGCAGAGCTACTACAGGCTGGGGTCAGAGTGGCTGGAGAGCTGCCAAACAGAGAGGGACCTGGGGGTGCTGATTGACAGCCACCTAAACATGAGCCAGCAGTGTACCCAGGTGGCCAAGAAGGCCAATGGCATCCTGGCCTGCATTAGGAATTGTGTGGTGTCATGGTCTAGTCACGAGGTCTGTGGTGACAGGTTGGACTCGATGATCTTTGAGGTCTCTTCCAACCTTGGCAATGCTGTGGTACTGTGATGCTGTGACACTGGGAAGATTATGGTAGTTAACTGCAGCTGGACATCCAAAGCTGGATCTTCAGCTGGTATAAATCCAAATTGCTGTAGCCCCGCTGATTTTGCAATTTACACCACCAGAGTCCCTCTCCCATCACAGTGTGAATTGGTAGGATGAAAAAATGAATAATATTGAGTATTTATTTGTGTGTTGGATGAAGTCTGCTTTTAATTGGGCTGATTCTAATTTGACATGGTTGTTCTGTATAGGGTTAGCATCAGAAAAGCTGCCCAAGCAGAAACTGGCACTTCAACAATAACTTTTGCTAATGAGGAAAGAGCCATGGAAATCATTCCCTGCGTGTGTAATTGAACAGAATAATGCAGTAACTGTCTCAAGTTATTGCTCAACTAAGTTTCTGTCCAGTGTGGTATGCCCACACACACTCTGGTACAGGCATTTTACAGCAGGCATCTTCATATCCTATTGTTTTGTTAGAAAGTACCCCAATGTTAAATGGACTCAGTGAAAGATCAATATCAACAAAAAAAAACCCCAAACCATCAAGAATGCATCAAGAAGAGTGTAGCAAGCGGGCTGAGAGAGGGGCAGTGGTTTGAAATTGGAGCAGGGCGGATTTAAGTTGGACATTACGAGAAGTCCTTCAAATGAGAGTGGTGAAATACTGGAACGGGTTGCCCAGAGATGTTGTTGAGGCCTCATCCCTCATTCATTCAAGATCAGACTTGATGTGGCCCTGGGCAGCTTGATCTAGCTGGAGATGTCCCTGCTGGCTGCAGGGGGGTTGGACCAGATGACCTTTCAGGATGCCTTCCAACCCAATGCAATCTGTGAATCTGTAAACAAGAGGAACTCACTCAGGGAGACATTAAACATCACCTTCTGAAGCTTAGGAAGACCTGCAGTCCTGTTCCACTGATTTAGTTCTGTGAGTACTAGGAATCCCTGTGAGTTTCCCACTGATTAACCTAAGATACTGTCCTGTCTTTAAACCATAAATTCCTGATTCAGCTCAGTAGTGCACATTAAAGGAAACAATTTGTTTCAGATAAAATTGTGCTTCAGAGAAACAGCAACGGAGAACATAGAATAAAAGTGATCTTTGAATAATTTGGAATACTTTGCTTAATGACTGCTGGAAATTTGCTTTATCTTACACTCAGGTCTGCCAGTTTGCATAAAAAATGTCTTGCTTTAAATCTTACCTGAAATAGTTCTTGCATTCTTGGATCTCTCTGGTGTAAGACTGGCATCTGCTGGTAAGCTTCATGAGGAATCTAAGCCACAGGATAGCAGCCTTCCTTCTTGTTGTCCTACAGCTGAAGGGAGTCAGATAGCTGGCAGGAAAGGGGACCTTACTGCTCTCTACACTTACCTGAAAGGATGCTGTAGTGAGGTGGGTGTTGCTCTCTTCTGCCATGAGGAAATGGCCTCATGTTGTGCCAGAGGAAATTCAGGTTGGATATTGGGAAAAATTCCTTTCCTGCAAGAGTGGTCAGGGAAGTGGTGGAGTCACTGTCCCTGGAGGCGTTCAAAAACCACGGAGACGTGATGCTTAGGAACAAGGTTTAGTGGGTGCGGTGGTGGTTGGCTGACAGGTGAACTTGATGATACTGGAAGCCATTTCTAGCTTTAATGATTTTATCTGTTTATGGGAACAGAGAGAGAGAAGGATCAGACGGGGCCTGGCAGTTCAGATCTGTGGTGAAAAGAGATGGTGCAACGGCAGTAGAGTCCAAGCCCTTGGTTTGCATGACCATTGCAAAGCTCTCCAACAAAACTGTGCCCACTTGGACCTGAACCTGCATCTCTGAACTCAGCTTCTGTGTCCTGAGCTGGCAAGGAATTCCAGGAGATTGCTAGGCTTCTCTTTACCTGAAAAAGGATGTGAAAATTGTAGTTGAAAAGCTTTTTGTCTTTGCTGTCCCAGGCTTCAGCATTCATAAATTAATATCAAAGTTATTTTGCACAGATAGCTTTAGAATTAATTGAGAACAGCACACACCAATCTCTCAGTGGTTTCACAGGCTGAAAATGTGCTTTGCATTAATATTGGTCCCACACACACTGCTCATCACTTGCTAGAGGAAATAATCTACTCTGTAGGTTCAACTTGTGCAGCTCTTAAATATCTGATTAAATTGAAGTGAGGATGGAGAACCTTAGAGATCATTCAGTTCCAACTCCTGTGCCATGGGCAGGGACACTTCTGACTAGTTTCATATGGTCCCTTATGTTTGTCTGGAGAAGTTTCACTCTTTGGACTGCCCTAGATTTCCCCCATGCATTCAGTATTACTTAGCCAGCTGATTGTGCAGGCAGCATTTCATAGAACAGAATGGAATAGAATAGAATGGAATAGAATAGAATAGATTAGAATAGAATAGATTGGAATGGAATGGAATGGAATGGAATGGAATGGAATGGAATGGAATTAACCAGGTTGGAAAAGACCTTTCAGATCATCGAGTCCAAGCTATCATCCAACACTATCTAATCAACTAAACCATGGCACCAAGCACCCCATCCAGTCACTTCCTAAATACCTCCAGTGATGGTGACTCCACCACCTCCCTGGGCAGCCCATTCCAATGGGCAATCTCTCTTTCTATGAAGAACTTCTTCCTAACATCCAGCCTAAACCTCCCCTGGTGCAACTTGAGACTGTGTCCTCTTGTTCTGGTGCTGCTTGCCTGGGAGAAGAGACCAACCCCCATCTGGCTGCAACCTCCCTTCAGGTTGTTGTAGACAGCAATAAGGTTTGCCCTGAGCCTCCTCCTCTCTAGGCTAAGCAAGCCCAGCTCCCTCAGCCTCTCCTCACAGGGCTTGTGCTCCAAACCCCTCTCCAGCTTTGTTGCCCTTCTCTGGAGATGTTCCAGCCACTCAACATCTTTCCTAAACTGAGGGGCCCAGAACTGGACACAGGACTCAAGGTGTGGCCTAACCAGTGCTGAGTACAGGGGCACAATGACCTCCCTGTTCCTGCTGGCCACACTATTCCTTATGCAGGCTAGCATGCCATTGGCCTTCTTGCCCACCTGGACACACTGTTGGCTCATGTTCAGCCTACTATCAACCAGTACCCCTAGGTCCCTTTGAATGCATTGAATGCATTGCTTGTCAAAGGAGGTAGAGATTTGTCATTTAGTGTTGGACTAGCTTATGTGACCAACTTGCATTCCATTTTCTTTGTAAACATGATGCTGAAATTCTATGTTGTTAGCTTTCTGGCTCTTTGAAAAGACCTTTATTGTAACACGCTTAACAGCCTGTGCAATACATTGAAGTCCACTGTTCACTTGCTTTTGATGTTTAGGAAGAAGAGAAGACAGTGCCAGAATGCCTGCTCCCTTGTATCAATACTTCTGAACAACTGGAATGATCTGATTTTTGAAACTTCTGATCCCCCTTGAAGTACATTGAAGGCCAGCAAATTCGCTGGATGCTTTCAAAGGAGATGTGGAGGCTCTCAGAGATCCAAGCTCCTTAAACTAATTAGGCCTCAAATAAGTTTAAGCAGGGAAAAGCAAGCAGTCAGTGCTGCTGGTCTCATTAGTAGCTCTGCAAAACACTCTTCAAAGGAAAGCTCAGTCTTATGTCTTCGGTCACAGGTAGGCTTGCAGCTCTTCAAAGGGAGGTTAATCACAGACTGATGGGGATTGCAAGGGACCCCTGGGGATCATCTAGTCCAACCCTCCTGCTAAGGCAGAGTCACCCACAGCAGCTTGCCCAGGACTGCAGTGTCACAGAATCACAGAATCACCAATGTTGGAAGAGACCCCAAAGATCACCAAGTCCAACCCATCACCACAGACCCCATGACTAGACCATGGCACCAAGTGCCACCTCCAATCCCCTCTTGAACACCTCCAGGGATGGTGACTCCACCACTTCTCTGGGCAGCACATTCCAAAAGCTAACAACTCTCTCAGTGAAGAATTTTCTCCTCACCTCAAGCCTAAACTTCCCCTGTCGCAGTTTGAGACTTTGTCCTCTTGTTCTGGTGCTGGTTGCCTGGGAGAAGAGACCAACCCCCTCCTGGCTACAACCACCCTTCAGGTAGTTGTAGAGAGCAATAAGGTCTCTCCTGAGCCTCCTCTTCTCCAGGCTAAGCAACCCCAGCTCCCTCAGCCTCTCCTCATAGGGCTTGTGCTAGAGACCTCTCCCCAGCCTCGTTGCCCTTCTTTGGACACCTTCAAGCATCTCAATGTCCTTCTTAAACTGAGGGGCCTGGAAATGGACACAGGACTCAAGGTGTGACCTAAGCAGTACTGAGTGCAGGGGTACAATGACTTCCCTGCTCCTGCTGGCCACACTATTCTTGATGATGTCCATGTGGGTTTGGAACCTCTTTAGAGAAGGAGACTTCACAGCCTCTCTTGGTGGCCTTATCCAGGGCCCCAGCACCCCCAAATGAAGGATTTTTTCCCTTAATTTCAAGTGAAACCTACTGAGTTCCAGTTTGTGCTTGTCACCCCTTGTCTTATCACTGGGCACTACTGAAGAGTCTGGCCCCATCCTCTTGCCCCTTGCCCTTTATCTCTTGGTGAGCATTGAGAAGATCCCCTCTCAGGCTGCTCTTTTCCAGGCTAAAAAGCCTTAAGTTTCACAGCCTCTTCTCCTCACAGAAATGCTTCAGGCCTCACAGCATCTTTGTAGCCTCTGCTGAACTCAATTCAGTAGCTCCCTGTCTCTCTTGATCTAGGAAGCCCAGAACTGAACCCAGACATCCAGACACTAGGGCAGAGTGGAGGGAGAGAGACCCTCCCCTCGACCTGCTGGTCACATTCTTTCTAATGCATCCCAGAATACTATTAACTTTCTTGTCCACAAAAGCACATTGCTGGGGTGTGGTGAACTTGTCCAACAGCGCTCCCAGGTCCTTCCCTGCTGATCTGCATTCCAACAGGTGTGCCCCTAACCTTTCCTGGTCATCTGCTTTTGGAGGTAATATCTTGCTCTCACTGAACCTTTGACAATGGCTACTTTCAATTTCTGTCATAAAAAGTCATCTTCTCCATAGATCCCTTTCCCAGCACATGCCCAGTTTCAAACACTGCAGCAATCCCACTGGATCAAATTGGGATCTTTTGGTCCTTTAAATTCAGTGCATGGTGAAATACTCAGGGGATTAAGACAGCACCTGGAGAAGGACTTGTTTGGTAATTTAAAGGCAGCATTCATAGTGCAAAAGGGAACAGTATGAAACACACAATCTGTTTGAGGCTGCAGAACTAACTCTGTTGGTTTTATTCTATAGTGTAATCTGAAGAAAATGCTCTAGTAGGTGTAAAGTCCTGGAATAATATCATCTTATAGCCCAGAGAGAAGGGCAACAAAGCTGGTGAGGGGGTTGGAGCACAAGCCCTTATGAGGAGAGGCTGAAGGAGCTGGGCTTGCTTAGCCTGGAGAGGAGGAGACTCAGGGCAAACCTTATTGCTCTCTACAACTACCTGAAGGGAGGGTGTAGCCAGGTGGGGGTTGGTCTCTTCTCCCAGGCAACCAGCACCAGAACAAGAGGACACAGTCTCAAGCTGTGCCAGGGGAGGTTTAGGCTGGATGTTAGGAAGAAGTTCTTCACAGAAAGAGTGATTGGCCATTGGAATGGGCTGCCCAGGGAGGTGGTGGAGTCACCATCGGTGGAGGTGTTTAGAAAGCGCGACTTGATGGGGTGCTTGGTGCCATGGTTTAGTTGATTAGATAGTGTTGGATGATAGGTTGGACTTGATGATCTCGAAGGTCTTTTCCAACCTGGTTAATTCTATTCTATGCTATGCTATGCTATGCTATGCCATGCTATGTCATGCTATGCTACGCTGCACAAAACTGTTGAGAACAAAGATTAATAATCTGTGGCACAGGCTCTTAAGTTATTGAAAACAGATAAGCTGAAACCAAACCTCTTGTGTTGCACTTCCAGATGTGGAGAACCATCACACCATGAGCAGAACTTAGTTTCTTGATGTTGCTTTGTGCAGCTATACATAGGAAATGTGGTCTCACCCATTTGTAAACGAATACATTCATTACTCAATTGTGGCTCATTATCCACACGAGCTAAATTTCTCCTTCCATGTGATTGCAGAATGAAGATCCCTGTCAGCTATAATTGCTGTATGTGGAAGACAAGTGCTACACTGTTTTTCCCCAGTGGAGAGAATGTTTGCCATGTTTAAGATCATAAAATCTGATTTCCTCATCAGCTAATCAATAATCTAGGGCTAAACACTGGCATCCCTTTCTCATTCTTCATTGTTGACAGGATGAAATCCCAAAGCCTTTATTCCTTTATGTGAGTGCTTTTTGCAGCAGGGCCCACAGACAGAGTGCCAAATTAACTGATGTTGACCATCTGTCAACATGTGTTTTCCTCCTGCTAGCAGCTTCATTCTGCTACGTGTATTAATTGTTCGAAGTAACTCTGTCCGGGCAGGCCCTGCTAAAAGAGTGTTTCATCTGCCTTATCCTCTTTGGAGGCTGTCCACTTCATCTGAAATAGAGGTGCCCTCACAAGTACTGGAAGAAAATCCAAGTGCCAGGTGCTGCACTTTGGCCACAATAACCCGATGCAGGGCTACAGGCTGGGGTTGGAGTGGCTGAACAGCAGCCAAACAGCTGCTGAACATGAGCCAGCAGTGTGCCCAGGTGGCCAAGAGGGCCAATGGTGTCCTGGCCTGCATCAGGAACAGTGTGGCCAGCAGAAGCAGGGAGGTCATCCTGCCCTGTACTCAGCACTGGTTAGGCCACACCTTGAGTACTGTGTCCATTCTGGGCCCCTCAGTTTAAGAAGTACATTGAGACACTTGAACGTGTCCAGAGAAGGGTCTCAGGGGAGACCTTATTGCTGTCTACAACTACCTGAAGGGAGGTTGTAGCCAGGAGGGGGTTGGTCTCTTCTCCCAGGCAACCAGCGCCAGAACAAGAGGATACAGTCTCAAGCTGCACCAGGGGAAGTTTGTGCTCGAGGTGAGGAGAAAGTTCTTCACAGAGAGATTTGTTAGCCATTGGAATGTGCTGCCCAGGGAGGTGGTGGAGTCACCCTCCCTGGAGGTGTTCAAGAGGGGATTGGAATTGGTACCATGGTTTAGTCATGAGGTCTGTGGTGACAGGTTGTGCTTGATGATCTTTGAGGTCTCTTCCAACCTTGGTGATTCTGTGAAATAGGAGAGAATTCCCATTGCTTTTCCCTAAGGCTGACATTCAATACTTTCCCCTTCATGCTGTTCCTTCCAAAGGCAGGAAGTAGAGGCATTTCCTTCTGATATCTGTGGAAGAATGGCTGTGAATAGTTATTTAAATCAAACCTGCAATTCTGCTCTCAGTTGACAAAAAGAGATAAATAAAAATTGCCTTTTCCAAGATAATTCAGGGATTTCTGTGGTTTCTTCCCTCTAAGATGGTTGGTAGAACAAGAGACTGGTGCAACTGGGACTGATGTTTTGGCAACACAGACAATGGGATCAAGGTACTGTCAGCAAGTTTGCGATGACACCAAGCTCTGTGGTGTAGTCAATGTGCTGGAGGGAAGGGATCCATCCAGAGGGACTTGGCCAAGCTTGAGGGGATGGCCAATGCCAACCCCATGAAGTTCAACAAGGCCAAGTGCAAGGTGTGGCACCTGGGTCAGGACAATCCCAAATGCCAATCCAGGATGGGCTGAGAATGGATGCAGAGCAGTGCTGAGGAAAAGGACTTGGGGATTCTGGGTGATGAGAAGCTCAACATGAGCCAGCAATGTGTGGTTGCAGCCAAGAAAGTCAGCCAAATCCTGGGCTGCATCCAAAGCAGCGTGGGCAGCAGGTGATGGGAAGGGATTCTGCCCCTCTGCTCCACTCTGCTGAATCTCACCTAGATTACTGTGTGCATCTCTGCACACTACCTGAAGGGAGCTACAGGAAAGCTGGGGAGGGACCATTTTACAAGGGCTTGGAGCAATAGGATGAGGATTAATGGCTGTGGGCTTGAAGAGGTTATATTTAGACTGGATATTAGGAAGAAAATTCTTTACAGTGAGTGGGGTAAGACCCTGGAACAGGTTGCCCAGGGAGGCTGTGGATGCCCCCTCCCTGGAGGAGTGCAAGGCCTTGAGCAACCTGGTTGAGTGGAAGGCATCCCTACCCATGACAGGGAGGTTGGAACTAGATGATCTTTAAGGTCCCTTTCAACATGAACCATTTCATGATTCTATGCCATAAAGTGTCTGGTTTAACAAGTCCCAAGGAATCATCTCTCTTTCCCTGTTCTATCCAAGTTTAGCTCTTTGATTAAACAACACACCACAGGGTTTGCTTAGAAATACTTTGCCAGCTCTGTGTCCACAAGATGTCAGTGTGGATTCTTAATTCACTTCTACTCTTACCCCCTGTCTTATAACATTGCTGAAACTAAAAGACACAAAAGTGTGCAACCCCTTCTGCAGAAATTGCCTTTGAGGCTGCCAGGGGGATTCATCCTGTAAAAATCCCATTATTGAGCTGGATCTGATCATTGCCCTTTAAAGGGATGTTTGCAGTCTTCTAGGAGACTGCAGTGAGTGGGCTATTGAGTGGGTGCAAGTCTCTGCAGGGAAAGTAGGATGCTGGTTGGCCACCATTCTTCTCACAGCATCCTCCTGTAGAAAGTGGCTGCTCGTGGCTTGGATGGGTGGATGCTTCACTGGGTTAAATACAGGCTAAATACCAGAGTGTGGTGAAGAATGGAATTAAATCCAGTTCCTGGTAGATCACAAGTGGTGTGACACAAAGCTCAGTACAGGGTCCAGTTCTCTTCAATATCTTTATCAGTGGTCTGGATGAGGGAATTGAGAGCATGCTCTGTAAGTTTGCAGATCACACTAATTTTCATGTGAGTGTTGATCTGCTCAAGTGTAGGAAGGCTCTGCAAAGAGACGTGGGTAGGCTGGATTGATGGACCAAGGATGATAGGATGAAGTTCCTCAAAAAAAGAGGCACCTCAAGTGAATGCTTCTCCCCTAAAATAGAGGTCACACTGTGGGGGGTTGAATACATTTTCAGTAAGTTTGCAGGTGACATCAAGTGGAGCAGGAGCATCAGTGTGCTTGAGGGTAGGAAGACTCTGCAGAGGCATCCTAGCCAGGTTGGGCTGATGGGACAGTTCCAAGTGCTGAATCTGCCACTTGGGTTACAACAAAGATTGGGGCAGAGTGGCTGGAAACTGTCCTGTAAAGAAAGTCTTTCTAAAAATGTGGCACAGTTGGTAGCACATAAGACTCTTACTGGGAAGGTTGTGAGTTCAAGCCTGCAGTGGGCAGGAGTGTTCTCTCTGGGCCAGGGGAAGTTTAGGCTCGAGGTGAGGATAAAGTTCTTCACCGAGAGAGTGATCTGCCATTGGAATGTGCTGCCCAGGGAGGTGGTGGAGTCACCATCCCTGGAGGTGTTCAAGAGGGCATTGGACGTGGCACTTGGTGCCATGGTCTAGTCATGAGGTCTGTGGTGACAGGTTGGACTCAATGATCTTCAAGGTCTCTTCCAACCTTAGTGATACTGTGATACCTGTGGGTGTTGGTTGACAGCCAGCTGAACGTGAGCCAGTGTATGATGAGGTGGCCAAGACTGTCAACAGCATCCTGGCCTGGATCACCAGCAGTGTGACCAGCAGGACCAGAAGGGGATTGTCCCCCTGGACTCAACACTGATGAGGACACATCATGAGTTCCTGGGTTCAGTTTTGGGCCCCTGCTACAAGAAAGATTTGAAGGTGCTGGAACCTGTGCAGAGAAGGGCAGTAAAGCTGGTGGAGGATCTGGAGAGCAGGTCTTGTGAGGAAGAGCTGAGAGGACAGGGGCTGCTTAATGTGGAGAAGAAGAGGCTGAGGGGAGACCTTATTGCTCTCTACAGCAGCAGTATAAAGGCAGATGTTGGTCTCGTCTTCCTCATAACAAGTGATAGGATGAAAGGAAATGGTTTCAAGCTGAACCAGGGGAGATTTAAGCTGAATATTAGGAAACATTTCTTTCCTTAAAGAGTGGTGAGCCATTGTAATAGGCTGCCCAGGGAGGTAGTGGAGTCACTGTACCTGGAGGTGTTGTGGGTTCTGTTGCAGCCACTATTCTGCAAAGAAGAGCCGCTGGGCTCACTCGATTTGTGCAGCTTTGGGACCCATTTAACAGATGCCAATAAGCTTGTTGGAAGGGTTTATATAAATCAATGCAAACCCAAACAGAATCCGTGAGATAACCCTCAAGCAATTGTTTAATCCCTGTTACTCCCTACTGTCTGGGCCAGGAGTTTAATCAGGCTTCTCAAGAGACCACTGCAGTGTGTGTCCCTGAAAATCAGTGTCATTGACATGGTGTTATTGGAACAATAATACACCTGTTGCTGCTGCAAATGACTACTTAATATCCAGGAATTGCTCTGGTTTCTGAGAGATCAATGAGCAGTAATTTATCTTCTGTCGCAGGGGAATTTATGATTATGCCTTTAATCTTATTATAGCTCTCAAGAAAATCAAATCAAGCCTCATTACAGCAATGCAGTGGCACAGAGATAGTGTAGTTTGAGGGTTTGTTGGCATGTCCATCACAAAACTTGCATCCTTAAGAGGCATAACTCCTTTGTATGGATTGGCTCTGAGCTAAAGTTTGGCAAAGTGGTCTTAGCACTCTGGGAGCTTATTTTCAAGTACAGTTCCAAAGAAATAATGTTGGAGTGTGTGAATGATAAGAGCCAGCATAACACAGATTTACCAGGGGCAGGTATCTATATTTAGGTTTCTGTTCATTAGAAACAGGAAAGTAAAGAAAAATTCTGTTTCTCTTTCCACATTTGCTGCTAAGGATAACTGAACTGAGAAGGTCTTTGAGCACCTGAAGAAGCAGGTTTAATCCTGGTCTCACTGAAGCCTGATAAAAAAATTTCCATTGATTTCAGAAGGGTGAAAATTTTAATCTAAATCACAGAATAATTTTGGTTGGAAAAGACCTAGAGGGTCATCAAATCCCACCGTTCTCTAAATCTACCAAGTCTGGGGTTAAACCGTGTCCCTCAGCACTACAGCTCTGCTGCTCTGAAAGAGCTCCAGGGATGGGGATCAAACCACCTCCACGGGGAGCCTGTTTCAGTCTTTGAGAACCCTTTAAATCATTATATGCCCTGTCAGAAACAGGATTTCTCTTCCACTCTCAGAATAGCTGACTGAATTTCCCTCATGGTTTGCATTTGGGCTGCATCAAGAGGAGTGTGGCCAGCAGGTCAAAGGGGGTGATTTTTCCTCTTTCCTCTCCTCTTGTAAGACTCCACCTCAAATACTACATCCACTTCTGGTGTCTCCATAAGAAGGACACAGAACTGTTGGAGTGAGTCCAGAGGAAGGCCACAAGGAGGATACAAGGGCTGGATCACCTCTGCTATGAGGATAGCTTAAGGGGGCTGGGGTTGTTTGCCCTGGAGAGAAGGGTTCAGAGGGACCCTATAGCTGCTGTCCAATATCTGAACAGGGCCTACAGGAAAGCTGGAGAGGGACTTATCAGAAGGGTTTCTAGTGACAGGGCTAGCTGAGGGAGAGTAGGTTTAGACTGGATTTTAGGAAGAAGTTCTTCAGTAAGAGGGTGGTGAGACTCTGGAATAGGTTGTCCAGAGTGGTTCTGGATGCCCCCTCTCTGGAAGTGTTTAAGGCCAGACTGGACAAAGACTTTGGCAACCAAGTCTAGTTGAGAGGTGTCCCTGCCCGTGGCAGGGATGCTGGAGTAGATCATCTCTGAGGTACCTTGCAATGAAAGCCATTCTGTGATTCTATGATTCTGTAATTTGGTATTATTGGTGTCCATAGTGTGAAGTGCCAAATCAATGTAAGTTGGAGAGGATGAGTTGCCTAGTTAGATACAAGCAGAACCTTCTCAAACTCCACTGAATGCATTGCCAAAGGTCTCTTGATTTTGACACTCAGAAGAAATGGTGATCAGATATTAAGATATTGTGAGATATGCACAGATAGTAAAAATTAAGTAAACATGAAGGATATTTCTGTGCTTAAGGATTATCTAACAGTTTGGATTGTGGCTGCTGATCCAGATGTGATGGCATTTTAAAGTTTCAGGACAGCAGCAAGCTGTTGCTTATCCTAAGCTCAACAGTTTTTAGGGAATGAAACAATACTGGGCACTTGCAGAGATGGGAAAAAGGAGGGTAAAAAAACCCTTGGCAACTCTCTGTGTGCTTGTTATTTGGGGGTCAATGGGGAGTGTTTCACCATGCACTGAGTTTAAAGGACCAAAGCATTCCATTTTGATTCAATGGCATTGCTGCAGTGTTTGAAACTGGGCATGTGCTGGGAAATGGATCTATGGAGAATGTGAATTTTTATGACAGAAATTGAAGGTAGCCATGTTCAAAGGCTCAGTGAGAGCAAGATATTACCTCCAAAAGCAGATGACCAGGAAAGGTTAGGGGCACACCTGTTGGAATGCAGATCAGCAGGGAAGGACCTGGGAGCACTGTTGGACAAGTTCACCACACCCCAGCAATGTGCTTTTGTGGACAAGAAAGTTAATAGTATTCTGGGATGCTCTCTGCCCTAGTGAAGCCACATCTGGAGTACTGGATCCAGCTCTGGGCTTCCTGGCTCAAGAGAGACAGGGAGCTACTGAATTGATTTCAGCAGAGGCTACAAAGATGCTGCGAGGCCTGAAGCCTTAGAGACAAGTAATAGGACAAGAGGAAATGGAATCAAGTTACACCAGGGAAGATATAGGTTGGGTATAAGAAGAAATTTTCTACTGGGCAGGCTGCCCAGGGAGGTGGTTGAATCCTCATCCCCATAGGGGTTTCAAAGCAGCAGAGGTGTGGTGCTGAGGGACATGGTTTAGCCCCTTGGTAGAGTTAGAGAATGGTGGGACTTGATGATCTTGAAACTCTTTTCCAGCTCAAACAATTCTATGATTCTAAAAGTAACCAGCCAAACATTTACATTCTCACAGATTCTAAGGTGAGAATCATGATGGTCCACTCTGATCTGCTGCACAAGTCCTTTTTTTGCATAGCTTTTATTTACAGATACGGAAGCGAAAGGACGATAATAACGCCTGGAGCTCATGAAGGAAAGCAATAAGCAGATGAAACCTCAAGTGGGTAGTTTCCCTATACCATATTGCATGTTCATTATGTACCCAGTTAAGCTGACAGGGGGAAAATTACCACCACCTTCTGAAAATGCAGAATGTTCATGCTAGGGAGAGAGAAGGTTGGGGCTCAGAGTGGAAGATTTGCTGCTGGGAAAGGCATAAACAGAGGTGCTATTCCTCCTTTTCACCACTTCCTCTGACATGTATATTATTTCTTTTCCTTAGGCATAAGAAGAAAGTCCTTCACAATGAGGAGGGTGAAACACTGCCACAGGTTGCCCGGAGATGTGGTGGAGGCCCCCATCCCTGGAGACATTCAAGGTCAGACTTGATGGGGCTCTGAGTAACGTGACCTAAGTCTACTTTGTGGGCTTGCTGTATCATAGAATCATAGAATAAAATGGCTTAGGTTGGAAGGAATCTTAGAGATCATCTACTCCAACCTCCCCACCATGGGCAGAGATGCCTCTCATCTAGACTTGGCTGCTTAGGGTCTCATCCAATCTGGCCCTGAACACTCTCAGGGAGAAGACATCCACATCACCCTGTTCCTGACTCCTACCAACCTTGTACTGAAGAACATCTTCCTCAGACCCAGTCTAAACCTACTCTCCCTCAGCTTAAAACCATTCTCCCTAGTCTTATCACTAGACACCCTTAAGAAAAGTCCTTCTCCAGCCTTCCTGTAGGATCCCTTCATGTATTGGAGGGCAGCTAGAAGGACCCCGCAGAGTCTTCTCTTCTGTAGGCTGAGCAACCCCAGCTCTCTCAGGCTATCCTCCTAGCCCTCAGATCATCTTTATGTCCCTTCTATGGAATCACTGCAACAGCTCTGTGTCCTTCTTATGAAGACACCAGAAGTGGCTGCAGTATTCAAGGTGAGGTCTCACAAGAGCAGAGTAAAGGGGAAGAATCATCTCTCTTGACCTGCTGGAAACTCTCCTTTTGATGCAGCCCAGGATGCAAGTTGCCTTCTGGCAATGCTGGCTCATGATGAGCTTCCCATTAACCAACATCCCCAAGCCTCTTCAGGGCTACTCTCAACCCACTCTGCATGCAGCCTACATGTGTGTCTGGGATCGGCCGCACCCAGGTGCAGGACCTTGCACATTGACGTGCTGAACCTCATGCAGTTGTCACTTGCCCACTTCTCCAGCCTCTCAAGATCCTTCTGGATGGCCTCCCTTCCCCTTCTGGGATCCTGTGTGATTCTGTGATCTTGCCCACTGTGGCCTCTGGTCATCAGTGATCTTCCTGCTATAATTACACCTAGCAGCTTTCTCTCCATCAATTCTTTCATCCTCTTATTTTATTTCCCCTACCTGTCTGCACAATACCCTTAGTCCTCTCCTAGTATCTCAAACATGTGGCTTCCTTTTGTGGACCTATTTGTGTACTATTTGGATATTTAATTCCTTTGCAGTCAGGTCTTAGAGTCTTCATCTCTGGAGGCTTTCAAAATCCACCTGGACATGTTCCTGTGTGACCTTTTCTAGGCAAGCCTGCCTTGGCAGAGAGTTAGACTTGGTGATCTCCAGAGGTCCCTTCCAACCCCTGCCATTCTATGCTTCTGTAATAGTAGCAAAGAAGGACCTAGACTTCCCTCAGCAGAATGATCATCTGTTGTATTTTCTTTTCCTCAGTATAATCTTCACACTCCTCACTATCCTTCCCCTAATCTCTTCTTTTCTCCTGATCTAGTCTTCTCTCTTAATGCTTCAAAATGTATATTGTGATAGCATATTCTACCAACATTAATTATGGTGGGGAATATCTGACTCCCTGGAGAAAATGTGAAGACTCCCCCTAAGGTGAGCTGCCCAGGAGCAGGGCAGGGGTAGCAGACCATTCTATCATATTTTTCTTGACCTGTGCTTCATGTAATGCATGAAGACAAGGACCATGCCTGGTGGGAAGCAAGGGAGCTTTTAAGAAATGGTATAAAGGGCTGAAGTCCCTTTTCTAATCCCTGGTAAACAGCTTGCTGAATGCTTTTCTCAGTGATGATAAGTGACATTGAAAATGCTCTTTCACCCGAGAAAAGGACTCTATTTTAAGGTAGAAAAGAATCCCACATGTCATGACAGAGTCTTAGTACAAGAATGAGAAAATCTTTGGGCTAGGGACTGGAGCTGGAGAGGGTTTGTTCAGGAGGTATTAAAATCCCAGAGCTAAAAAGGGCTAACAACTGAATTTTTGCCACTGAGTAGTGCTGACTTTCCAGAGGATTAGAGTTAAATTTATGGTTTTGTATTTTATTTGTGGAATGGTATTTTTGACTAAAGTGAACAGCTGGGTGCTGTTGCTTTTAGTTTCTGACAGATGCCAAATGAGGTCAGTTACAGGGTTTGAACTGATGCATGTGGGGTGAGCACTAGAACTAAGTCCCCTGCACAGAGCACTTAGATTAAAGGGCCACATGCAACTTTAAGAGGATTTGATCCACTTTGCAGGAGGAGCTGCTGTCTTAATTATCCCCAGTTCAGGCTGGCAGCATGATTAATGCTCAAAGACAAGTGGGCAAACAGAGTGCTGGTGGAAGTGTATCTATCTGTGTAGTTGGTTGGTTGGTTGTGCTTTGTGTTTGTGGTGTTTTGGATTGCTACCTGCGCCTATGGAATTGCTTGGCTTAGGATCTTGGAAGTGATTGAAATTAAACTTGTGACAGAGAAATTCCCAGTAAGACCTTTACCAACGCTCATAAGTGCATGAGTTGCCCTATCAACATGAGAACCTCATGAAGTTCAGTAAGGTAAAGTCCCATGCCTTTATATGCACCTATGTCAGGACGATCCTTGATATCAATATAGGCTGGGAGATGATGAGATTGAGAACGGCCCTGCAGAAAAGGACTTGGGGGTCCTGGTGGATGAGAAGCAGAACGTGAGCCAGCAATGTGCACTTGCAGCCCCAAATGCCGATGCTATTCTGGCCTGCATCAGAAGAAGCACGGCCAGCAGAGGGAGAAAGGCCATTCTGCCACTCTGCTCTGCTCTGGTGAGACCTCACCTGCAAGAGAGTTTGCTTTGCACTTGAGTCTTGTTTGGCTAAACACAACACTGACTTTTTTTAAGGCTTGCTGAACACAGCTTGTCTCTTCTTGTCACTGTCTTTATGCTTGCTGTCTCATGCTGGTTTCATATAATTTCTCTCATTTAATGCCATCTAGCTGCCTTAACTAATGACACAAGCTAGCAACACAGCAAAGGAACTTCCTTGTCTAGTTGACATCAAGCTGCATTAGAATTCTGGTTACAAATATCTGAATGGTTGTGGAGGATGAGGTCTCTGAGCCATCCTCCCAGGGGCTGAGTAATCAAATATAATTATTAATTAGTGTAAGGATGCTATTGTAGCCTGAGTGTTTGTGTGTATAATTTCAAAGTACATTGCACACAATCAGATGTTCAGGATTATTTCCATTTCAATTAGTTTTCTTCTTCTCTAAAATACAGATAAGAAGGAGAGGAAGCTCTTCAAATAAGAGCACCCAAAAAAAGAAAAAAGAAAAGGAAAAACAGGGGAAGATTCTTCACTTTGAGGGTGCAGGAGCCCTGGAGCAGGCTGCCCAGAGTCTCCTCTGGAGGGAATCCAAAGTTCCCCTGACATTGCTGTGCTGTGTTTTAGTCTAGGTGGCCCAGATTTGGTAGGTTTGGACCTGATGATCTTTAGAGGCCCCTTCCAACCTGTACTATTCTGTGATGAAATATCAGGAGGCTGTTGTACCAAAACACATTTCACTGACACAGGGCTATTTCCTAGGAATCTGATGCAGGAGGAAGTCTGTAGAGATAATTGGATGTGCTGTTATTGTCACCAATAAATCAATACTTTAAGTGGCCTCTGCTCCTCTTAATATGTATTTCAAATTTCCAAGGAGATCACAGTATCACAGTATCACTAAGGTTGGAAGAGACCTCAAAGATCATCGAGTCCAACCTGTCACCACAGACCTCATGACTAGACCATGGCACCAAGTGCCATGTCCAATCCCCTCTTGAACACCTCCAGGTTGGTGACTCCATCCATGAGATGATACTGGCAAGGGCAGATTATATTCAGAATTCATTCATGGTGCATGTCTGTTGATTATAGACACATAGGTTGGAAAAGACCTCTCAAATGATCAAGTCCAAGCATCAACCCATCACCACCATAGCCAGACTTCAGGCTAGGACAACTCAAGCTAGGAACAAATGTGACCAAAATTGTGTCTGCACTGGAGTATGGTTTAATGGGCATGGAGGTCTTAGGCTGACAGTTGAACTCTAATATCTTAGAGACTTTTCCAGCTGAAACAATTATATGATTTTCTGATAGGGGGCAATGTTAGATTAGCTATGCTGACTTCTGAGAAAGGCTGGCTCACCACAAGTGAGTCTAGATGATCTAGCTCTGAGGTTAAAAATGCTGGAAAAGCAAGATCCTTTACTATCAGTTCAACCATCAAGTGTGTTCTTTGAGAGACTTATTCCTGCTCTACATGCCCTAGCAATCTGAACTAAAAATCTGGCTGGTAGTTCAACATAATCTTTTATCTGCTCATGAGCAATTTTTCTGTCACTTCTTGATGGCACTTTAGCCTACTTATTTAATCTGATAGCTGCTTAATGTCGTTTGTTTTATGCATGGTCTAGAAAAGATCAGATGCAAAAAATTATAACTTAATGCACTCAACTTTATCTCCTCCATTGTCAAGCCTGCAGCAAGAACAGTGGATATAAACCGGTGAAAACAGAGCAGACAGGTCTTGAAAGGCTGTGCCAGAGGCGGTGAAAGTCCTGTGAGAAGAATAGCTGTGCTGAGGGACATGGTTTAGCCCCAGACTTGGTAGAATTAGATGATGGTTGGACTTGATGCTCTCAGAAGTCCAAAGCAATTCCATGATTCCCTGGATACAAAGAGTTTTTGATATAAATGTGTCTCAAAACATATCTGGAAAAGCTTAAAACCAAGTCCAAATTTTGAAGCACCTTCTGGTTTGAAAAGCAACTGGCAGATGTATGGATTTTAATGGGATTAAATCATGCTAGTAAATCAATTTGGGAGAGACTTTGATATTTTGAGATGTAAAGAGCTCTCAAAATTGTATTATCCTAGGTTATTCATCTCCCAGTTACTAATGTTGTCTCTGAAGAACACAACAGCGGTCTGAGCCAGCTGCTACACTGCCTGACCACCCAGTCTGAGGCTTTTCCCATGTTAAAACCTTCTGTGTGGTAAGCTGCAAATTGAGAGGAGCATTTTTCAACCACCAAAATGTTTTCTATTTCTGTCCCTTTTAAGCTCTTTAACCTGCTGCTGCCTTAATTCCAACCAATATAAACAAGCTTGAGCAACGTGACCAACATTAGTTTTGTGAGGGAATGGGGAGGGCAGAGAAAGGGAGCAATTTCTAGATAACCTGCAAAGTCACTGTAGTAAATTGGCAGTTACTGTGGCAAATGGTGTGAGCAAAAAGAGAAATACTGCAGTGTGATCTCACTCAGGACATTTTACTCCAGAAAGGAAAAAGGGTTAACTTGCAGCCCGGAAGGTCAATCAGATCCTGGGCTGCATCAAGAGAAGTGTGGCCAGCAGGTCAAGGGAGGTGATTCTCCCTCTCTACTCAGCCCCGGTGAGACTCCACCTGGAGTACTGTGTCCAGTTCTGGAGCCCCTATTACAAGAGGGATCTGGAGGTGCTGGAAGGTGTCCAGAGAAGGGCCACGAGGATGATCAGAGGGCTGGAGCACCTCTCCTGTGAGGACAGACTGAGGGAGTTGGGGCTGTTCAGTCTGGAGAAGAGAAGGCTCCGAGGTGACCTCATTGTGGTCTTCCAGTATCTGAAGGGGGCCTACAAGAAGGCTGGGGAGGGACTTCTCAGGCTATCAGGTAGTGCTAGGACTAGGGGGAATGGAATGAAGCTGGAGGTGGGGAGATTCAGGCTAGATGTGAGGAGGAAGTTCTTCCCCATGAGAGTAGTGAAGCCCTGGAATGGGTTGTCCAGGGAGGTGGTTGAGGCCCTGTCCCTGGAGGTGTTTAAGCCCAGGCTGGATGAGGCTCTGGCCAGCCTGATCTAGTGTGGGGTGTCCCTGCCCATGGCAGGGGGGTTGGAACTAGATGATTTTTGTGGTCCCTTCCAGCTCTGACTGATACTATGATGCTATGAAATAAAAATAACCTCTTCTTAGGCAGGCTAGCTGATGTATGCCTCCACATACATTTATTTCCCTCTAGTAACAAGTGATAGGATGAGAGGAAATGGCCTCAGCTTGCACCAGGATAGTTTTAGGTTGGATATTAGAAGAAACTTCTTCACTGAAAAGGTTCTCAAAGACTGGAACAGGCTCCCCAGGGTGGTGGTCAAATCCCCATCCCTGGAGGTGTTTCAGTGAGGCAGAGATGTGGTGCTGAGGGGCCAGAGTCGGTAGACTTAGATAATGGTTGAACTCAATGATCTTGAACATCTATTCCAATGGAATCAATTCTGTGATTATTTTATCCTCATCAGACCTCTTTAGTCATGATAATTAAGAAGTCAAAACAGGCTTTCAACTCATCAGCTGAACCAAACCTTTAATGAATATATTTTGAAGACTGTCATGATATATTACTAATATTAGTTAGAATGCAGAGACTTTATTAATAGGAAATAACATTTTATTCTCAAAGCCATCCTTAGCAGTCTTGACAGACATAAAGTGCTGCAAGATATCAAGTGCTGTGTCTGAAAATTTATTGACTGATTTAAAATTGAAAATACAGTACCAGTCAGGTCAGTGACATAAACTGCATAAAATGCAGTGAATGCAAGCATAAGATTCATTACAGCTTACTTTTTGATCCAGTCCTTCAGGTTATTTGTGCAAGGTTTGCTGTAATTCAGTATTCAAAGCCAGGCTGGATGGGGCTTTGAGCAACCTGGTCTAGTATGGTCTGGCTTGAATCAGGAACAATATGGCCAGCAGGAGCAGGGAGGTCATTCTGCCCCTGTACACTGCACAGGTTAGGCTGCACCTTGAGTCCTGTGTCCAGTTCTGGGCCCCTCAGTTTAGGAAGGATGTTGACTTGCTGGAATGTGTCCAGAGAAGAGCAACAAAGCTGGTGAGGGGCTTGGAACACAAGCCCTATGAGGAGAGGCTGAGGGAGCTGGGGATGCTTAGCCTGGAGAAGAGGAGACTTGGGGTGACCTTATTGCTCTCTACAACTGCCTGAAGGGAGGTTGTGGACAGGTGGGGGTTGGTCTCTTCTCCCAAGCAAGCAGCACCAGAACAAGAGGACACAGTCTCAAGCTGCACCAGGGGAGGTTTAGGCTGGAGGTTAGGAAGAAATTCTACACAGAGAGAGTGATTGGCCATTGGAATGGGCTGCCTGGGGAGGTGGTGGAGTCACCATCACTGGTGGTGTTCAAGAGGGGACTTGATAGGGTGCTTGGTTGCATGGTTTAGTTGATTAGGTGGTGTTGGATGATAGGTTGGACACAATGATCCTGAAGGTCTCTTCCAACCTGTTCTGTTCTGTTCTGTCCTGTTCTATTCTATTCTATCCTATCCTATCCTATCCTATCCTATCCTATCCTATCCTATCCTATTCTAGTAGAAGGCATCCATGCCCACAGCAGGGGGTTGGATCTCGATGATCTTTAAGGTCCCTTCCAATGCAAGCCATTTTATGATTCTATGTTTATACTTCTGCAGATAAAACATGCTGATAAGAACTTTCTTTAGGCAGTAATACAGACACTGGAGCCAATCGATAAGTCCAGCTCTTATTAAGGTAGTCTGACATTTATTGCTCTAGTTACTAAAGATATTTATTGTTTTTTTCATTAACAAGGTAAACCATTGTGGACTTTTGGAAAGTCCATAAATGCAATGAGCAAAAGCAAGTTATCCACTTGTTCACTGGTATCCAGAAAGGCAACAAAGCTTCTGATGAGTCTAGAGAAGTGGTCTTATGAGGAGTGGCAGAGGGAACTGGGGTTGGAGTGAGGTGGGGTTGGTCTCTTCTCCCTAATATCAGGTGACAGAATGAGAGGAAATGGCCTGAAATTGTGCCAGGGGAGGTTTAGATTGGATATTAGGAAAAATTTCTTTCCTGCAAGAGTGGTCAGGCATTGGTTCAGGCTGTCCAGGGAGGTGGTGGAGTCACCATTCCTGGAGGTGTTCAAGAACTGTGTGGATATGGTTCGGTGGCCACGGTGGTCTTAGGTGAACTTGATGAGCTTAGAGGTCTTTCCCACATGAAACAATGCTATAACTGATTCTATGGTTTTCTTTTATTGCAAGGAAACAGAAGATACCTTGTGCATCACAAATGTGGGGAAAAAGAGGGGCAAATATCATTATTTGCATGGTAGCCAGGTACTTCTGCCACTTCTCTCCCCCCTCCCCAGGTTTAGATTATTGCCTTTTAACATCGAAGATAGCTTTATAGCACCTAATAAACATCTAATTATGTGGGTGTCTGAGTTCAGAATTAGTTCTTCTCTGTGTAAGGTAATAATAAATATTTCAGAGGGAGAACTCTATGCCACTCTATAGAATTAAGAGTAGGAATAAGGGGGCACAAGGAACTAGGGCTTTTTCTATCAGGATTGTTTTCAGTATGAAAAAGTAGATGATCTGGATATTCATTAACATTTTGGCTGGACAATTCCTTGGGGAGTGTTACGAGGGGAATGAGTGCACAATCTAACCATCTGTTTATCCCTCTAATTTCTTTGGGTCCTGCATGGTAAGTGAAGAAGTTAGAAATGAATCTATTTGTGCCTCCCAATTACCCTTTTTCATTTTTGCTTATGCTGATGTATCCTCAGCAATTACACCTCCCAAAAGGGGAAAAAATATTGCCAGTGGCTGGCTATAAACTCTGCAGGTGACAGGGCTAGCACCCTTTGATTAACTTGTTACTGTTCAGTGCCTCAGCACTGCAGAGCAGAGACTGTTGGGGTTTCTGAGAATCACAGAAACATAAAACCTTTTCTTCTTCTACTTCTGCTGTTGCTGCTACTCTTACTACTGTTACTGCCGCAACTGCTACTGCTGCTGCTACTAATTATCTGAAGTCACAGGAACATCCGGAGTGCTGTGTCCAGTTCTGGGCTCCCCAGTTCAAGAGAGGCAGAGAACTACTGGGGAGAGTCCAGGGGAGCCTATAAAGGTGCTGAGGGGACTGGAGCATCTCTGTGAGGAGGAAAGGCTGAGAGACCTGGGGCTGTATAGCCTGGAGACAAGCAGCCTGAAAGGAGACCTTTTCAGCGGTGCCCGGTGATAGCATAGTGAACAATGGGCACCACCTAGAACACAGGAAGTTCCATCTGAACATGAGAAAAAACTTTGCTGTGAAGATGCCAGAGATATGGAGCAGTTTACCCAGAGGTGCTGTGGAGTCTCCTTCTCTGGAGACTTTCAAAACTCACCTGAACATTGCCACCCTGGGCAACCTAGTCTAGGTGAATCCGCATTAGCAGCGGAGTTGGACTGGGTGACCCCAGAGGTCCCTTTCAACCTTTACCATTCTGTGCTTCTGTGCTTCTGTGACTGCTCTGTCCAGTTAAGTTTTGTTATTTTCAGCACTTCCCTGGTTACTTGAAAAATGCCTTTAGCTGAGCTATAATACTGGGTTTGAATAGATGGAATCATCATCACTGTGATAAATACAAACACACCTTACTCTGAAGACATATCACCAGATTATTTCTCTCTGAACCAAATGATCCACAAATTTGCTGTGATGCTTGATGCCAGTGCAGAACACCAGGAGTTTAAGAGGGTCCATCTCATAGTGCCATGAATTATTCAAGCCCCTGGGATTATTTAGGCATGAAACACAGTATGTTGTAAAATGACTTTTCCAGCTAAAATGGGGAGTGATGGATTTGCCTCTAGGATATGTGTTTTCATCAATATTTACTGAGAAAGCCTTCTGAATGATCAGACTTGAACTGCCACAGCCAAAAGTCTTCTACATACATAACTTTCACCTCAGTGTTCACCTCAGCCAAATAACGAGGAAAGGCTAAGTTATGCTGTGTGCAGGTAGGGCTTTTAAAGGTTTTGGCTCATTTTGCTGTCTGTTATTAGATGAGATTTTTTTTCTCTCTCACCTGTTGTAAGCATAGAAATGAATGAGTTCACTGGGCATGGACAGTGAGGTGGATTGAGAACTGACTGAAGCACAGAACACAGACCGTTGTGCAGGTTTTTAGTTGTGTTCCCCCATGGGTCAGGATTTGGGCCAGTCTTGTTTGACATCTTCATCTGCAACCTGGATGAAGGAAGAGAAGTGGCAGACCCACCACCAGGCTGTGCTGCCATTCAGTGAGACCTGGACAAGCCAGAGAGTTGGGCAGAGGGAACCCAAGGAAGTTCAACACGAGCAAGTGTAGAGTCCTGCCCTGGGGGAGGAATAACCCCCTGCACCAGTACAGGTGAGGGATGCACCTGACAGAAAATAGATTTGCAGAGAAGGACCTAGGGGTGCTGGTGGTGAACAGGATGACCACGAGCCAGCAATGTGCACTTGTGCCCAACAAGGCAAAGGGTCTCCTGAAGTACATTAAGAAGAATGTGACCAGCAGGTGGAGGGAGGTTCCTCTTCTTCTCTACCCTGCCCTAGTAAGGCCACACCTGGAGTATTGAATCCAATTCTGGGCTCCCCAGTTCAAGGGAGGCGGGAAACTACTGGAGAGTCCAGTGGACACTGCAAAGATGCTGAGGGAACTGAAGCATCTCTCTCAAGGTTCTGAGAGCTCTGGCGTTGTTTAACCTGAAGCAGACTGAGAGGGGATCTTCTTGATGCTGATCAAGAACCAAAGGGCAAGGGGCAAGAGGAGGGGGCTGGGATCTTTTCAGTGGAGCCCAATGATATGACAAGGGCAACAGGTAGAAACCAGAGCACAGGAGGTTGCACCTGTACATGAGGAGAAACTTCATGACATTGAGGCTGGCATATTCCTGGAGCAGGCTGCCTAGAGAGCTTGTGGGGTCTCCTTCCCTAGGGAGATCCCCACCTCCTCTGGACATTGTGATCCTGGGCACCCTGCCTTGGGTGACCCTGCTTTAGCAGGAGTGTTGGACTTGATGATCCCTAGAGGTCCCTTCCAGCCCTCACTATTCTGTGATTCTTTAATTTAGACAAGGTTTCCTACCTAGTAAGGTTTCTTCTCTGATGACCTTGAAATCCCTAAAATCTCCGTAGCCTTTCTCCATTTGTAAACTTATTTCCAGGTAGACTTCTGTCATGAGCTGAAATATTTATTAGTACAGATACATATTCCTCAGGGCATGTGTATTTCAGTGAAGAAGAGAAGTGCTAAGGTAACTGTTGAAGCTTGTGAATATGTGAAAAAGCCTTAAAAGGCAGTGAGACTAAACTTTTTGGACCTAGAAAGGAATCCTTCCCAATCCTAACAGTGTTCATGGCCCAAATCAAGCTAACAAATAATAATTATGGCATCATTTGATTTGCAAGAAGGTATTTATTTGTGTCTTGAGTGGTTCACATTTGATTGCATCTTTTCTTGCACTGGGTTTACATATCCTGGAATTAACTGTAATGTTTGCTTAGCTTTATGTGCAAATTGAGACCAAGATCATAATGCTTAGAAATGTACTATGGCTGCCCAATTTTAAGCACTTACAATATTCTGCAGAGTGTAGACTTGAGGATTCATCTAGGGTCATGAAGTTTGTTGGTTTTTACAGGTAGAAAATATATGCAGTGACAAAGCCACCTTCCTATTTCATACATACAGAAAATATTTCACAGAGTCACAGAATGTTAGACATTGGAAGGGACCTTCAGAGATCACCTGCCAAAGCAGGATCACCTAGAGTAGTCAGCACAGGAATACATCCAGGTGGGTTTTGAATGTCTCCAGAGAAGGAGACTCCACACTTCCCCAGGCAGCCTGTTCCAGAGCTCCATCACCCTCATTGTAAAGAAGTTTCTCCTCATGTTGAGGTTCAACCTTCTGTGTTCAAGTTTGTATCCATTGTTCCTTGTCTTATTACCGTGCACCACAGAAAAGAGCTTGGCCGCCTCCACCTGGCACCCACCCCTCAGATATTTATACACCTTGATGAGATCCCCTCTCAGTCTTCTCTTCTCCAGACAAAACAGCCCCAGGGCTCTCAGTCTCTCTTCACAGGGGAGATGCTCAAGTTCCCTAATCTTCCTTGGGCTTCCTTCCTTAATCTCCATTGGGGTCTCTCCAGCACCTCTCTGTCTCTCTTGAACTGGGGAGCCCAAAACACAGAATTCCAGGTGTGGTCTCACCAGGGCAGAGTAGAGGGGGAGAAGAACCTCCCTAGACCTGCTGGACACACTTTTCTTGATGCACCCCAGGATATCATTGGCTCTGTTGGCCACAATGGCACATTGTTGTAGTGTGGGGAACTTGCTGTTCACTGGGACTCCAAGGTCTTTCTCCATGGTGCTGCTTTGCCCCTCCTGTTTGACCTTGCTTGGTGCAACCCCTGGGATGTTTAAATAGCCCACTGAGGCTGTGGCTCTGCCCGTGCCTTGCCTACCTCTCTGGTGAGAGTGGGTGGCTGGGTGAGGGATGTTTCTTGCCACGTGGGTGCCAGCTGTAGGGAAAAAATAGATGGTAAATTATTTTCTATATTCCCTTTCTGTAATGACCAGACTTGCAATAATAACAGTAATAGTAGTAAGTATTTTTATTGGACTGCTAAGATTGCAGTTACACTAACAATAAGTTCTTGCCTTTATATATGAGGTCTGTTTCCTTTTTTCCCACCATAAGAAGATTTCAAATGTAGCAAAAGCACACATTGCAGTGTTCCAATATTTTCTCCTTTGGCACATGAGTTATTTCTGATCATAGAAAAATCCCATTTCAAGTCTTTAAATCCACTGTCCTCCACAAAATGTTCACCATTTATCTCATGCTGTATGACTAATTGTACAGAGGGATAACCAGCTGTACAGAGCAACCTTCCTTGGGGCAGCCAAAGGCCATTATAGATTGTCTTCCTTTGTGGTAGCTGTGTCTCTACTTTTATCAAGACGAAATGGGGATGGACAGTTTAAATTGAGAAAGACTTTGAGATAACAAATGATCCCTAAGAGCTTAGTTTATCTAATAAGCCAGAAAATTCAAATAAACTGAGCCAGATTCATCTACTGTAGTACTGGAAATGCACAAGACTCCCTTAAAGGGGTGTTTTCTGTTCCTTCAGGCAAAACTATACATCAGAGGATCTTTTGTGTGTCTTTTGTTGGCAAATGGAGAGGAACATCCACAAAGAAAGACACTCCTCTGGAATCTTGATTAAGACCTTTGTTGAGCAGTCCAGCTTTGCAAATCAGGTAAGCTGCAGACAAAGCATAGATAGTCTGCTAAGGAGGAGCTTTGTGTCCAAGCAGGGGCACTAAAACTGCTGTATCACAGGGTGGAATTCTTTTAACAGGTTCCCAGATTGCATTGTGTTGGGAGGGACCCTCAAAGGTCATCTTGTCCAACCCTGCTGCAGTCAGCAGGGACACCTCCAACTAGATCAGGGTGCCCAGGGCCACATCAAGTCTGATCTTGAATGTCTCCCGGGGTGGGGCCTCAACACCATCCCTGGGCAACCTGTTGCAGTGTTTTACCACTCTCATTGTAAAGAACAGTTTTGGGGTTTGCTTTTTTTTTGCCAAAACTGTAACTTAGGATCAGTGCAGGCTGTATAAAATGTCCCCTGAGAAGACTCTGGGGAGACCTCATAGCAGCCTTCCAGTACCTGAAAGGGCCCTGCAAGAAGGCTGGGGAGGGACATTTTAAAAGGGCTTGTTGAGACAGGACAAGGAAGAGGGTAGATTTAGACTGAATGCTAGAAAAGAATTCTTTACAGTGAGAGTGGTGAGACACTGGAACAGGTTGCCCAGGGAGGCTGTGGGTGCCCCTCCCTGGAGGTATTCAAGGCAAAATTGGCAAGGTCTTGAGCAGCATAGTCAAATGGAAGATGAACTTTAAGGTCCCTTCCAACCCAAACTGTTTAATGATCCTGTGATCACCTCAGTCATGCCCAGTAAGTTAGACATTTGCTCAGGACACCTCTTCATTTCATCCCACATTTATTTTTCCCTCTTCTTCACAAATTGATGAGTCCTAAGTAGGTCAGGTGGTTGAGGAAGCCAGCTGCAATACTCCATGCGCTCTGATGTACTTAAATTAATAACCTGAGCATAGCCCTCTCAGGCACACCGACCCAGAGCAGCATGGAAAAAACCCAAGCAGCAGTTGTCAGCCCAGAGAAGGGGTTATCAGAGGTCACAGAGAGAGCTCTGCAAGGTCTGTAAATAAATCCACTATTCACTGCTTTCTGTTGTGGCTTTCATAGTTGTGAGGATGTGTTTCATAAAGCTGCTTCTTCTGTCATTGAATTTACAGGCTTGGCTGTGTTTACAGCCAAGGCTGCCTGTAGCCATCATTCCTCCTCCTAGCTACATTGCATCATTTCTCACCCATTTCCTTGTATTTACTCGTGTTAAATATATCCTTGGCTAATTGTACTCTTCCTAAATACATTTTAAATCAGAGAAGTTTTCCAGTCTGCAAAGACCAACAGTGAAGATGTAAAAGCAGTCAGCTCTCCCCTTTGAAAATTTTCTGGTGGTGGCTTGAGAGCAGCTGTGAAGATCGCTTCGTTTCAGCAGCAGTTGCAGTTGGCTTTGCACCCTGCCAGCCTCAGGTTTGCTGGTAATGTGTTAACTTCAGCACTGGACATTTTCGGGGATATATACCTGTGTCATTGTGGCATGAGTCTGAGCTTTTCCCTCAGTGAAAAACCTTTCTACAAGCTTTGCTGCAGGGATCGGAGACTCTGCCCAAATTCTTTCCACAGAGAGCTTTTGGAGTTGCTTCCTTGTGCTTACTTTATAAACTGTCTTCATAATACCAGAACATTCTGCAGCTTAAACTCATGGCTTCTTACCCATATAGGCAAAGAAAAATGGCAGTTCTCTCAGTTTCTGTGAAGAATGCTAAGAGAAAAACGTCACCCTAAGATAGAAGGAATTCAAGCACTTATCAGACCTCTCAGACTGGACATTAGGAGAAACTTCTTTAGTGAAGGAGTGGTGAGGCACAGGAACAGGCTGCCCAGGGAGATGATGGAGTTGTGATCCCTGGAGGTGTTCAAGAAGCGTGGAGATGTGATGCTTGGTTGCATGGTTTAGTTGATTAGATGGTGTTGGATGATGGGATGGATGTGATGATCTTGAAGGATCAACCAATCCAACCCACCTAAATAACTAGATCATGGCACCAAGCACCCCATCAAGTCTCCTCCTGAACACCTCCAATGATGGTGACTCCACCACCTCCCTGGGCAGCCCATTCCAATGGGCAATCACTCTCTCTGTATAGAACTTCCTAGCATCCAGTCTAAACCTCCCCTGGTGCAGCTTGAGACTGTGTCCTCTTGTTCTGGTGCTGACTGCCTGGCAGAAGAGACCAACCCCCACCTGTCCACAACCTCCCTTCAGGTAGTTGCAGAGAGCAATAAGGTCACCCCTGAGTCTCCTCTTCTCCAGGCTAAGCAAGCTCAGCTCCCTCAGCCTCTCCTCATAGGGCTTGTGCTCCCAACCCCTCCCCAGCTTTGTTGCCCTTCTCTGGACATGTTCCAGCAAGTCAACATCCTTCCAAAAATGAGGGGCCCAGAACTGGACACAGTACTCAAGGTGTGGCCTAACCAGGTGGGGGTGTTCAGCCTGCAGGGAGATCTTAGAGCAGACTTCCAGTAATTCAAAGGGGCATCCAGGAAAGATGTGGAGGGACTCTTTATCAAAGAGTGCAGTGACAGAATGAAAGGCAATGGTTTCAAAAGGGAAAAGGGTAGATTTAAATTAGATATAAGGAATAGATTTTTATGGTGAGGGTGGTCGGGCACAGGAACAGGTTGCCCAGAGAAGCTGTGGATGCCCCATCCCTGGAAGCGTTCAAAGGCAGGTGGGATGTGGCTTTGAGCAACTTCACAGTATCACAGTATCACTAAGGTTGGAAGAGACCTCAAAGATCGTCGAGTCCAACCTGTCACCACAGACCTCATGACTAGACCATGGCACCAAGTGCCACGTCCAATCCCCTCTTGAACACCTCCAGGGACGGTGACTCCACCACCTCCCTGGGCAGCACATTCCAATGACAAACGAGTCTCTCAGTGAAGAACTTTCTCCTTACCTTGATCCTGAACTTCCCCTGGCACAACTTGAGACTGTGTCCTCTTGTTCTGGTGCTGGTTGCTAGAGAGAAGAGACCAACCCCTTCCTGGCTAACTTGGTCTATCCCATGGCAGGGATATTGGAAGAAGATGATCTTTAGGGTCCTTTCCAACCTAAACTGTTCTGTGATTCTGGGAACACAATCAGGAATAATTTTTGACACTGGGGATGAATTTGGTGTCACATGGAGAGAAAAACCCAAGAAACCTATATGGATTAGTACAGCTGGGTGTGTTTTAGTCTGGCTGTAAATATTTCAAATTACATCACAGCACTGGAGCAAACATAATTTAGACCCTGGTGCTTAGTCCTTCAGATATTTGTAGTTTTCATTTTAAACCCTTAACTGACACAGCAAGAAATGTCCCTGCAAGAATATCACCTCAGCCTTATGCAGCCTTGTCTTTAGGTATGTCCTGTGTTTTCCAGCTCACTATGCAGACAGAACAGTCATGTTTAGCAATCTGTTGGAATAAGATGTATAATCTCAAGGAGTGCTTGTGTTCTTTATCTTCAGGGTTGAGATAAGGGATAGAATCATAGAATCATTTCAGTTGAAAAAGACCTTTTAGATCATTGAATCCAACAATAGCCAAACTATACAAAGTCTGGTGCTGAACCAAGTCCCTCAGCACCACATCTCTGCCTCTTTTAAACACCTCCAGGGATGGGGATTCATCCACCTCCCTGGGGAGTCTATTCCAGTTTTCGGGAACCTTTCAGTCAAGAAGTTTCTTCTAATATCTGACCTAAACCTCCAGTGGTGCAATTTCAGGTAATTTCCTCTCATCTTGAAGACTACCTTTAAATTAGAAACCATTCAGCAGCACACCCAGTTTTTCTAGATGAAATTCCACATGGCAGCTGGATCTCTGTAGGCTTGCAAGAAGCAAACCACGTTCTTTTTCAAGTCAGCCAGGAAGTATTGAGGGACACCTGCATACCTGAAAATCAGAAGATGAGATTTTGACCTGATTGTTACCAATACAACCTGAACAAGCTGTGCTGCTATCAAGCCATCTGTTGACATTACTGGATTGAACATGAACAGCTAAAAATGTAATTATAAGAATGAGCCATGACAGCTTTTTATTCATAATACATCCATCAAATGTGTCATGCTGAGTCTAATGTCTGTCTTTTCACTGCTGTGGTATGTCAGACCATCTAACCCTTTTGCTTTCTGTAAGGGCAAGGTGACACTTCAGAAGATGGCTAGGGCAAAGCCAGAAGCAACTGAAAATGAATTGCAGAGTGACTGAGGGCTCTTAAGGATATTTCCCTCCTCATTCCAGATGTTAGGGTGCTGTGAGGGAGAGAAGAGGCTCCCAGGAGCATGGCAATGTCTAGCAGCTAGAGTGCAACCCACTTCCCCATTCAGGAGCACAGAATCACAAAATCACAGAATCACACAGAATGCCAGCATGGTGGGGGTTGGAAAGGGCCTCTGGAGATTATCCAGTCCAACTCCCCTGCTAAAGCAGGCTCACACCTACAGCAGGTTGGCTAGGATCACAACGTCCAGATGGGTTTAGAATCTCCCCAGAGAAGGAAAGTCCATAACCCCTCTGGGCAGCCTGCTCCAGTGCTCCAGCACACTCACAGCAAAGCAGTTCCCCCCTTTGTTTAGGTGGAACTTTCTGGATTCCAGTTTCTGCCCGTTGCCCCTTGTCCTATTACTGGGCACCACTGAGAGGAGCCTGCCCCCATGCCTTTTAACATGCACCCTTTAGCCGTTGACAAGTACATCCAGTAAACTACTTATGAGCAGTGATTAAAGAAAGAGCTGAGTTGAGCCAGGAGTGGGATCCCATGTGGCTGATCCACTTTGGGGTGTGTGGTGGTCCAAGAAACGGTGATAAACAGTTGGGCAGCAAATTTCACTGCTGTTACAGCTATTTATTCACAGCTGAAACTAGGCATGGTGGGTGGCAGCAGGTTTGCATGGTCGCAGTGACGCAGATCAGGCTGCAGACAGGGGATGCCTTGTTCTGTTTGAGGCTCCCTCTTGTGGCTAGGACGTGCAAATGCAGTTGGTGCACTGTCACACACACCAAAGCCTCTGCAGGGCCGCTGGACATCTCTATTTTAACATCTGGTTAAAGGCATGGTTATATAGAATCATAGAATGCATCGGGTTGCGAGGGACACTTGAAGATTATCTTCTCCAACCCCCAGCAGGAACATCTCCAACTAGATCAGGTTGCTCAGGGTTCTGTCAAGTTGGACCTTTACTGCCTCCAGGGATGGGGCCTCCACCACCTCCCTGAACAACCTATTCCAGTATTTCACCACTCTCACTGAGAAGAACATCTTGTTAATGTCCGAGCTAAATTTATCCTTCCCAGTTTCAAACCACTGCCCCTTCTCCTATTGCTGCAAGCCCTTCCAAACAGTCCTTCCTCAGCCTTCTCCTTCAGATATTGAAATACTGCTGTAAAGGTCTCCCTGAAGCCTTCTCTTCTCCAGGCTGAACAGCCCCAACTCTCCCAGCCCATCTTTGTAGGAGAGGTGCTCTAGCCCTCTGATCATTTTTTGCAGCTCTCCTCTGGACCTGCCCCAGCAGGTCTATGTCCTTCTTCTGTTGGGGGTTCCAGAAATGGACACAGTGCAGCAGGTGAGGTCTCACCAGAGGAGATTAGAGGGTCAGATACACCTTTCTCCATTTCCTGGCCATGCTTCTTTTGATGGAGCCCATACCCATCAGAAAACATGAGCAAAAACATGTGGAAATGCTTTCCAGAGGAGCTGCTACCCCCTGGGGAGGGAAATTTTAAAATCATGGCAAATTTTAGCTAGATGTGAAAATATCTTTCGGAAGCAGCTGCGGAAAACATTGAGAAAGAACTTTTTCTGTGGATTTATCGTGCTCTGCTTCTGAAATACTTGACACTATTTGGGTCACATTGTCTTGAATCACATATATTAGCTGAAGAAAATAAAAACCAACAAAAGGGGGTGGTAAGGAGAAATAAAGGTCACAATCAGCTTCTATAGAAGAGGAGGTGGAAGAATTTAGGAGTCATGCTTTGAAAAAGAAAGAGCTGAGGAAGTACAGAGATCTTGAATGGCATTGAAAAGCTGAAGAGGGGATGACTTTTTACAATTTCCCATATATCACAGGAACTAGGATACTTCCAAGAATAGACTAGACTAGACTAGACTAGATTAGAATAGACTAGACTAGAATAGACCAGACTAGACTAGACTAGACTAGACTAGACCAAGTTGGAAGAGACCTCCAAGATCATCAAGTCCAACCCATCTTCCAACACCATCTAATCAACTAAACCATGGCACCAAGCACCCCATCCAGTCTCTTCCTAAACACCCCCAATGATGGTGACTCCACCACCTCCCTGGGCAGCACATTCCAATGGCCAATCACTCTCTCTATGAAGAATTTCTTCCTAACATCCAGTCTAAACCTCCCCTGGCACAGCTTGAGACTGTGTCCTCTTGTTCTGGTGCTGGTTGCCTGGGAGAAGAGACCAACCCCCACCTGGCTACAACCTCCCTTCAGGTAGTTGTAGACAGCAATAAGGTCACCCCTGAGCCTCCTCTTCTCCAGGCTAAACAATCCCAGCTCCCTCAGCCTCTCCTCATAGGACTTGTGCTCGAGGCCTCTCACCAGCCTCGTTGCCCTTCTCTGGACATGTTCCAGCAAGTCAACATCTTTCCTAAACTGAGGGGCCTGGAACTGGACACAGTACTCAAGGTGTAGCCCAACCAGTGCTGAGTACAGGGGCACAATGACCTCCCCGCTCCTGCTGGCCACACTATTCCTAATGCAGGCCAGCATGCCATTGGCCTTCTTGGCCCCCTGGGCACACTGCAGGCTCATGTTTAGGCAGCTGTCAACCAGTACCCCCAGGTCCCTCTCTGTTTGTCAACTCTCCAGCCCCTCTGACCCCAGCCTGTAGCACTGCATGGGGTTGCTGTGGAATTCCCACAGATTTTAAGACAGAAAGAGGGGAGTCACTTTTCCATAAAACTTATATACTATTTATTTTTGGAGTTCATTTATTGTGGAGATTAAAATTACCAAGGCATTGAAAATAGAGGCAGACAGGTTCCTAGAGGATGAATTTCTTCACTTTCTTCTCCATGAGAAACAATGCCCCCACTGTCACTCTGGCTTAGAAGTTTCCAACCAATTAATTAGTGGATGAGGAGGAAGTAGAGGAAAAAAATGTTCTGCTGTGCTCACCTTGTTTTCACACTTTCTTTTGGGTATGTTTTTGGTTGATTTTGGTTTGGTTGTTTAGGTTTTTTGATTTTCTTTTGTTTGCTTGTTTGGTTTTGTTTTTCCTTGGAATGTCATCCAGGCCATCAGAGAGTCTGATCCAAAATAGCCCTTTTTGTCTTATGAGGAAGAACTTCTCATGCAGCTGTAATTTCAGTCTCATTTGCACTCTGTGATAACAAAACCAGTCATGTTTTCTACTTTGTCTGCTGTAGTTGTGCAGAAAGAGGTCAGCTTCCCCACGCTGCTAAAAGAGCTTGGCCAGTGCCGTGACCAAGACCAGGAAATGAATTCCTCCCAGCAATGGAGAGTCACCAGTTACCACAACATGTTTTTCCCTGGGAACAAAGCTAGTAGATCTAATTTTGTATCCTGTAACTTGAATGTATGAATAGAAGTGCAAACATATGGTGACTACTTCTGCATGCATATGATTCTTTGAATACTGGCTGGAGAGCAAAAACATTCACAATCCACGCGATAAATGCTATTTGTGGTGCTTACCCATTTGTTCAGAAAGTGTAGTGAGGAGGATGATAACATCTACAAAAAACAGATGGAAGCCAAGTGTTGGTTTGCAACACAGAATCACAGAATTGCTTTGGTTGGAGAAGACTCTGAAGGCTACCAAGCTGACCTAATAGTGCTATGGCGACTAAACCGTGGCCCAAAGTGTCATGTCTGCATCACAGTACCACAGTATCGCAGTATATTAGAGGTTGGAAGGGACCTCAAGAGATCCTTGAGTCCAACTCCCCCTGCCAAAGCACAGGAATGCATCCAGGTGGGTTTTGAAAGTCTCCAGAGAAGGAGACTCCACAACCTCCCTGGGCAGCCTGTTCCAGTGCTCCGTCACCCTCACGGTAAAGAAGTTTCTCCTCATGTCGAGGTGAAATCTTCTATGTTCAAGTTTGAACCTGTTGTTTCTTGCATTTTTGTAACCCCTCCAGGGATGGTGACTCCATCACTTCCTGGGGCAGCCTGTTCCAATGCCTGACCACTCATGCAGGAAAGAAATTTGTTCTAATATCTAACTTAAACCTCCCATGGTACAACTTCAGGCCATTCCTCTTGTCATTTGCAGTCATCTCTCCCTTAGAGAGGGAGAATAGGTCCATTATCACTGACTGTGGAATCCAAGCTCCCTGTCATTCCTGCTGCTACAGCAAGTGGCGGTGAGAAGCAGTGGTGCCCTACTCTCCTAGGGTAGAGTTCTTGGGTAGCACTGCCTGATGGTCTGAGAATGTTCCTGTTTTGTAATGGGACCATTACTCATTAGTCTGGAGTCTGGTTTGGTTGAATGCAACTCTCACTAAAACCAGTTGCTTATCATTCTGTGGTAGAAACCTGAACATTCCCAAGAGATACTTTTGCCTATAACACTCAGGGTGCCAAAATGCACACTGTACTCATGGAATCATAGAATCATTTTGGTTGGAAGAGGCTTTTAAGATCATCAAACCCAAATGGTAAACCAGCAATAGGAATTTTGGTGCTAAAAACCACGTCCCTCAGCACCATACCTACATGTCTTCAAAATAATTCCAGCCATGGGGATTCCATCACTTCCCTGGGCAGACTGCTTCAATGCTTAACCACTCCTGAAGTGAAGAAATTTTTCCTCATGACAATCTAAATCACCCCTAGGGCAAATGGAGGCCATTTGAACTCATCCTATCACTTGTTACCCAGGAGCAGATGCCAGCCCTAACCTGGCTCCAACCTCCTCTCAGGGAGTTGTAGCGAGAGAGAAGGTCTCCCCTCAGCCTCTTTTTCTCCAGGGTGAATAACCTCAGTTGCCTCAGCTGCTCATCACAAAACTCAAGCTCTCACCAGCTTCTTGCCCTTCGCCAGACATGCTCCAGCACCACAGTCTCTTTCTTGGACTGAAGGCCTCAAGCCAAACCCACCTCAAGGTATGGCCTTATCAGTGCCAGGTACTGTGATTTGCCAGGAGGGGCAATCACAAATTCACCGAGTGTATTGGGTTGGAAGACTCCCTAAAAGGGTCCCTCCCAACCTGATGTATTCTGTGACTCTTGTTGTGCTTTTGGGTTATTCTGTGTTGGATTTTTCCCCCCCATTTGTATGTTGGTTGAGGTTTTGTTTTGTTGTTTTGTTTCTTTTTTCTTTTCTTCTTTTCTGTGTGATCTAGCTCTTGGCACAAACACGATGAATTCTGAGCTCAAAAATCATTTACTGTCTTAATATGAATTTTGGTTCATGCAGCTGGGTGCATCACACTAGCAATTTAACAAACTGCCTGACCGTGTTTCCAAACAATAATCAGAGAATCACAGAATCAACCAGGTTGGAAAAGACCTCAGAGATCATCAAGTCCAACCTAATATTCCATTCCAGATGAAAACAAACTTCCTGGTGAGGCTGCACCTGGAGTATTGTGTCCATTTGTGGGCTCCCCGGTTCAAGAGAGACAGGGAACTACTGGAGAGAGTCCACTGGAGGCTACAAAGATGCTGAGAGGACTGGAACACCTCTGTGAGGAGGAAAGTTTGAGAGCCCTGGGGCTGTTTAGCCTGTAGAAGAGAAGCCTGAGAGGGAAACTTCTCAACACTCAGCAATAGCTAAAGGGTGGGGTGCAAGAGGATGGGGCCAGATTCTTTTCGGTGGTGCCCAGTGAGAAGACAAGGGGCAATAGATGCAAACTGGAAGCCAGGAAGTTCCACATAAACACTAGGGGAAATTTCTTTGCTGTGAGGGTGCTGGAGCCCTGGAGCAAACTGCCCAGAGATTTTGTGGAGTCTCTTTCTCTGGGGAGATTCCTAACCCCATCTGGACTTTGTGATTCATTGATGATCTGGTTCAGGGGATTCTCTTCATTGATGATCTGGATAAGGGGATTGAGTCAGTCATCAGCAAATTTGCAGATGACACCAAGTTGGGAGCAGGTTGATCAGTTAGAGGGCAGAAGGGATCTGCAGAGGGACCTCAACTGACTGGGCAGAAGGGCAGAGTCCAGCATGATGGCATTCAACAAGTCCAAGTGCTGGGTGCTGCACTTTGGCCACAACAACCCCATGCAGAGCTAAAGGCTGGGGTCAGAGTGGCTGGAGAGCTGCCAAACAGAGAGGGACCTGGGGGAGCTGATTGACAGCCACCTAAACATGAGCCAGCAGTGTGCCCAGGTGGCCAAGAAGGCCAATGGCATCCTGGCCTGCATTAGGAATAGTGTGGCCAGCAGGAGTAGGGAGGTCATTGTGCCCCTGTACTCTGCATTGGTTAGGCCACACCTTGAGTCCTGTGTCCAGTTCTGGGCCCCTCAGTTTAAGAAGGACATCAAGAACGCGTCCAGAGCAGGGCAACAAGGCTGGGGAGAGGCCTTGAGCACAAGCCCTGTGAGGAGAGGCTGAGGGAGCTGGGGTTGTTTAGCCTGGAGAAGAGGAGGCTCAGGGGTGACCTCATTGCTGTCTACAACTACCTGAAGGGAGGTTGTAGCCAGGAAGGGTTTGATCTCTTCTCTCTAGCAACCAGCACCAGAACAGGAGGACACAGTCTCAAGTTGTGCCAGGGGAAGTTTAGGCTTGAGGTGAGGAGAAAGTTCTTCACTGAGAGAGTTGTTTGCCATTGGAATGTGCTGCCCAGGGAGGTGGTGGAGTCACCATCCCTGGAGGTGGCCAAGAGGGGATTGGACGTGACACTTGGTGCCATGGTCTAGTCATGAGGCCTGTGGTGACAGGTTGGACTTGATGATCTTTGAGGTCTCTTCCAACCTTGGTGATACTGTGATACTGTGATTCTGGACAACCTGCTGTGGATGACCCTGCTTTAGCAGGGAGGGGTGGAATAGTTGATCTCCAGAGGTCTTTTCCACCCCCCATCATCCTGTGATTCCATTATTCACGTTCATTTGTGATTAATTTTGACTTTCAGAAAGAAAAAAAAAAAAAGAACAACTGGGAGGTTAAAAATTTAACATATTTCCTTTCACATATTTACCACCAAAAATAGCAAGATCTGTACCAAACTCATCCTGCAAAACATTTGCATAAGCCAGCAATTAGAGGCTCTTTTTCTGAAACTGAGACAAGCTAAAAACATGCCTCATGGAGGGGATTAACAGAAGGATTCTTAACTGTGAAGATCAAGTTTAGCTTTCCACTGGTGACCTAAAATAGTCTCTTGCAGTTTAAATAATATCTCTAAAAAAGGAAGCAGAAGGAGAGGGAAAGAGAGGGATCACATTGTTTGACTTTGATTTCCTTGTGTCTCTCAGGATCCAGATCTAGTTTAGGTTACTTGAGAAATTAATTAGACTATCTTAGCATGCTCCCCAGTGGAGAATAATGCTCGAGTACTCTTTAGTGAATGCTTTGTTCCAAGGCAGGCAGGTGTAAAGGCTTTGGAAAGCTGAATCACTTCTCAGATTTCCCAGGAGTCATAACCTCAAAACTGCCCTGATTGGTAGTCCTGGAGAATGAATTTCTTTTCATCCTTTCAGATCCTGACAATTTTGACTAATCAGAGTTGAAAACAATGTTGTACCTTATTAAAATTACATTTCTGCATTCTGGGAGGGCAAGACCTTTTGTACCGAGGTTCAAGAGGCGCTTTGCAGGTGCCTCAGAGGAGTTTGTGTGCAGCCCCTGAATGCTGTACCTGACCTGTGTAGAGCCAACATCATTTCAGCTGCATGTCTTTGCCTGGACTGTGGGAAACACATTAGGAGAAATTTATGAGCCATTTAAAGCCAGGACATGCTGTAAATTGCAGGAAGGAAATTCACTGCCTACCTGATCTCTGGATCAGAGAAGTCTTGAATTTTCAACATTGCCTCTGAATTTATCTGAACCAAATCTCTAACCTCTTTGAGGTTCATCTATCATAAACTGTCATACAGCATTACAGTACATCTGCAGTGTGCTGGAGGGAACATGTGTTCCAGCCTGGGAGATGGCAAATAAAATAATGCTGTCTGTTTACAGAAACTGCTCTGTATTTGTTGTGTTGTCAAATAAGGAACAACCTTGAAAATTACTCTGGGCTTTTGTCAAGGGTCAGGGCTGGGCTGGTCACTAAACACGTGCCAGAGGCTCTTCATGAACCCCTCTGCCCCAAAGGAAAGAGAAATGGAATCAGGGAGACAAGTTAAAAAGTACTATCATGAAAATAAGAACAATAAAATGAAATAGATAGAAGCCAACAGCAAATTCAATCCCTGGTGACAATTAATCACCTTCACCACTGATGCAGTGGACAGGCACTGGGGAAGTACCAGACGGGGCTCAGTGGCAGACAGGAACACACAGATTGGAACCAAAGGCAGAACAGAGAGAGTTCTCCTTGGACACCAGCCACTGAAGAAGAGCCTTGACCCTGGTGATCCCTGAACTTGATCCTCAAGATGAGGTCCATGGGATGGAATCTGTTATTAGTCAGTTTAGGATCACCTGTCCTGTCCCTTCCTCTCCGCTGCTGCAACCTTTTCCTTCCTACACCTGAAGGTGATACAGCAGGGCCCTCGGTCTGCACCCTAAGCCTTGGTGCCCCATCAGCGTTGTCACTGCTAGCAGCAGCCACTGTCTGTGCAGACCTGCCCTGAGCTGCAGAAAGTGCCTCACTGAGCAGAGACTGAGCTGGGCAGTCAGATCACTGAGAAGAGTCAGTGCCAGTCTGCCCCACACCAGCACAGCTTTCAACGCAGCTCTCTTCCCCTTTTGCAGACGCAGTGTGGCTGGGCCAAAGCCCAATGCATTGCAGTTATCTAACTACAGCTACCCTGCAGTGTTTGGGCTTTTTTTGTTAGAAGTATGTACTGTTGTTAGGGAAAAAATTCCAAACAATCTCCAATGTTTTGTATTTTTCTTCATGATATATTTTCTGGAAAAGGAGAACACAGAGAAAGTGTAAATTCTGAGGTTCTACGACTCCTGGTATGTAATTTAACAGAAAGGAACTTGGAAGGTCTTCTCAGCTATACAAATGTTGGTAAGTCATAAGTAGTGGAGAAAGGATAAATGAGAATGAAAAGAGGAGTGTATGATTACTGTGACTCATCACAAGTTATAACCATAAAATAAGTCCACTATTGCAGCAGCAATAGTGTGACCAGCAGGACTAGAGCCTGGATTGTCCCCTTGTACTGCACACTGGTGAGGCCACACCTTGAGTACTGGGTTCAGTTTTGGGGCCCTTACTCCAAGAAGGACATTGAGGTGCTGGAGCATGTCCAGAAAAGGGCAGCAAAGCTGCTGAAGGGTCTGGAGAACAGGCCTTGTGGGGAGTATCTGAAGGAGCTGGGGTTGTTTAGTCTGGAGAAGAGGAGGCTGAAGAGAGACCTCATTGGTCTCTACAACTCCCTGAAGGGAGGTTGGAGTGGGGTGGGGTTAGGTCTCTTCTCCCAAGTATGAGGTGATAGAATGAGAAGAATTGGCTGAAATTGTGCCAGGGAAGGTTTAGGTTGGAAATTAGAAAAAATCCATTCCTGCAAGAGTGGCCAGGCATTGGAAGAGGTTGCTCAGGGAAGTGGTGGAGTCACTGTCCCTGGAGGTGTTCAAGAAACTTGTGGACATGGCACTCTGGGAGTTGGTTTAGTGACCATGGTGGTCCTAGGTTGGTGGTTGCATTCAGTCATCTTAGAGGTTTTTTCCAACTGAAACAATTCTATGATTCTGTTATTCTATGAACAGTCATAGAATCATAGAACTGCTAGGGTTGGAAGGGACCTCAGGGATCATCTAGTTCCAACCCCCCTGCCATGGGCAGGGACTCCTCACGCTAGATCAGGTGGCCCAGAGCCAGGTCCAGCGTGGCTTTGAAAGCCATGACATTGTGCATGTTACATAGATGCAGATTACATAACACACGGGGTGACTGAAGCAGCTGATGTACTTACAAACTGATCAGCACGTGCTCAGAATTGTAAGCTTTCTGGATCACAGCTTTTTATGAGATTATAAAGCTGCAGCGGAATATTCAACATGAAAGAGATATTAATTGGTACTATTATCCTCAAACCAGACTAATCTGTTCTGGCTATACTTTTATGAATAGCTGAATGCTTAGCTCAAAGATAACCTTTCCCTTTCTTGTCTCATGAAGTTAACCTTTCAGCAGGAATCACAGCAATCAAGCACTCTACCCTTACTTAAACTCCTAACATCTCAAGTCTTGCTCTTCTTATAGAATGACAGAATCATAGCATCTAAGATCAAACCCAGCCTTCTACCCAACCCCTCCAGGATCAGTAGGCCATGTTCCAAAGTGTAACATCTACTTGTTTTTTGAACACCTCCAGTGGTGGTGACTCCATCACTTGCCTGGCCAATATATTCCAATGGCTGACCACTATTTCAGTAAATAAATTCTTCCTAATATTGAACCTAAACCTCCCCTGGTGCAGCTTGAGGTCATTACCTCTTGTCCTGTTAGCTGCCTGGGAGAAGAGGCCAGCACCGGCCCCACTCCAACCTCCTTTCAGGTAGCTGTAAGCTGTAAGAGCAATAAGGTCACCTGTCAGCCTCCTCTCCTTCAGGCTAAACAACTTAGCTTCCACAGCATCTCCTCATAAGACATGCTCTCCAGACCCTTTAGCAGCTTTGTTTCTCTTCTCTGTACCCACTACAGCACCTCAACATCTTTGCTATACTGCAGTGTCCACAACTGGACACAGTACTTGAGGTGTAGTCTCACCAGTGTTGAGTGCAGGGGGACTGGTGTGTTATTACTACCACTCCATGTTTGTGACTACCTAGAATCTCTGCAGTGTGGTTTGATCTGCTTCTTTCTGCTCAACCCCCCTTCACCCCCCCTTTTTTTAAAATCTGAAATAGAATAGAATAGAATAGAATAGAATAGAATAGAATAGAATAGACCAGGTTGGAAGAGACCTCCAAGATCATCGCATCCAACCTATCATCCAACACCACCAATCAACTAAACCATACAACCAAGCACCCCATCAATTCTCTTCCTAAACACCTCCAGTGATGGTGACTCCACCACCTCCCTGGACAGCCCATTCCCATGGGCAATCACTCTCTCTATGAAGAATTTCTTCCTAACATTCAGACTAAACCTCCCCTGGCACAGCTTGAGACTGTGTTCTCTTGTTCTAGTGCTGGTTGCCTGGGAGAAGAGACCAGCCCCCACCTGTCTACAACTTCCCTTCAGGTAGTTGTAGAAAGCAATAAGGTCTCCCCTGAGCCTCCTCTTCTTCAGGCTAAGCAACCCCAGCTCCCTCAGCCTCTCCTCACAGGACTTGTGCTCCAAACCCCTCTCCAGCTTTTTTGCCCATCTCTGGACACATTCCAGCAAGTCAACATCCTTCCTAAACTGAGGGGCCCAGAACTGGACACAGGACTCAAGCTGTGGCCTAACCAGTGCTGAGTACAGGGGCAGAATGACCTCCCTGCTCCTGCTGGTCGGGCCTACTCTTACAGCACCCGACCTGCTGGGTCCTGATGGGGTGCATTATCTAGAAGGGGCAAGAGAGTCCTAGCACTAGAGTTGGCAGGGCATTAGGAGGGCTTTAAACTAGGTTGAAGGTGAGGTGAAGACATCGGTCCCTCTGCAGAGGTAAGAGTAGGGCACAAGGTAGGGTCAACTGGAGGGTCGGGAGCCCAGCTGCAGTGCATGTACACCAATGCACGCAGCCTAGGCAATAAGCAAGAGGAGCTGGAGGTCCTAATCCACCAGGGCAACTATGATATAGTTGCCATCTCAGAAACATGGTGGGACAACACGCACGATTGGAGTGCTACACTGGGGGTTACAGGCTCTTTAGGAGGATAGGAGAGGGAGAGAGGAGGAGGGGTGGCTTTGTATATTAGGGAGACACTTTCTGCCTCTGAACTTGAGGTGGAAGATGAGGGAATTGAGAGCCTGTGGGTTAAATCAGAGGGCAACCCACAAAATGACATCCTGGTTGGAGTCTGTTATAGACCACCCAACCAGGATGAGGAGATGGATGAATATTCTATAAAACAACTGGAGGCTGTCTCAAGATCATCAGATCTTGTCCTCGTGGGTGACTTCAATCTGCCAGATATCTGCTGGGAACTTAATTCAGCAGAGAGAAGGCAGTCCAGAAGATTCCTGGAGCGAATAGAGGACTGCTTCCTAACGCAGCTGTTAAGCGAGCCTACCAGGGGACAGGCTCTGCTTGACCTGCTGCTCTCCAAATAGGGAGGGCTGGTGGGAGATGTGACCGTGGGAGTGCCTAGGGTGCAGTGACCACGAGATAGTGAAGTTTCAATATGCAGGGAGATAGGGAGGAGTACCAACAGAACCTTCACCCTGGACTTCCGGAGGGCAAACTTCAGCCTCTTTAAGAAACTTATTTGTAAAGTTCCCTGGGTACCAACCCTCATGAACCGAGGGGTCCAGGAGGGTTGGACCTACTTCAAAAAGGAGCTCTTGAGGGCACAGGAACTGGCGGTCCCCATGTGTCGAAAGATGAGCCGGCGGGGGAAGCGACCGGCTGGATGAGCAAGCAGCTCCTGGGGGAATTAAGGGAAAAAAAAGAGGGTATCACCTTGGAAGGGGGGGAAGGCTTCTCGAGGTAGGTCAAGGAAGTGGTTAGATTATGTAGGAATAAAATTAGAGAGGCAAAGGCCCAGTTAGAACTGAAACTGGCCACCTCTGTGAAAGAAAATAAAAAGCAATTTTACAAATATATCAACGCTAAAAAGAAGGGCAAGAAGAACCTCCACTCCTTACTGGACCTGGAGGGGAACACGGTGACCCGAAGATGAGGAAAAGGCTGAGGTCCTGAACGCCTTCTTTGCCTCCATGTTAACAGCAAGGCAGGAGTCCAGGATGAGTGGCCTCCTGAGCTGGGTAATAGGGTCGGGGAGCAGTGTAATGCCCCAGAAATCCATGAGGAATTAGTTCGGGACCTGCTGAGCCACTTGGACACCACAAGTCCATGGGACGGATGGGATCCATCCTAGGGTGCTGAGAGAGCTGGCAGATGAGCTGGCCAAGCCGCTCTCCATCATTTTCCTCCAGTCCTGGCTCACTGGAGAGGTCCCAGATGACTGGAAACTGGCCAATGTGATCCCCATCCACAAGAAGGGACGGATGGAGGGAGCCGGAAACTACAGGCCAGTCAGCCTGACCTCAGTGCCAGGGAAAGTGATGGAACAGATTATCCTGGAGGCAATAACTGCGCACCTGAAGGATGGCCAAGGGCTCGGGTCCAGCCAACATGGATTTAGGAAGGGCAGGTCCTGCCTCTCCAACCTGATCTCCTTCTATGATCAGGTGACCCGTCTGGTGGACGTGGGGAGGCCTGGGGTGAGTAGTCTATCTGGACTTCAGCAAGGCCTTGACACGTCCCCCACAGTAAACTGCTGGCTAAACTGTCAGCTCGTGGTTTGGACCGCAACACTCTGTGCTGGGTTAGGAACTGGCTGGAGGGCCGAGCCAGAGAGTGGTGGTGAAGTGTCGCGTCGGCTGGCGGCCCGCTTCACCAGCGGCGTCCCCCAGGGATCGGATGTGTGGGCCCCATCCTCTTTAACATCTTCATTGATGATATGGATGAGGGGGTTGAGTCAGTCATCAGCAAGTTTGCAGATGACACCAAGTTGGGAACAGATGTTAGTCAGTTAGAGGGTAGAGAAGGCTCTGCAGAGGGACCTCGACCGACTGGACAGATGGGCAGAGTCCAATGGGATGGCATTTAATAAGTCCAAGTGCCGGGTGCTGCACTTTGGCCACGGCAACCCATGCAGAGCTACAGGCTGGGGTCAGAGTGGCTGGAGAGCTGCCAAACAGAGAGGGACCTGGGGTGCTGATTGACACCCACCTAAACATGAGCCAACAGTGTGCCCAGGTGGCCAAGAAGGCCAATGGCATCCTGGCCTGTATTGGGAATAGGTGGGCCAGCAGGAGCAGGGAGGTCATTCTGCCCCTGTACTCTGCATTGGTTAGGCCACACCTTGAGTACTGTGTCCAGTTCTGGGCCCTCAGTTTAAGAAGGACATCGAGATACTTGAACGTGTCCAGAAAAGGGCAACAAGGCTGGTGAGAGGCCTTGAGCACAAGCCCTATGAGGAGAGGCTGAGGGAGCTGGGATTGTTTAGCCTGGAGAAGAGAAGGATCAGAGGTGACCTCATTGCCCTCTACAACTACCTGAAAGGTGGTTGTAGACAGGAGGGGGTTGGTCTCTTCTCCCAGGCAACCAGCACCAGAACAAGGGGACACAGTCTCAAGCTGTGCCAGGGGAGGTTTAGACTCGAGGTGAGGAGGAAGTTCTTCACTGAGCGAGTCATTCGTCATTGGAATGGGCTGCCCAGGGAGGTGGTGGAGTCGCCGTCCCTGGAGGTGTTCAGGGGAGATTGGACGTGGCACTTGGTGCCATGGTCTAGTTGTGAGGTCTGTTGGGACAGGTTGGACTTGATGATCCTTGGGGTCTCTTCCAACCTTGGTTATACTGTGATACTGGATACTGTGATACTGTGTGATACTGC
>CM037637.1:11974597-12029333 GCA_015227895.2 Colaptes auratus | reverse complement strand
CCATCCTGGATTGGCATTTGGGATTGTCCTGACCCAGGTGCCACACTTGCACTTGGCCTGGTTGAACTCATGGGGTTGGCATTGGCCATCCCCTCAAGCTTGGCCAAGTCCCTGGATGGATCCCTTCCCTCCAGCACATTGACTACAACCACAGAGCTTGGTGTCATCGCAAACTTGCTGACAGTACCTTGATCCATTGTCTGTGTTGCCAAAAACATCAGTCCCAGTTGCACCAGTCTCTTGTTCTACCACCATCTTAGAGGGGAAGAAGAAACCACAGAAATCCCTGAATTATCTTGGAAAAGGCAATTTTATTTATCTCTTGTCAACTGAGAGCAGAATTGCAGGTTTGATTTAAATAACTATTCACAGCCATTCTTCACAGATATCAGAAGGAAAATGTCTCTACTTCCTGCTTTGGAAGAACAGCATGAAGGGGAAAGTATTGAATGTCAGCCTTAGGGAAAAAGCAATGGGAATTCTCTCCTATTTCAACAGAATCACCAAGGTTGGGAAGAGACCTCAAAGATCATCAAGCACAACCTGTCACCACAGACCTCATGAAAACCATGGTACCAATTCCAATCCCCTCTTGAACACCTCCAGGGAGGGTGACTCCACCACCTCCCTGGGCAGCACATTCCAATGGCTAACAAATCTCTCTGTGAAGAACTTTCTCCCACTCGAGCACAAACTTCCCCTGGTGTGCAGCTTGAGACTGTATCCTCTTGTTCTGGCGCTGGTTGCCTGGGAGAAGAGACCAACCCCTCCTGGCTACAACCTCCCTTCAGGTAGTTGTAGACAGCAATAAGGTCTCCCCTGAGACCCTTCTCTGGACACGTTCAAGTGTCTCAATGTACTTCTTAAAATGAGGGGCCCAGAATTGGACACAGTACTAGGTGTGGCCTAACCAGTGCTGAGTACAGGGCAGGATACCTCCCTGCTTCTGCTGCCACACTGTTCCTGATGCAGGCCAGGACACCATTGGCCCCTCGGCCACCTGGGCACACTGCTGGCCTCATGTTCAGCAGCTGTTTGGCTGCTGTTCAGCCACTCCAACCCCAGCCTGTAGCCCTGCATCGGGTTATTGTGGCCAAAGTGCAGCACCTGGCCACTGGATTTTCTTCCAGTACTTGTGAGGGCACCTCTATTTCAGATGAAGTGGACAGCCTCCAAAGAGGATAAGGCAGATGAAACACTCTTTTAGCAGGGCCTGCCGGACAGAGTTACTTCGAACAATTAATACACGTAGCAGAATGAAGCTGCTAGCAGGAGGAAAACACATGTGACAGATGGTCAACATCAGTTAATTTGGCACTCTGTCTGTGGGCCCTGCTGCAAAAAGCACTCACATAAAGGAATAAAGGCTTGGGATTTCATCCTGTCAACAATGAAGAATGAGAAAGGGATGCCAGTGTTTAGCCTAGATTATTGATTAGCTGATGAGGAAATCAGATTTTATGATCTAAACATGGCAAACATTCTCTCCACTGGGGAAAAACAGTGTAGCACTTGTCTTCCACATACAGCCAATTATAGCTGACAGGGATCTTCATTCTGCAATCACATGGAAGGGAAATTTAGCTCGTGTGGATAATGAGCCACAATTGAGTAATGAATGTATGTTATTCGTTTACAAGTGGGTGAGACCACATTTCCTATGTATAGCTGCACAAGCAACATCAAGAAACTAAGTTCTGCTCATGGTGTGATGGTTCTCCACATCTGGAAGTGCAACACAAGAGGTTTGGTTTCAGCTTATCTGTTTTCAATACTTAAGAGCCTGTGCCACAGATTATTAATCTTTGTTCTCAACAGTTTTGTGCAGCGTAGCATAGCATGACATAGCATGGCATAGCATAGCATAGCATAGCATAGAATAGAATTAACCAGGTTGAAAAGACCTTCGAGATCATCAAGTCCAACCTATCATCCAACACTATCTAATCAACTAAACCATGGCACCAAGCACCCCATCCAGTCGCTTTATAAACACCTCCACATGGTGACTCCACCACCTCCCTGGGCAGCCCATTCCAATGGCCAATCACTCTTTCTGTGAGAACTTCTTCCTAACATCCAGCCTAAACCTCCCCTGGCACAGCTTGAGACTGTGTCCTCTTGTTCTGGTGCTGGTTGCCTGGGAGAAGAGACAAACCCCTCCTGGCTACACCTCCCTTCAGGTAGTTGTAGACAGCAATGAGGTTTGCCCTGAGTCTCCTCCTCTCCAGGCTAAGCAACCCCGCTCCCTCAGCCTCTCCTCATAAGGGCTTGTGCTCCAAACCCCTCACCAGCTTTGTTGCCCTTCTCTCTGGGCTATAAGATGATATTATTCCAGGACTTTACACCTACTAGAGCATTTTCTTCAGATTACACTAGAATAAAAACCAACAGAGTTAGTTCTGCAGCCTCAAACAGATTGTGTGTTTCATACTGTTCCCTTTTGCACTATGAATGCTGCCTTTAAATTACCAAACAAGTCCTTCTCCAGGTGCTGTCTTAATCCCCTGAGTATTTCACCATGCACTGAATTTAAAGGACCAAAAGATCCCAATTTGATCCAGTGGGATTGCTGCAGTGTTTGAAACTGGGCATGTGCTGGGAAAGGGATCTATGGAGAAGATGACTTTTTATGACAGAAATTGAAAGTAGCCATTGTCAAAGGCTCAGTGAGAGCAAGATATTACCTCCAAAAGCAGATGACCAGGAAAGGTTAGGGGCACACCTGTTGGAATGCAGATCAGCAGGGAAGGACCTGGGAGTGCTGTTGGACAAGTTCACCACACCCCAGCTATGTGCTTTTGTGGACAAGAAAGTTAATAGTAGTCTCTGGGATGCATTAGAAAGAATGTGACCAGCAGGTCGAGGGGAGGGTCTGGGTCCAGTTCTGGGCTTCCTAGATCAAGAGAGACAGGGAGCTACTGAATTGAGTTCAGCAGAGGCTACAAAGATACTGTGAGGCCTGAAGCATTTCTGTGAGAAGAGGCTGAGAAACTTAAGGCTTTTTAGCCTGGAAAAGAGCAGCCTGAGAGGGGATCTTCTCAATGCTCAGCAAGAGATAAAGGGCAAGGGGCAAGAGGATGGGGCCAGACTCTTCAGTAGTGCCCAGTGATAAGACAAGGGGTGACAAGCACAAACTGGAACTCACTAGGTTTCACTTGAAATTAAGGGGAAAAATCCCTCATTTGGGGGTGCTGGGGCCCTGGATAAGGCCACCCCAGAGAGGCTGTGAAGTCTCCTTCTCTAAAGAGGTTCCAAACCCACATGGACATCATCAAGAATAGTGTGGCCAGCAGGAGCAGGGAAGTCATTGTACCCCGGTACTCAGTACTGGTTAGGTCACACCTTGAGTCCTGTGTCCAATTTCCAGGCCCCTCAGTTTAAGAAGGGCATTGAGATGCTTGAACGTGTCCAGAGAAGGGCAACGAGGCTGGGGAGAGGTCTCTAGCACAAGCCCTATGAGGAGAGGCTGAGGGAGCTGGGGTTACTTAGCCTGGAGAAGAGGAGGCTCAGGGGAGACCTTATTGCTCTCTACAACTACCTGAAGGGTGGTTGTAGCCAGGAGGGGATTGGTCTCTTCTCTCAGGCAACCAGCACCAGAACAAGAGGACACAGTCTCAAACTGCGACAGGGGAAGTTTAGGCTTGAGGTGAGGAGAAAATTCTTCACTGAGAGAGTTGTTAGCTTTTGGAATGTGCTGCCCAGAGAAGTGGTGGAGTCACCATCCCTGGAGGTGTTCAAGAGGGGACTGGAGGTGGCACTTGGTGCCATGGTTTAGTCATGGGGTCTGTGGTGATGGGTTGGACTGGTGATCTTTGGGGTCTCTTCCAACATTGGTGATTCTGTGATTCTGTGACACTGCAGTCCTGGGCAAGCTGCTGTGGGTGACTCTGCCTTAGCAGGAGGGTTGGACTAGATGATCCCCAGGGGTCCCTTGCAATCCCCATCAGTCTGTGATTAACCTCTCTTTGAAGAGCTGCAAGCCTACCTGTGACCGAAGACATAAGACTGAGCTTTCCTTTGAAGAGTGTTTTGCAGAGCTACTAATGAGACCACAGCCACTGACTGCTTGCTTTTCCCTGCTTAAACTTATTTGAGGCCTAATTAGTTTAAGGAGCTTGGATCTCTGAGAGCCTCCACATCTCCTTTGAAAGCATCCAGCGAATTTGCTGGCCTTCAGTGTACTTCAAGGGGGATCAGAAGTTTCAAAAATCAGATCATTCCAGTTGTTCAGAATTATTGATACAAGGGAGCAGGCATTCTGGCACTGTCTTCTCTTCTGCCTAAACATCAAAAGCAAGTGAACAGTGGACTTCAATGTATTGCACAGGCTGTTAAGCATGTTACAATAAAGGTCTTTTCAAAGAGCCAGAAAGCTAACAACATAGAATTTCAGCATCATGCTTACAAAGAAAATGGAATGCAAGTTGGTCACATAAGCTAGTCCAACACTAAATGACAAATCTCTACCTCCTTTGACAAGCAATGCATTCAATGCATTCAAAGGGACCTAGGGGTACTGGTTGATAGTAGGCTGAACATGAGCCAACAGTGTGTCCAGGTGGGCAAGAAGGCCAATGGCATGCTAGCCTGCATAAGGAATAGTGTGGCCAGCAGGAACAGGGAGGTCATTGTGCCCTGTACTCAGCACTGGTTAGGCCACACCTTGAGTCCTGTGTCCAGTTCTGGGCCCCTCAGTTTAGGAAAGATGTTGAGTGGCTGGAACATCTCCAGAGAAGGGCAACAAAGCTGGAGAGGGGTTTGGAGCACAAGCCCTGTGAGGAGAGGCTGAGGGAGCTGGGCTTGCTTAGCCTAGAGAGGGGAGGCTCAGGGCAAACCTTATTGCTGTCTACAACAACCTGAAGGGAGGTTGCAGCCAGATGGGGGTTGGTCTCTTCCCAGGCAAGCAGCACCAGAACAAGAGGACACAGTCTCAAGTTGCACCAGGGGAGGTTTAGGCTGGATGTTAGGAAGAAGTTCTTCATAGAAAGAGAGATTGCCCATTGGAATGTGCTGCCCAGGGAGGTGGTGGAGTCACCATCACTGGAGGTATTTAGGAAGTGACTGGATGGGGTGCTTGGTGCCATGGTTTAGTTGATTAGATAGTGTTGGATGATAGCTTGGACTCGATGATCTGAAAGGTCTTTTCCAACCTGGTTAATTCCATTCCATTCCATTCCATTCCATTCCATTCCATTCCATTCCAATCTATTCCAATCCATTCTATTCCATTCTATTCTATTCCATTCTATTCTATGAAATGCTGCCTGCACAATCAGCTGGCTAAGTAATACTGAATGCATGGGGGAAATCTAGGGCAGTCCAAAGAGTGAAACTTCTCCAGACAAACATAAGGGACCATATGAAACTAGTCAGAAGTGTCCCTGCCCATGGCACAGGAGTTGGAACTGAATGATCTCTAAGGTTCTCCATCCTCACTTCAATTTAATCAGATATTTAAGAGCTGCACAAGTTGAACCTACAGAGTAGATTATTTCTCTAGCAAGTGATGAGCAGTGTGTGTGGGACCAATATTAATGCAAAGCACATTTTCAGCCTGTGAAACCACTGAGAGATTGGTGTGTGCTGTTCTCAATTAATTCTAAAGCTATCTGTGCAAAATAACTTTGATATTAATTTATGAATGCTGAAGCCTGGGACAGCAAAGACAAAAAGCTTTCAACTACAATTTTCACATCCTTTTTCAGGTAAAGAGAAGCCTAGCAATCTCCTGGAATTCCTTGCCAGCTCAGGACACAGAAGCTGAGTTCAGAGATGCAGGTTCAGGTCCAAGTGGGCACAGTTTTGTTGGAGAGCTTTGCAATGGTCATGCAAACCAAGGGCTTGGACTCTACTGCCGTTGCACCATCTCTTTTCACCACAGATCTGAACTGCCAGGCCCTGTCTGATCCTTCTCTCTCTCTCTTCCCATAAACAGATAAAATCATTAAAGCTAGAAAAGGCTTCCAGTATCATCAAGTTCACCTGTCAGCCAACCACCACCGCACCCACTAAACCATGTTCCTAAGCATCATGTCTCTGTGGTTTTTGAACACCTCCAGGGACAGTGACTCCACCACTTCCCTGACCACTCTTGCAGGAAAGGAATTTTTCCCAATATCCAACCTGAATTTCCCCTGGCACAACATGAGGCCATTTCCTCATGGCAGAAGAGAGCAACACCCACCTCACTACAGCATCCCTTCAGGTAAGTGTAGAGAGCAGTAAGGTCCCCTTTCCTGCCAGCTATCTGACTCCCTTCAGCTGTAGGACAACCAGAACAAGAAGGAAGGCTGCTATCCTGTGGCTTAGATTCTGCATGAAGCTTACCAGCAGATGCCAGTCTTACACCAGAGAGATCCAAGAATGCAAGAACTATTTCAGGTAAGATTTAAAGCAAGACATTTTTTATGCAAACTGGCAGACCTGAGTGTAAGATAAAGCAAATTTCCAGCAGTCATTAAGCAAAGTATTCCAAATTATTCAAAGATCACTTTTATTCTATGTTCTCCATTGCTGTTTCTCTGAAGCACAATTTTATCTGAAACAAATTGTTTTCCTTTAATGTGCACTACTGAGCTGAATTAGGAATTTATGGTTTAAAGACAGGACAATATCTTAGGTTAATCAGTGGGAAACTCACAGGGATTCCTAGTACTCACAGAACTAAATCAGTGGAACAGGACTGCAGGTCTTCCTAAGCTTCAGAAGGTGATGTTTAATGTCTCCCTGAGTGATTTCCTCTTGTTTACAGATTCACAGATTGCATTGGGTTGGAAGGCATCCTGAAAGGTCATCTGGTCCAACCCCCCTGCAGCCAGCAGGGACATCTCCAGCTAGATCAAGCTGCCCAGGGCCACATCAAGTCTGATCTTGAATGAATGAGGGATGAGGCCTCAACAACATCTCTGGGCAACCCGTTCCAGTATTTCACCACTCTCATTTGAAGGACTTCTCGTAATGTCCGACTTAAATCCGCCCTGCTCCAATTTCAAACCACTGCCCCTCTCTCAGCCCGCTTGCTACCCTCTTCTTGATGCATTCTTGATGGTTTGGGGTTTTTTTTTGTTGATATTGATCTTTCACTGAGTCCATTTAACATTGGGGTACTTTCTAACAAAACAATAGGATATGAAGATGCCTGCTGTAAAATGCCTGTACCAGAGTGTGTGTGGGCATACCACACTGGACAGAAACTTAGTTGAGCAATACTTGAGACAGTTACTGCATTATTCTGTTCAATTACACACGCAGGGAATGATTTCCATGGCTCTTTCCTCATTAGCAAAAGTTATTGTTGAAGTGCCAGTTTCTGCTTGGGCAGCTTTTCTGATGCTAACCCTATACAGAACAATCATGTCAAATTAGAATCAGCCCAATTAAAAGCAGATTTCATCCAACACACAAATAAATACTCAATATTATTCATTTTTTCATCCTACCAATTCACACTGTGATGGGAGAGGGACTCTGGTGGTGTAAATTGCAAAATCAGCGGGGCTACAGCAATTTGGATTTATACCAGCTGAAGATCCAGCTTTGGATGTCCAGCTGCAGTTAACTACCATAATCTTCCCAGTGTCACAGCATCACAGTACCACAGCATCGCCAAGGTTGGAAGAGACCTCAAAGATCATCGAGTCCAACCTGTCACCACAGACCTCGTGACTAGACCATGGCACCACACAATTCCTAATGCAGGCCAGGATGCCATTGGCCTTCTTGACCACCCTGGGCACACTGCTGGCTCATGTTTAGGTGGCTGTCAATCAGCACCCCCAGGTCCCTCTCTGTTTGGCAGCTCTCCAGCCACTCTGACCCCAGCCTGTAGCTCTGCACTTGGATTTGTTGAATGCCATCATATCATCATGCACTGGTTAGGCCACACCTTGAGTACTGTGTCCAGTTCTGGGCCCCTCAGTTTAGGAAGGATGTTGACTTGCTGGAACGTGTCCAGAGAAGGGCAACAAAGCTGGGGAGGGGTTTGGAGCACAAGCCCTATGAGGAGAGGCTGAGGGAGCTGGGGTTGCTTAGCCTGGAGAAGAGGAGACTCAGTTGTGACCTTACTGCACTCTACAACTACCTGAAGGGAGATTGTAGACAGGCAGAGGTTGGTCTCTTCTCCCAGGCAGCCAGTACCAGAACAAGAGGACACAGTCTCAAGCTGCACCAGGGCAGGTTTAAACTGGATGTTAGGAGGAAGTTCTATACAGAGAGAGTGATTGCCCATTGGAATGGTCTGCCTGGGGGGAGGTGGTGGAGTCACCATCATTGGAGGTGTTCAGGAGGAGACTTGATGGGGTACTGGGTGCCATGATCTAGTTGTTTAGGTGGGTTGGATTGGTTGATGGGTTGGACGCGATGATCTTGAAGGTCTCTTCCAACCTGGTTTATTGTATTGTATATTGGACTCTGCCCATCTGTCCAGCCTGTCAAGTTTCCCCCTGCAGAGCCCTTCTGCCCTCTAACAGATCAACATCCGCTCCCAACTTGGTGTCATCTGCAAATTTGCTGATGACTGTCTCAATCCCCTCATCATTAGGTACTTGTATGAACTTGTATGGGTGTTGGACTCTTCCTCCTAGTAACCAGCAATAGAAAAAAGGGAACAGCCTGGAGTTGCACCAGGGGAGATTTAGGTTTTCCATGTGTTGCTGTGGGCATCATGGACAGTGATCTTATGGATATTTATAATTTGTAATAGTATGTCTATATTTTATGGATGTCTATAAGGCTTTAACTCAGGCCTTTGGCATAAGTTTTACACAGGTCCTTCTCATTTCACAACAACCCTGTGAACATTCCGGGCTTGGGGCAGTTTGACTGGAAAGTGCCCAGCAGAGAAAGACCTGGGCATGTTGAGCAATAGCTGGCTGAACACGTGTCAGTGTCTGCCTGGGTGGCCAAGGAGAACACCAGCATCCTGGCCTGAATCATCACTAGTATGACCAGCATAACCAGGAGAGTGATTTTCCCCTTGGGCCCAGCGCTGGTGAGGTCACACCTTGAATACTGGGTTCAGTTTTGGGACCCTCACTAGAAGAAGAACACTGAGGTGCTGGAAAGTGTCCAAAGAAGCCATAAAATATCATATTGTGAGGTGTAAAGATTTCTATCATCACAGTTTACCGAGAAACCCCAGCACTTCTGTGGCAATTCAGTTGTTTTGGTCAGTACTGAATCCTCACACCAAACAAGAATCTTAGATTTGAATTTTCAGACAGTTTTTCCAAGAAAATTCCCCTGGACTTAGCAACTTCTTCGTATTATACAAAAAAAAAAACAATAATAGTTGTTTTTAAATCCCTTGCTGAGCTGTTATCTCCATTGCTCTTTCTGTTTGAATGACAATGTGATGTAACTAAGGAATAAAATTCATCAGAATTCTCTCTCTGGAGTAGTCAGAGTGAATTAAGCACAACAATTCCAAGCATCTTTTTATATGCATAGTTCCTCTTGCCTTTTTGCCTAATTGTTTTTTTTTCTTCATTCTTCCCCACAGCTTAGATTTTTGATGCAGCTTGTAGAGACAGAAGATAAAGCTGGGGAGGGGATTGGAGCACAAGCCCTATGAGGAAAGGCTGAGGAAACTGGGGTTGCTTAGCCTGCAGAAGAGGAGGCTCAGGGCAGACCTTCTTGCTCTCTACAACTACCTGAAGGGAGGTGGTAGCCAGGTGGGGGCTGGTCTCTTCTCCCAGGCAACCAGCAACAGAACAGGAGGACACAGTCTCAAGCTGCACCAGGGGAGATTTAGGCTGGGTGTTAGGAAGAAGTTCTTCACAGAAAGAGTGATTGGCCATTGGAATGGGCTGCCCAGAGAGGTGGTGAAGTCACCGTCACTGGAGGTGTTTAGGAAGCAACTGGATGGAGTGCTTGGTGCCATGGTTTAGTTGATTAGATGGTGTTGGATGATGGGTTGGACTTGATGATCTCAAAGGTCTCTTCCAACTTGGTTAATTCTATTCTATTCTATTCTATTCTATTCTATTCTATTCTATTCTATTCTATTCTATTCTATTCTATTCTATTCCATTCCATTCCATTCCATTCTATTCTATTCCATTCCATTCCATTCCATTCCATTCCATTCCATTTCCATTCCATTCTATCTAGTCCAACCCCCATGTCATAAGAGTGAACATCCCCAGCTGGATCAGGCTGCTCAGAGCCCGCTCAAGCCTGACCTTGAATGCCATGTCAATGCTGTGGGAAAAGCAGGCTCTTTTCTGTGCTATGCTGTAGACTGGAGATTAAAGGAGTCGGGAAGAGACAACAGATGGATGAGTTTGCTGATAACAGTTACAGACACTAGATGGGGATGGACATCAAAACATGAATCTTGCTTCCAAAAGTTACTTTTGCTGATGGGCATCTAGGTGATATTGTAAGGAAGGAATGAATTTGGGGCAAATACTAAGTTCCCTATGATCTCCACATTCTTTGTAGTCATATCTAGAAATACTCAAACTTGGGCTGGTAAAAATTTATTCTTTTCCTCTTTTCTTCAATATATAGCTTCTACCCCATTCATTCCACATGCAAAAGAAGAAGCTAAGTACAATCTTTGCAGGTTTCCAACAGCAATTTACCATAGAATCATAGAATCAATAAGGTTGGAAAAGACCACAAACATCATCAAGTCCAACCTGGAACTATTAAAAAGTGTTCCTCTCTTTAGCTTAAACCACATCACTTGGAAATGACACTTGAGGCTTTGTTTTCCTAAAGATAGGATTATTTTAAGACTTTACACTTGAAACTTAGGGAAGAGAATATCTTTAAAGAAAGCAACCTAGACAGCTGTATTAATACCTGTGGAAGCAGAGTGAGATGTTTGTCACCTGGAGGTAGGTGTTCATTTACCTACTTTTAGAGGTTCAAAAGGTGTTTAAAGAAGAGTTTCAAAACAAGGTAGCAGGTCATCTCCTTGTGGCCATGCCCAAAGGTTTCTCTTTAGGTGTCATCCTCGATTCAGAGAATTGGAGGAGAATGGTTTGCATTGGAAGGTACCTTAAAGATCATCTAGTTCCATAGCCTCTGCCTTGGGCAGGGACACCTTCAGGATCCCTTTCTCTGGTTCTGAGGGGTTTCTATTCTGGAGCTGAGACACTTAGACACCTTTCCTGATAAATATTTAATGAAAAGCTGGGAAGTTGCTTCCAAAATATTTCACTTTCATCTAAGAATATGCTCTACAGTGAAAAGGGCTCATCAGAAATTTCCCTATCTAGTTCTTCCTAGACATCTAACAGAGATCCCTCACTGGCTATATTATATCCTGGAATATGCATGTGGCTGTCAATGCATCACTTATTTTCTGTCCTTCAGTAAAAACCTGCATTCCTTGGTCCTACCAGTTAACAGGAATGTGGTATTAGCATCACTGGCAGCTGCAATCCAGCAGCTAGACACTGCTCAGAGGACAATTTAGGTCTTGAGCTAATTTTGTGCACGATTGCTCTCCTTTTCTGCTTATTTTCAGATCTTCCAGCTACACAGTGACAATTCATAGGATCATTGAATTGTTTCTGTTGGAAGGGACCTTTAAGATCACCTAGTTCCAACCACCCTGCCATGAGCAGAGGACACCTTCCGCTAGATCAGGTTGCTCAATGCCTCATCTAACCTGGCCTTGCACTCCTCCAGGAAGGGGACATCCACAACCTTCCTGGGGAACTTGTTCCAGTGTCTCACCACCCTCACTGTAAAGAATTTCTTCCCAATATCCAGTCTAAATCCTCCCTCTTCCAGCTTAAAGCTATTGCCCCTCCTCCTATCACGACAAGCCCTTTTAAAAAGTCCCCAATTCATGATGGGATGTGTGTGTTCATTATCCTATTTATAAAAGAACTCACAATTAGGTAGAAAAGCCTCCTTTTATTTGTTTGTTGGTTTGGTTTGTTTTGTTTTTAATGCATAGAAGCCCATGAAATGCATGAGCAGCAAGGAAGATAACCACCTGTAGACTACCTGAGTTTCTGGCATTGGTAGAGATTATCATACTCGTGCCAAAAAGAAAATCAAGACAGACAATCTAAAATGAGACAACATGAACTGGTTTGATCCTTTTCACAGTCACAGCAGTGAGAGTTGAAAGTCATGCCAAAGAAGCAGAGCTAGTTTATGTAAAACTAAAGAAGACTCAGCATCTTGATTTTCAGCTGATGAAAAACAATTGAGAGATGTTTTGACTACTTTCTCCCCCCCCCCCCCGAGTTTACAATGGTGTAAGTCAGAGGAATGCCACTGCAGTAATAGGCTGATTTACATCTGTGGAGGAGCTGGCTCAAATCCTCCTGTGTTTTAAACATTGTTGAGTGTGTTATGCAGCTGTACTTTTTTGCTCAGAAAAATCAGCCATCAGCTGTTTTCCAGGAGCTTTGGCTGCTGCTCTTCACCATTTCCTGTGCCACTCAAGGCCACTTGCTCACAGTTCAAGCGGAAAACATTCAGGATCTAAAATTAGTGCATTTCCCTCAAGACAGGAGAACTCTTTGAAATAAATTTTCCCATAATAAGGCGTGATGAAAAAAATTACCCCAATTTCATTTGCTCTGCAGCATTTGCAGTACACCATCCTGTCTTTGCTGCATGCGTTCGTAGAGTTCCTTGGTGACCATCCTGGTGTCTCAATGATTTCTGTTCCTCCCACCTGGGCTGAGAGATGACCATAGATTCACAGAATGGTTTGGACTGGAAGGGACCTTAAAGATATCTATTTCCAACACCCCCATCATGGGCAGGGACACTTTCCATTAGACCAGATTGCTCAAGGCCCCATCCAACCTGGCCTTGAACGCCTCCCTGGAAGGGACATCCGCAACCTCCCTTGGCAACCTGTTCCAGTGTCTTCCCACCCTCACTGTAAAGAACTTCTTCCTAATCTCCAGTCTAAATCTCCCCTCTTCCATTTCAAAGCCTTTGCAAATATTCCCTTTCCCAGCTATCCTATAGCCTCCTTCAGGTACCAGAAGGCTGTTCAAAAGTCTCACTGGAGCCTCCTCTTCTCCAGGCTGAACAGCCCTAGCTCTCTCAGCCTGACCCCATGGGGAAGGTGCTCTGATCATCTTCATGGCCTTCTCTGGACCTGCTCCAACTGTTCTGTGTCCTTCTTGTGATGGTGGCCCTAGAACTGGATGCAGTACTTCAGGTGGTGTCTCACAAGAGCAGAGCTGAGAGGCAGAATCCCCTCCCTTGTCCTGTTCATCACACTTCTTTAGATGCAGCCAAGGACACAGCTGTCTTCTGGGCAGCGAGTGACTATTGCCTGCTCACACTGAGTTTTTCATCAACCAGCCATGACTTTTGCTGTCTCCAAGCCTCACTCCTAATGTAAACTGTAACAGCAGTTGAGTTACTGTGATGAACCACAGGTCTATATCTGACCCAGATTGTCTATTACTGGCAGCTATTTATTTAATAATCCTGTGAACAGTCTTCACCTCCAACACCTCTGTGTTTGAAGGTACTACACAGACTTGCCCATGGTTCCCAGCACTAGGACAAGGGGCAACCAGCACGAACCAGAACCCAGAAGGTTTCATTTGAACTTAAGGAAAACAAATCTTTAATTTGTGGGTGCTGGAGCCCTGGAGCAGGCTGTTCATAGAGGCTGTGGAGTCTCCTTCTCTGGAAAGATTACAAACCCACCTGAACATTGTGATCCTGGGCAGGCTGCTGTGGGTGATCCAACTTTAACAGAGGTCACTTCTGTGATACTGTGACCACAAAACTTCAATGGTCAACACACTTTGGAGTCTGCAAAATGCAAAAATCCACTTGCTCTTACAAAAGACAGAGAGATTAATTAGTGTATCATGCATATTAAAATAAGGCATGGTGACAAATGATCCCAAATTATCCAACACTGAAATTGCTACCACTAGTAACAAGCTGGAACTAGATGATATATTGTAGCAGTGTATTGACTCACTCACTGCCCCTGTGCTTTTCTCTCATGCTACCTAACACTTATTAATCCAAGTGTTCAGGTGTTGGTGTTATCACAGACATTAAAAACAGAAGAAAATCTATACCTCCAAATAAAAGTGTTACATGTTGTGAGCAGCCTTCTGCTTCTCATAGGTCTTCCCATTTCTCACTGGAAGTAGCAACTTTTTTTGGCAGAGGGACTTGGATCAGCAGCTCATTAAGTCGCACCAGTTCCCAGTTCCCTGATATAGTTTTGTCAGCAACATCAACAGTGAGAATGAGGCAACCCTGGGAAGCTTGCTGATGGCGGCAAGCCGTGTGGTGCAGTTTACATGCTGGAGGGAAGGGATGCAATCTGGACAGGCTCGAGAGGTTGGCCCATGCCAACCTCATGAAGTTCAACAAAGCCAATGCAAGGTCCTGCATCTGGATCAGCAGAATCCCAAATCCAAGCCGGGTACTGTGTGGATAAAGGGCAGTTCTGAGGAGAAGGACTTGGGGGGGCTGGATGATGAGAACCTCAGCAGGAACCAGCAATCGTGTCCTGGGCTGCATGAAAAGAAGCATGGCCAGCAGGTTAAGAGAAGTGATTTTGCCCCTATACTCAGCTCTGGTGAGACCCCACCTGGAGTACTGCATCTAGTTCTGAGGCCCCAAACACAGGAGTTGGAAATAGATGATCTTGAAAGTCCCTTCCAACCCAAACCATTCCACAAGTCTGTGATTCTATGAAGTACAGACTTTAGTAGAACAACATTAAAGCAATAGCACATGCTTCATTTGCCACATTGCCAAGAGAACTGGGAGTTTGTTCCAAACATGGGATGAGGGAGACAAGAGGAAAAGGAAGGAGAGTCTTTTCACAGAGACAGTTTTCTTTAACCTATTTACACAAAAAACCCAAGTAGTCACATTTGGTTTTGCACTTGGAAATCCCTCCTTGAAATAAATGCCAAGCAACAAGTGATCACTTTATCCTAAGCCAGCATAAACACTTCTCCAAAGCCAGGCAGACTTTGAAAGGTATAAATCTTGCCTCCAGCTGGAGGCCTTCCACACATGCTAATCAAACAGAATAAAAGAGATGAAACAGATCTCCATTCTCTTTTGCTGCTGAAGGAAACTTGTCATAGTGCCTGCTTTCCCTTGTAACTAGGGAGAGCACTAGAAGCTGAGGCCAGATAATTCTTCAGTTTAAATCACTGACAAAACTCTTTAGTGCCCGCTAAAACTGGACAAATTGACAAAACTCCTATGTGTCTACTGGGAGTGTAATTAAACTCAAACAGAAAGGTACACCAAAAATCTGCAGCTTTCATGCATGTACCTTTGAGTTACTGAGAAACTGATGGGAAAAGACAATTAAAATCTTGAGGTATTTAGTGTGCTGCATGCATTGATAAACAAAGCCATTCATTTCCTCCCACCACTGATATTCATTTACTGAGTACAATATATGATATGGTTTTAGACTAGACTAGACTAGACTAGAATGAATGGAATGGAATGGAATGGAATGGAATGGAATGGAATGGAATGGAATAGAATAGAATAGAATAGAATAGAATAGAATAGAATAGAATAGAATAGAATAGAATAGAATAGAATAGAATTAACCAGGTTGGAAAAGACCTTTGAGATCATCAAGTCCAACCTATCATCCAACACCATCTAATCAACTAAACCATGGCACCAAGCACCCCATCAAGGTTCTTCCTAAACACCTCCAGTGGTGGTGACTCCACCACCTCCATGGGCAGCCCTTCCAATGCCCAATAACTCTTTCTATTAAGAACTTCTTCCTAACATTCAGCCTAAATGATCTTAGAGGTTTCTTCCAACCTTAATGGTTCTGCAATTTTATGTTCTTCTAATCACAAGAGATTCTTTTGTACCCATCAACACCCTGGGTGCCCCTGCCCTGTATGTAAGTTACAAAAACTTCAAACCTCTGAAAATTATTGCTGCCAGGATCTTACCCTGACTTGTGAAAAGAACATTCTTTATTGTATGAAGCTATAGGATAATGTTAGCTAAGTATGTTAGACAAGAATGGAACTTTTCTTACTTGAATGGAATGGTTCATACTTTGTGATAACTCTGAAGCATTATAAATATGATAAGAAGAGAAGAACTATTCACTGTATACTGATTTGACCCAGAAACTTAATGTTGACTGATAACAGGCCAAGTGTTTTGATGGTGCCTGGACATTTAGTCTGGTTAAATCGCTTCCATTATACCATAGCAGCTGTGTACATATTCATAGCCAGATCTACAAGTGCCTTCTTTTAGTTTTGAACTCAAGAAAACATCTATGCTAGTTATACATATTTGTGTAAGTGGCTCAGAAGGAACAATTTATAAATGAAACCTCCCAGATGCTGGCAGAAATTATGTGCACAATGCCAAGGCTTGGCACATAGGAATTGAGCCATTCTAAATTCAGCTCTGTGTGATGTCCAACCAGCAGAAGTAAATCACATTTCCCCTTATTTGTCTTTAAAACTCAGACTCAACAGTTGAGTAAAATGACTTTTTTGTGGGTTATTGGTGGTGTTGGTTGGTTGGTTGGTTGGGTATTTTTTGCTCTGGATAAAAAAAAATGTAGATGAAGATTACACCCTGCAAGTTTTAGTCTGTTTTAATCATGTCTCAGTTGGTTTCTTGATACAGCGTTCATAAGCACCTGAGTTGTTACTCCACATTTTCTGTTGGGAATCTTGGTGTTAAATTGGCTTTAATGCCTGGTTTAGGTAAAGTGCTCAAATCTCATTCTCAGTCATTCCAAAGGACAGCACAAAAGCAGCACAGCGCAACAGAAGGCCTTCCCAGAACATCTCCTTCTGCTCTTATTCCAGTCTCCTCAAAGTAGAATTCTAGTGGGTATCTGTCATCACCTTTCCCTTTGAAGAAAATGCAAGACAATCTGAAGATCACAAGTGACAGCTTAGACTACTTGAGAGTGACAATAACCAGCACATGTATCAGGGCTCTGGGCAGAGGAATCATCAGAAATAGCTCCAGTAAAGGTCAAGATGTTGCTGCTGTTCACAGGGCCCTGCTGCATGAGGTCATCATTGCTAAAGGACAGGAAGGAGATCACGATGAAGGCTCTGATACACCACACTACAGACAGCTTATTTAATTCACACCCATTTTTTCCAGGTATTTAAAACTGGAGTGCCCAGCTGGAATAACATGGACCTTCCCATAGTCTTTCACCTCTTTGTATCAAGCTCTGGCAGAATAGTGAGGTCCAAAGACAGAGACCCGAACATCAGAATTCACCAAAGCTGGAGTTCATCTTTCCAAGCCACTTGCAAACCCTTAGCTATGATATTTTATCCAGAGTAATTAATGGTAATCAGTAAGAAAGGAGATTTTCTTTTGGTAGCTCTCCCAAAGCACAGTGACAAGCTCAGCACAGACTCTGTAGCTCACCTTGGGGCTCAACTGTAAAGGAGGGAAGAGAAAACAAGAATGTCATTGCTTCATTTCAGCCTCTCTGCTTTCCACACCATGAGGAAGTCTGATTCTGTGACAATCTGATCCCTTCAGAAATCACCCCACTTTACCAAAAGCTAGGGGGCTTTCTAAGCATGTCACCTGAATTCTGTTCTGGATTCAATAGTCTTGCCTGACAAGCAAGACACCTTCAGTTTCATTTCTTCCCATGATGTGGCTTTGGCTGGATGCTTGGGCAGTGCAATTTCCTTCCACTTCTTTACACCAGCCCAGAAGTTTTGGATGTTCAGATGCTTTGATAGAATTTAGCAGCTGCCATCAGTTCTTTACATTCATTTCTTTGAATCCACATGCCCTTAGGTTTTAAATAGATTTTGGTTATCCCCTCACACCGCACCTGAGGAGGCATTCCCTTGTGACTTCTGTTTCTTATTCCACCACCATCATCCTGTTCATGATGCAGAAACCATATCTGTGGAAAACACTCTGCTCCTGACTTTTATAATTTAGTGCTTCTGCAGAAAATCCATGAGCCATAGTGCTCATTTGCAAGAAGATCCTTGAGGGAACACGTTGCAAAGAAACAGGAACTCATATTGTTGTGCTAATTACTGAGTTCAACAGGAGAACTGCAGCCAGGAGAAAGCCACTGTGTGGTGGAGCCTCATTAAGATACAGCATTCCTGATTAATTGTTGAATAATTGAATTCAGATGGAAGGAGAGATCACTATCTGGGGCAGAATGAAGAGCTCTAAGGAATAATTAAATGAAGTGGAAGGGGAAAAAAAGAGTTTATTTGGGTTCTACCCAATAACTGAGGCTTGGAGTTGCTCAGCCTGGAGAAGAGAATGCTCCAAGGAGGCCTTACATCAGCCTTCCAGTATTTGAAAGAGGATGCAGGAGAGCTGGAGAGGGACTTTTTACAGAGGCACGGAGTGACAGGGCGAGAGGTAATCGCTTTAAATGGTAAGAAACTGGATTTAGATGAGACATTATGTAGAAAATCATCACCATGAAGGTGGTGAGGCACTGGAACAGGTTGTCCAGAGAAGCTGTGAGGGTTTCCAAGCCTGGAAGCATTGAAAACCAGCTTGGATGAGGCCTTGAGCAAGTCCTGTTGGTGCCACAAAAAAGAAAAGGCTGAGCCCTCCTCACTCCTACCTCTCTTCAGGGAGTTGCAGAGCAATGAGGTCTCCCCTCAGCCTTCCTCTTCTCCAGACTGAACAACCCCAGCTCCCTCAGACACTCCTCGTAGGCCATGTGTGCCAGGCCCTTCATGAGCCTCGTTGCCCTTCCATGAGCACTCTACAGCACCTCAATATACTTCCCATAGTGAGTGGCCCAGAACCGAGCATGGTACTCAAGGTGTGGCCTCACCAGTGCTGAGTACAGGGGGATGAGCACCTCCCTGTCCCTGCTGGCCACAGTGTCTCTAATACAAGCCAGGATGCCGTTGGCTTTCATGGCCACCTGGGCACCCTGCTAACTCATGTTCAGTCAACTATCAACTCATACCCCCAAGTACCTCTTCAAGCTGCAGCTTTCCAACCAAATCTGTAGCTTGGCTTGTTGGGACCCAAGTGCAGGACCTGCTACTTGGCCTTGTTGAACTTCATACAAGGACATGCAGGTGTGGTGCAGAGGGACATGGTTTACTGATGGATTTAGTAGCATCACATTTATACTTGAACTTAAAGGTCTTTTCCAATCTAAACCATTCTATGGTTCTAAAATGAACTCCATCATCATTCTTCTTATCTTTTATACTCAGCTGGGCTGTCTTGTAGAGCAGAGAGAAACTGTTAGATCATTCCTGCTTATCTATACTTACATAGTAAGTGAATGATAATGGCTCCATTTCTTCACACTTTTCCTGTCATTTTAAGTTAATGATGAAAGAATAAACAACATTCTAAGAGTAAATTATAGGAAAACGATGAAAATTATGGAAAGCATCTAAGCTAAATCAAATTGTTGCTCTAAGCACTCCTGATTAATTCTCTGACAGCCTATTGTGGAACAAAAGCACTAGAAGGCAGCTCTAAATGGTGCTTAGGGATGTTTTCCTATTTACATCTTTGCAAAACTGAGTCATCCAAGGAGATCCTGGTGCCTTGCTCATTCAGAGTAATCTACCATGTGTTGCAAAGATAATTCTCCATTTCCAGCATTTAGAATTGACTGCACATCTGAAGCCAGAGAGAAGACAACACTGGAGAGAGGGATTTTGCTGGCATTCAAGCTGTCTGAGTGTGGTCACTCCAAGGCATCCTGAAATAATTTCTGACTGGAAAAGTGCAACAGCAGCTGATTCAAAACTCAAAGTCTACCATCCTATAAAATGTTAAATAGGAATTTTCCTTAATGATCATAAAAATATTACTTCAGGATAGAGAACATCAGATTATACCTTGCAGTGCCAAGTTCCTTGGTGCCTAAACCAGGAAAGCAGTGGACAAAAGTAGTGCATTGTGAAGAAACCCTATCTCTCTTAATAGTACATGAGTGCAGGTTTCTGACTTTGAGGCTGGATTAGAATGCTGTGGGAGAAGAGTCAGTTTGGGAGGGTATAAGCAGTGATGTTTACCATGGTCAGATTCAACAGAATAGATTGGTTAATTCAGTACTTAAGGAAACAATCTCATGTTTCCACATCTTCACTACATAATTTTTTTTAGTATGCCTGTGAATAATCACAGGCCAAATAGCTTCACTATATTATCTCTGTATTCAGCCTAATCAGCTGAATCAGGTTTTTTGAGGAGCAGATGATGTGAGGAGCAGAGGCTATACTGCACACCTCCCTGCACTCATGCTGCTCCAACTCCACACAGCCTGCACAGCTCCTGTCCTGCCATCAGCACACCACTGCCACGAAGGGCCCCCTCTTGTGAAGTGTGCACCTGCTGCCAAGAACTTGGCACTGTTCCCATGAGAATTCTCACTGGATGCAGAGACTGCTGATGTCTTTCCCTTTTGTTCCTTGACTCTCTCTTCCTCTCTTTCTTTTGCTACTCTCTGCTTCCCATTTTCCCTCTTCTCCAGTTTCCTTTTGGCATCAGTTCCCCTGTATTTCACAGAATCACAGAAACATTCAGGTTGGAAAACACCCCCAGGATCACCAAGTCCACCAGATTACCCTCCGCAAGGGTCACCCGCTAAACCATATCCCCAAGCACCACGTCCAAACAACCTTTAAACGCATCCAAGGCTGGTGACTCAACCACCTCCCTGAGCAGCACACTCCAACGCCTGACCACTCTTTCTGAGAATATTTTTCCCTAATGTCCAGAATATTAACTCCAAGGGAATTATTTGAGTCTTAGCACAACCCCCTGCTGCTGACCAGGGTTGGTACAGTATACCCAGGTCATGACAGAGTGACTGCACCACCTCCCTGGGCAGCCTGTTCCAATCAATAACCACTCTCACAGGAAAGAATTTTTCCCTAATACCCAGGTCTCATTGGAAAACCTTCCAAGACACTCACAGAGAAAGATAAAACACACAATTACAAACAAAAAATGTCAGGAAGTTTGAGCTGGAACTGTTCAAATCAGCTCTAAATTGATAAGTTTGCATAACTTGAAGTTTTCCTGGAACAAGACTACGGCTTTTTTTATCATGGAAACTATTTTTTCATCTTAGATTTGTTTACTACATTAAAAAATGATAATAATAATATTAAAAAAAAAAAATCTTCTGTTCTTTTTGCAGCCAAGTCCATTTGTAAACAAGTTCCACACCAGATGAGTTCAAACACTAGATGACTACAGGATATCTCCTCAGCAGTACACGATACAACTAAATGTGTGACTAATCTATTAAGGTGACATGCATAGCATGTTAAAAATACAGTGTATACAAGCTAACAAACCATCCAGTTTCCCAGGTAGGAGGAATAACAAGCTGGTGTCAATTTAAAGAGAGTTTTCTTGCAGAGATTAAAGTTTCCAAGTTCTAGCACAGGTGAGCTTCAGCACCTGAAGTCCAGACATAAAATTGTAACCATTCTTTATGGTTTTCAGAATATCCTCTGAATCAGTTGTCCAGGAATTGGTTCCATCTTAGGACCAGGGTGGCATGTGGACAATTTCACATCTCAGTGGCTACTCACTGTGCAGCTGGTCTTCAATCCACCAGGCAAGCAGTTCTGGGCCCCTCAGGCTGGGAAGGACATAGAGACACTTGAATGTGTCCAGAGAAGGGCAACAAGGCTGGGGAGAGGCCTTGAGCACAAGGAGAGGCTGAGGGAGCTGGGGTTGTTTAGCCTGGAGAAGAGGAGGCTCAGAAGAGACCTCATTGCTCTCTACAACTACCTGAAGGGTGGTTGTAGCCAGGAAGGGGTTGACCTCTTCTCTCTAGCAACCAGCACCAGAACAAGAGGACAGTCTCAAGTTGTGCCAGGGGAAGTTTAGGCTGGAGGTGAGGCGAAAGTTCTTCACTGAGAGAGTCGTTCACCATTGGAATGTGCTGCCCAGGGAAATGGTGAAGTCACTGTCCCTGGAGGTGTTCAAGAGGGGACTGGACGTGGCACTTGGTGCCATGGTCTAGTCATGAGGTCTGTGGTGACAGGTTGGACTCGATGATCTTTGAGGTCTCTTCCAACCTTGGTGATGCTGTGATACTGTTAAAAATGGAAAAAGCTAAAAATCTTCTTATGCTTACAGACCCTTTACAGGCAACATTTCTCCTTCCTGTTCAGCATGTCTTCCTCTCTATCAAGGCTGTTACCACTGAGCAAGACCACAAGATACCATTGAATTTCGTACATTGGTTATCTGGATATTTTCTCATCTCCTGAATCTCTGACAGACCAAAAGCTCCTACCCTTTTACTGCACGAGAGCACATCATTCAAACATGTTTGATTTCTTGCCTTTGGGGCTCCTCTTAGGAAATGGAGAATCTCACTCTTTGGTGTTCAGGCTTTAATTATCAATGCTCAGTTTGTAACCTTTTCCCTCATGCCGACACTCTTGGTTGAATTAATTTTTTCCTTTCCTGTTGGTTGCTTCCCAGATATATTTATATAAAACAATCACACCCCTTCCCCACACACTTGCCAGACTAAACAAACTAGTTCCTTTCATTTCCTGTCACTTCTTTCACCTCATCCTTGCAGCAGCTCATCTCTGTGGGTCGCCATTTAGCTTCTTTCTTACTTTGACCTCACTATGTTCACATGACTACAGAGGTCCCAAATGCACAGATATTCCATGAACACACAACCTGAAAACAATCCCACTAGTATGCTTTATGTCTGATGTATACACTGAATCACAGAATGAGGGAATCAGTAAGGTTGGAGAAGACCTCTGATGTCATCAAGTCTAAACATCAACCCAACACTGCCAAGTCCACCACTAAAGTTTCACCTGCACAGGCAGATCTGCTGGCTTTAGAGCCTGGGCCTGAGCAAGGCCTAACAGGGCTCTCTGGTCAGCAGTGAGCCTGTTGGCTGCTCTGGGGCCCCCAGGCTAGTGCATGTCTTGAACTAATTTTGTGCCAGAGGGTGGTGTGAGTCAGGGCTTAGGGACAGCACAGAGCTGGAGAACTGGGAAGATCAGGCTGGAGGTGAGGAGCAAGTTCTTCCCAGAAAGAGTAATTGGCCGTTGGAATGTGCTGCCCAGGGAGGTGGTGGAGTCACCATCACTGGAGGTGCTCAAGAGAGGATTGGATGTGGCACTTGAAGCCATGGTTTAGTTAGACATGAGGTGTTGGGTGATAGGTTGGACTTGGTGATCTCTGAGGTCTTTTCCAACCTTATTGATTCTATGATTCTAAACCATGTCCCTCCAGTGATACATCAACACCTTTTCTGAATGCTTCCAGGGATTGTGATTCCACCACTGCCCTGGGCAGCTTCTTCTAATACTTAACCACTCTTGCAGTGAAGAAATTTTTTCCCAATATCCCACCTAAACTTCCCCTGGTGTAACTTGAGACCTTTTCCTCTTGTCCTGTCACTTGTTACTAGTGAGAAGAGTCCAAAACCCCCCTGGCTCCAACCTCTTTTTAGGGAATTGTAGAGAAACAGAAGGATTTTATATAAGCAAAAGTCATACCAGGGGTATTCTCATAATCAATAAGTAGACAATGGGCCTGGACCAGGCTCTGCTTAGTATAAGTGCAGCTATTAAGTCTGGATCATTCAACCAAGGTGTTCATTCTAAATTTCAACACACTTTCCTCCACACCTTGTGGGACAGAGCTTACAGTGGGCATAAACAATAGTGTCTTGTGTTCTGAGCATCTCCCTCTGAGCTTCACTGGCCAAGTTTGTTTTCCAGCCAAGCTGGAGATACTGCTGTTCAGTTTCCAGCACAATTATTCACAATGTTCTTGTGTTCTTTCCCCATCTCAGCGTGTTGCTTCCTGTGACATTTCCATAACATCTTCAGCTAGTCCTTAGCCTTGTGGGAAACAGAAGCAAATCGTCTCTCTGAACTCAGACCACACAAAGAGAAGGCTGGAACACATCTCTGAGTAAAGGCTGTTCAACATAAACATACTGCCTTTCAGTTCAGGCACAAAGAACGTCTCCTCCTCTTGTTCTTTTCCTTCTGTTCTCCTACCCTCTGGGGAAAAAGCAAAAACAAAAACAAGAAACAAAAACAAATCCCCCAAAATCCACAACAACAACAACAAAACCTCCCAACCAAACAAAATATCCAACACTGTTATTCCTGGTGGAAAACAAAAAGGACTTATTTGGGTGCAAGACAGAAGACCTGGATTTCATCCAAAGATCCGTGCATCTGGGAAACACAAATTGTATCAGTGCACACAATGGAAGCACACACATTGTGAATGTTACTCCTCAGAGACATCCAAATTGTAACACTTGAGCCCTTGGAGCTGAGTGTCAGATGTTGCTAATTATTAAAGCTCTGCCAATTCCAGTGGAGATCTGCCCATTCTGCACAGCCCATACTCCCGTCTTCAGCCACTGAACTTCTACACAGCAAAAACACTAGATACACTGCTTGCAGGTACCAGCATGTGGTCCCAGCCATGATTTTGAGGCACTGCACTTTTGGCTTGTTGTTGTTCAAGACAGTCATGTGTTCTGGGAAGAGCAGTAAGCAAAGCAGAAGGGACATTAGCACCCAGTGAGCTACATACTAATGTTAGGATAGGATAGGATAGGATAGGATAGGATAGGATAGGATAGGATAGGATAGGATAGGATAGCATAGCATAGCATAGCATAGCATAGCATAGCATAGCATAGCATAGCATAGGAGAGGATAGATCAAATAGAATAGAATAGAATAGAATAGAATAGAATAGAATAGAATAGAATAGAATAGAATAGAATTAACCAAGTTGGAAGAGATCTCCGAGATCACCGAGTCCAACCCATCATCCAACACCATCTAATCACCCAAACCATGGCACCAAGCACCCCATCCAGTCTCTTCCTAAACACTTCCAGTGATGGTGACTCCACCACCTCCCCGGGCAGCCCATTCCAATGGCCAATCACTCTTTCTGGGAAGAACTTCTTCCTAACATCCAGCCTAAACCTCCTCTGGCGCAGCTTGAGACTGTGTCCTCTTGTTCTGGTGCTGGTTGCCTGGGAGAAGAGACCAACCCCCACCTGGCTACAACCTCCCTTTAAGGTAGTTGTAGACAGCAATAAGATCTCCCCTGAGCCTTCTCTCCTCCAGGCTAAGCAAGCCCAGCTCCCTCAGCCTCACCTCATAGGGCTTGTGCTCCAAACCCCTCCCCAGCTTTGTTGCCCTTCTCTGGACATGTTCCAGCAAGTCAACAGTGAAGTAATTATGAGGTGTACTTCCCATGGCACGATGCTGACCTTTGGAGATCAAGGTAGGATCTCCAAAGCAAGATCACCTTACTGACGTAGTCTCAAGCTGCGCCAAGGGAGGTTTAGGAAACTTGTATGGAGCCAAAGAAGTCAAGTAGAGAGCAAAGGTGTTTGAATTACCTGGGAATTGGACCTGCTGACTTGTGCTTCCTCCTAAGTAACTATGTACTATTTGATTGCATTTTCCCAGCCACAAGATCCCCAGTGCTTCCTTGGTTTGGAGGACCTCACAAGGAAAATGAAGCTCAAAACCCGCACACTCATCATCTCTAGTCCTTAATACACACACGATATATGTTACCCCAGTAACAAAGAGTTGATAGGAAACATGTCATTAATAATGAGAAGAAAAATTAAATGCAGCACTTGTTTTCATCACAGCTATGAAAGAGGTTTAACCTGCCTTATAACAGACAGAAAACTTAGTGACGCAAATGAGTTTTGTGGGTTTACCTTGACATTCCACCTAGAGGAATTTTAAATGGAAAGTGATGTTGAGTTGCTGGAATGTGTCCAGAGAAGGGCAACAAAGCTGGGGAGGGGTTTGGAGCACAGCCCTATGAGGAGAGGCTGAGGGAGCTGGGCTTGCTTAGCCTGCAGAAGAGGAGGCTCAAGGGAGACCTCATTGCTCTCTACAACTACCTGAAGGGAGGTTGTAGCCAGGTGGGGGTTGATCTCTTCTCCCAGGCAACCAGCACCAGAACAAGAGGGCACAGTCTCAAGCTGTGCCAGGGGAGGGTTAGGCTGGATGTTAGGAAGAAGTTCTTCCCAGAAAGAGTGATTGGCCATTGGAATGTGCTGCCTGGGGAGGTGGTGGAGTCACCTCATTGGAGGTGTTTAGGAAGAGACTGGATGGGGTGCTTGGTGCCATAGTTTAGTTGATTGGGTGGTGTTGGATGATGGGTTGGACTCGATGATCTTGAAGGTCTCTTCCAGCCTGGTCTGGTCTATTCTATTCTATTCCATTCTATTCTATTCTATTCTATTCTACTCTATTCTATTCCATTCCATTCCGTTCCATTCCATTCCATTCCATCGCATTCTATTCCATTCCATTCCATTCTATTCTATTCTGAAAGTTTTGCAACTGAAGAAAAAAAAAATACCCCTGAGGCTGAGTATTAGTAACCTTAATCCTAAAATATCCACAATAATAATAATAATTTTAAAAACAAATACATGGATATTGTTTACTTTCCAAAGAATCCCTTTTCAAGTCATCCTTTCTGGAACTGATTTACTACAACCAATGTGACCTCATTTTTTAACTTTTAGGAGAAAAATAAAAAAACAGCAAAAAAAAAAAAAAAAGAATTTTCAAATTGGAAAAATATGGGCTGCTGAACCAGAGGACAAGACATGAGGATTCAAAGGACCAATATTTCCAGCATATTTTGTGATGTGAAATGTTTTCCAAAACCTAAACCCCGAGTTAACGAAGTCCAGTCCTTGGGCTGCGCACTGATCTGCTATCGCAAGCGCGTAATTGCAGGCAGTTAAAAGTGCTTGGCTAGCACCTTCCAAAAAGAAGTTCCAGCGTAAACTTTTTGTTTACTCACATTTCATAGCTTTCACAGAGCCACAGAATCGTTGTGGTGAGCAAAGACCTGTAAGATCATCCATTCTACTGAGTCTGGTTCTAAACCATATCCCTCAGCGCCGCATCTCTGCCTCTTTGAAACGCCTCCAGGGAAGGTGACTCCACCACCACCCTGGGCAGCCTGCTCCAATGCCTGACTGTTCTTGCAGGAAAGAAATCATTTTCATGTCCAACCCTCAAACCTCCCCTGATGCTACTTGAAGCCCTTTCCTCTAGTCCTCTCACTTGCTGCTAGAGAAGAGAGACCAACACCTACTTTGCACCAACCTCTTTTCAGGAGCTGTAGAGAGACAGAAAAAATCTCCCTTCTGCCTCCTCTTCTCCAGATTAAACAATCCTAGTCTTCTCAGCTGCTGTTCTCTAGACCCTTCGACAGCTTTGTTGCCCTTCTATGGATATGTTCCATCACCCCTAGTCCTACTGCTAGATGCCCTTATGAAAAGTCCTTCTCCAGCTTTCCTGTAGACTCCCTTCAGGTGTTGGAAGGCATCTATAAGGTCACTGTGGAGACTTCTCCAGGCTGCAAAACCCCAACTCCCTCAGCTTATACTCCAGCCCATCAATCATCCATATGTGTAACTGACACAGAATTATTTCTGTTGGATGGACCTTGTGAACAGAATCACTGTGAGCAGCCCAGAAGGCCCATTATTTCTCCAACAGATTTAAGGTGAGATTGCATAACAGTTCTTTGATTGTCATGAGGTGTTAGATATTAGGTAATAGGTTGGACTTGATGATCTTTGAGGTCTTTTCCAACCTGGTTGATTCTATTCTGTTCTGTTCTGTTCTGTTCTGTTCTATTCTATTCTATTCTATTCTATTCTATTCTATTCTATGGATGGAGATTCAACCACCTCACTGAGCAGCTGGAGCAGGGGAGATTTAGGTTGGACATTAGGAGGAAGCTCTGCACCATGAGAGTACAGAACTGAGCATCTTTGAATTGGAAACTAGCTGTCATGATGCTGTGGCTCTCCAGTCATTTGTTATCATTGTTGATCTTGGAGACCCTCTTTTATTTTCTTCACTTTTTTAATCAACAAAGCTCTTTTGAAGTGTTGCTTACCAAAACAATGTTTTCTACTTTTCAATGAGTCCAGACAGTGCATTTTCATCTGAGCTGGGGTTGTGTGGCCAGTTTTGGGTTTCCCAGTTCAAGAAGGACAGGGAACAGCTCAAGAGGGCTCAGCAATGGGCTATGAAGATGATTAGGGGACTAGAACTTGTGGAGAAAGGCTGAGGGACTTGGGGCTTTTTAGCCTGGAGAAAGGCATACTGAGGAGGGATATTATTAACGCAGATCAGTACTTAAAGGGTGGCTGTCAGGAGGGTGGGACCAGTCTTTTTTTGTAAAAGTGATGCCCAGTGACAAGGACAAGAGGTAACAGACACAAACTTGAGCATAGGAAGCTCCCTCTAACCATGAGAAGGAACTTTGAGGGTGGTGGAGCACTGGAATGGGCTGCCCAGAGAGGTGGTGGAGTCATTCAAAACCCATCTGGATGCCATGCTGTGCAATCTGCTCTGGGTGAACCTGCTCTGGCAGGGGGTTGGACTAGATGATGTCCAGAGGTCTCTTCCAATGCCTATCATTCTGTGATTCTGTGATCCAGAGCTAAGGAACTGACCAGAGGTGTGCTTCTCGTAGTGTGAAAGTACTGCTTGAGAAATATCCTCTAAGATATTATCATCACATTGTCATCTTTCCTTAAGCAAACAGTCAGTGTTAAGACAGGATATCAAGCACACAAAGAACACAGGCTGAAGTCACTCACTCTTCAGTTTGTCTCAGGAATGTCCCTTGTTGATACACAGATGTTGTAAACGGTTGGACTCTATGCTCTAATGATTGGACTCGATGAGCTAATGGTTGGACTTGATGATCTTAACTGTCTTTTCCAGCCAAAATGATTTTATGATTCTCTGTTTGGAGACTCATGGCTTTCAAGTCTAAAGGTCTGCATTGCTTCACAGCTGTCAATCCCAACTTTCCCAGTGAAAGACTTGAGGTCCTAACCATAGTTTCCTTCTGGGAAAACTGTCTTCCATAAACAGTACTAGCCATGCATATAAGCACTTTTTTAAGGCATAGTTGACAGATCCCAGCATACACCAGGCATAAGAGGATCTGTAAAGTTTCTTCTGTTGCAAAGTGATGATTCCTTCTGCTATCAGTTTAAAGTGGAGAGGAATTCTGCAGGAGAGGTCTTGAGAGGAAGTTTGCAGCAACAACTCAAACTCGAGTAGTAAGTACGTGTATTTACTTCTGGTACTGCTGAATGTCTGCAAATTGGTGCTCAAATACAAAAGAAAAACTCTACTACTGTCGTGAAAGCTTAAGCAAATGGAACACCTGAGGCTTAGAGTAGAATCTTGCCTTGAAAAAGTCATTATTAAATTAAATTCAGTGTTACACAGAGAACCAATGAGCTTGAAGTATTTAATTTGAAGTCACTAATTAGTCCTATGGCAAACAGATCCCTCTTCATGATCTGCGCCTGAGGCAGATATTGTGCTGATATCTCTGAGGTGGGTTGAGGAGGTATGGTTCAGGAACAGGCAGTGATGTAGTTGTACAACAGGTTTTCACATCATCATAGTGTCATGAAGTTTGGAACAGGCCTCTAAGATCATCAAGTCCAACCGTCAAACCAACACCACCATGCCCAATAAACTATATCCCAAAGGGCCATGTCTACTTCAGTCCTGTGTCCAGTTCTGGGGCCCTCAGTTTAGGAAAGATGTTGACTTGCTGGAACGTGTCCAGAGAAGGGCAACAAAGCTGGGGAGGGGTTTGGAGCAAAAACCCTATGAGGAGAGGCTGAGGGAGCTGGGCTTGCTTAGCCTGGAGAAGAGGAGGCTCAGGGGAGACCTTATTGCTGTCTACAACTACCTGAAGGGAGGTTGTAGACAGGTGGGGGTTGGTCTCTTCTCCCAGGCAACTAGCACCAGAACAGGAGGACACAGTCTCAAGCTGCACCAGAGGAGACTTAGGCTGGATGTTAGGAAGAAGTTCTTCCCCAGAAAGAGTGATTGGCCATTGGAATGGGCTGCCCAGGGAGGTGGTGGAGTCACCATCACTGGAGGTGTTTAGGAAGCAACTGGATGGGGTGCATGGTGCCATGGTTTAGTTGATTACATAGTGTTGGGTGATAGGTTGGACTCGATGATCTCAAAGGTCTTTTCCAACCTGGTTAATTCTATTCTATTCTATTCTATTCTATTCTATTCTATTCTATTCTAAACACCTCCAGGGATGGTGACACCAGCACTTCCCTGGGCAGGCTGTTCCTTTGCCTGACCACTCTTTCAGGCCACATCTGCGGGGAGGCGGGGACAGGACAGACAACACTGAACTGACCATCAAGGCATTCCATCCCATGGATGTCACAGTCGGTATAAAACTGAGCCATCACCAGGAGCAAGCCTCTTTTTCAATGGCCAGGAGGAAGTACTCTGCCTATTCCACTTTTGATCCTGATCTGTGTCTTCCTGAATTCAATTCCAGAATCCATCTTCTGAATCTTGTTCCCATTTGCCACTGAGCCCAGTCTGGGACTTCCCCAGTACTTACCCTTAGCATCAGTGGAGATGGCAACTAATTGCCATCAGAGATTAGCTTATATATCCATTTGTAGCTATTTGTGTCTGTTTTAATTATTTCCCTCCCAGCTATTTTAGTTACTTTTGCAGCCCATCAGTCTCTCTCCATTACTGTCATTCTCCTCTCTTTGGGAAGGAAGAGGGATTCATAGAGAGCACCTATTATTTAGTGATTACCTCAGCTGTAACCCTTAACATAAGCACACATAACTGCTGAAGACATCAAGCTGTGCAGTGTGGCTGACTCACTTGAGGGAAGGGATGCCATCCAGAAGGATCTTGACAGGCTTGTGACATGGGCCAGTGCAAACTGCATGAGGTTCAACAACTCAAATTGCAGGGTCCTGCATCCAGGTTGGACCAATCCCAGGCACAAATACAGGCTGGGCTCAGAGTGTGTTGAGAGCAGCCCTGACACACATCCCAGGACACAATTGTCCTTCTGGGATGCATCAAGAGGACTGTGGCCAGGAGGTCAAAAGAGATGGTTCTTCCCTTTTACTCTGCTCTTGTGAGCCCCCACCTTGAATCCTGGATCCAGTTCTAGCATCCCCATCATAAGAGGGATGCACAACTATTGGAGCGAGTCCAGAGGAGAGCCACAAGGGGGATCAGAGGGCTGGAGCACCTCTCCTACTAAGACAGGCTGGGAGAGCTATGGTTGTTCAGCCCAGAGAAAGTAAGACACTGCAGGGACCTTATAGCTGCCTTCCACTACCTGAAGGGAGCTACAGGAGAACTGGAGAGAGACTTTTCATAGGAGTGTCTAGCAACAGACCTAGGGGGAATGGGTTTAAGCTGAGGAAGAGTAGGTTTAGCCTGGATCTTAGGAAGAAGATCTTCAGTAGGAGGGAAGTGAGACTCTGAAATAGGCTGCCCAGAGTGGTTGTGGATGCCCCCTCCCTGGAGGTGTTTAAGGCCAGATTGGTGAGGTCTTGGGCAACCAGGGTTGCTGAGAGGCAAACCTGCCCATGTCAGGGGTGTTGGAGTAGATGATCTCTGAGGTCCCTTCCAACCTAAACCATTCTAGGATTCTGTAACATCAAACAGCAGCATTTCAACATGACAAACATCAATGTCTGACACTGTGCATCAATATCTGGGACCCAGAACTAACAAAGTGAAATTTTGTGGAGATACCAAGGTTTCCTGCTCACTGGCCATTTCCAAGCATCCTAACTTTTCAGATTCTGGGGTTTATGCTGTGCACCAACAGTCAGTGTAAATTGTACAAAAGCAATCCATGCTCTATATGAACACTGTTTCTGTTGAAAATCAATCTGATTAGGGAGGATGTTAGAGGAGGATGTTTTCCAGAGGATATCCTATCTATTGTTCAAGCAGGTGCTCTTCAAGGCCTTTGTTTGGAACATAAACAAAGCTAAGATATTTAAAGTTCACTGAATACAATAACACAAACCTAAACAAAAGACAGAATGATGTCTTCTCTTTCATGGCTTTGAGTGCATACTTTTAAGCTGGTGAGATGGATTTTATTACATCATTTTCTGCTGGGTTTTCTTGCAAAAGTACACTGAGCTCTTGGGGAAGAACTTCTTTGATTTAAGGGTGACAGAGCATTGGAATGGGCTGCCCAGAGAGGGGAGGGAATGGAATGGAATGGAATGGAATGGAATGGAATGGAATGGAATGGAATGGAATGGAATGGAATGGAATGGAATGGAATAGAATAGAATAGAATAGAATAGAATAGAATAGAATAGAATAGAATAGAATAGAATAGAATAGAATAGGTTGGAAGAGACCTTTGAGATCACCGCATCCACCCTATCATCCAACACCACCTAATCAGCTAAACCATGCAACCAAGCACCCTATCAAGTCTCCTCCTGAACACCTCTAGTGATAGTGACTCCACCACCTCTCCGGGCAGCCCATTCCAATGGGCAATCACTCTCTCTGTGTAGAATTTCCTCCTAACATCCAGTCTGAACCTCCCCTGGTGCATCTTGAGACTGTGTCCTCTTGTTCTGGTGCTGATTGCCAGGGAGAAGAGACCAACCCCCACCTGGCTACAACCTCCCTTCAGGTAGTTGTAGAGAGCAAGAAGGTCTCCCCTGAGCCTCCTCTTCTCCAGGCTAAGCAAGCCCAGCTCCCTCAGCCTCTCCTCATAGGGCTTGTGCTCCAAACCCCTCCCCAGCTTTGTTGCCCTTCTCTGGACACGTTCCAGCAAGTCAACATCCTTCCTGAGCTGATGGGCCCTGAACTGGACATATCCATCTTTGCAGACATTCAGAACCTCCTTGGACATGTTCCTGTGTGACTTTCTTTGGGTAAACCTGCTTTCACAGAGGGGTTGGACTTGATCTCCAGAGCTTCTTTCCAAGCCCTGCCATGCTGGGATTCTGTGTGATTCTTAATAACGTTAGTTGTGCTGGAGTGGGAAAACAGTTCAGTAGCTACATTGAGTACAGCTGATTGCAAAACACCTAGAAATGTGAAAGTGTCGGCAGCATTGTTACAATCTCATCTCAAAATGTGTACCAACAATGTGTAGCTGTACAAATGAAAGGACATAAAAAGAGTTTTTTCTCTACTTCATATTAAATTCTGCACACATAATAATGTCCTATTTTTGAGTCTCCCCAGCTGTCTAAAACACGCTGTGTAGCTGGGAACTTTCCCCCTTTCTGTTGGCTCAGAGGTTATTCAGAATAATCACAAAACCTCTTCCAAGAGGACTATATTTACAAGGGAACAGCAAAATCAGGGTGGCAGCAATACTTTGATCTTTAATTAATGGCTCTGTAAGGCTGTAACTTAATGTCCTGGTTTGAGCTACACCAGAACTAATTCTGTTCAGTGATTTGGCTTTTCAGCTCGGTCTCTTCCAAGTAACTGTAATTAGCAGTTTATCATTCTCAGGAGACTGTGGATATTGAGGCCAATAGGTCACTGCATATAACTCAAGAAACTCTGGTGGAGTTCCAAGCTCAGTCAAAATCTTCTTTAGTGCTATGTTCTTTTAAATACAATTAAATACCCTCAAAGGTGTTATTTGAATAAGAGAGTCACTGCTTTTGAGGTGTCTGTGAGCCGTAGTTACAACCATGTTTGTCAAAGGATCACAGAATGGTAGGGGTTGGAAGGGAACTCTGGAGGTCATTGAGTCCAACCCTCCCTGCCAAAGCAGGTTCCTAGGTTGTGACCTAGAGAAGGGTTCAAAGGAACATGTCAAGGCAGGTTTTGAATGTCTCCAGAGTTGAAGAGTTCACCACCTTTCTGGGCAGCCTGGTCCAGTGCTCCATCAACTTTAAACTAAAGAAGCTCCTTCTCATGTTTAGATGGAACTTCTTAAGCTCATGTTGGTGACCGTTACCCCTCGTCCTGTCACTGGCCACCACTGAAAAAAGGCTGCACCCATCCTCCTGATACCTATCCTTGATCAACATTTATGAGATTCCCCCCAAGTCTTCTTTTTTCCAGAGCAAAAAGCCCCAGTTGTGTCAGCCTTTCCTCATCAGAGAGATGTTCTAGTCTCCTAATCATTTTTGTAGCCCTTTTCTCCACCCTCTCCAGTAGTTCCCTGTCTCTCTTGAAATGTGAAGCCTAAAGCTGAAGACAATATTCTGGATGTGGTCTCACCAGGGCAGAGTACAGAGGGAAGAGAACCTCCTTCAACCCCCCACACCCTCCTTGATGCACCCCAGGATGACACTGAATTCTTGGTCATGAGAGCATATCACAAGCTCATGGTCATCCTTTTGTCCACCAGGACACCCAGGTCCCTTTTCCCAGAGCCGCTCTCCAGCAGTTCAGCCCCCAGCCTGTACTCATCCAGGGGGTGGTTCTTCTCCAAATGCAGGACTTTACACTTGCTCTTATTGAATTTCATTAGATTAGAATTTCATTAGAAATCTAGCAACAGCTGCAGGTTTAGTCTAGTTTTCAACATTTTATTGATTTTTGACCATCATGCTGAGTCAAGTCTCATCGGTCGACCCTAACTGTGCTGACAAGGCACAATAATTAATAGCTTTTACAGAACTCCTAACAAATCAATTAAAGATGGGATAAAAAGTTGTTGCCTGCTTCTGGGAGTGAATGCTAATGCAGATACAAACATGCAGCAATGACATGAAGATAGAGCTGCAAGCCAAGGGGAGACCTCATTGTCCCCTACATCTACCTCACAGGAAACTGGGCCCAGGTGGGGATTGGTCTCTTTTCATGCAACATGTGACAGGACAAGAGGAAATGGCTTCAAGTTGTGCCAAGGGGGAGTTCAGGTTGGATATTAGGAATAGAATAGAAACAGGCTGCCCAGGGAAGTGGTGGAGTCACCATCTGTGGTGATGTTTAAAAGAGGGGTCAGATGTGATGACAAGGAGTATGCTTTATTGGTAGTGGTAGGATAGTGTGGTCTAGGGGAGTGGTTGGACTTGACAATGTCAAAAGTCTCTTCTGAGGTTGTAGCCAGGTGGGGGTTGGTCTCTTCTCCCAGGCAACCAGCACCAGAACAAGAGGACCCAGTCTCAAGCTGTGCCAGGGGAGGTTTAGGCTGGATGTTAGGAAGAAGTTCTTTCCAGAAAGAGTTATTGGCCCTTGGAATGAGCTGCCCAGGGAGGTGGTGGAGTCACCATCACTGGAGGTGTTTAGGAAGAGACTGGATGGGGTGCTTTGTGCCATGGTTTAGTTGATTAGATGGTGTTGGGTGATAGGTTGGACTTGATGATCTCAAAGGCCTTTTCCAACCTGGTTAATTCTATTCTATTCTATTCTATTCTATTCTATTCTATTCTATTCTATTCTATTCTATTCTATTCTATTCTGTCTTTGCTTGACCTAGTGAGGGTTTGGAAAGCCCAGGTGGAGAACTGGGCTATGGCTCAATGTGTATTTATGTATTTTGTATTGTTGTATACACTTGTGAATAGTATTTCCTTTTAAATTTCCAATTCTGTGAGAGCATTGTTATTTTACTCCTTTGGAGGGGTAAAAGAGAGACAGAGAGCTGCTGGAGAGATCCAACAGAGAGCCATGAGGATGATTAGGGGACTTGAGCATCTCCCCTGTGAAGAGAGACTGAGAGCCCTGGGACTGTTTAGTCTGGAGAAGACTGAGAGGGGGTCTCATCAATGTGTATAAACATCTGGGGGGGGGGGTGTCAAGTGGAGGGGGCCAAGCTCTTTTCAGTGGTACACAGTAATAAGACAAGGAACAACAGGTTCAAGCTTGAACATAGAAGATTTCACCGCAACGTGAGGAGAAACTTCTTTACTGTGAGGATGCCCAAGGGGGGTTGTGGAGTCTCCTGCTCTGGAGACTTTCACCTCAATATGAGGAGAAACTTCTTTTCAGTGAGGGTGATGGAGCACTGGAACAGGCTGCCCAGAGGGGTTGTGGAGTCTCCTCTGGAGACTTTCAAAACCCACCTGGATGCATTCCTGTGCAGACCAACCTAAGCGATCCTGCTTTGGCAAGGGGGTTGGACTCAATCTCTTGAGGTCCCTTCCAACCATTAATGTACTGTGATACCGTGAAATACCTTTCTGTCCACTCAAACCAAGACACCAGTATTTGAGCCTGGCCACCAAAAGGTTTGTAGTGTAGAGGCAGTTTGTGGACTTGAAACAAGAAACAAAACCAACCATACAGTTGTACCCTTGAGACAAACATGGATACTATTCCTTCAACTTTAACTAATTGCCTTTCCAGAACATCAGTCTTTGGAGGAGATCAGAATGTAATGTTACTGTGCCAGGAATATACTTTGTGCTAACTCTACAATAGGAATGAGGTTAACCAAATTAGAAATTCAGACAAGAATAATTAATCCTAAGATCTGCATAGCCACTGTTTAAAATTAGATTTTAATTACTCTACCAAAAGTGTTTTCCCCACTTTCAGCCCTCACAGTTCATGCTGCATACATAAAAATTACTCTGCAGCTAAACTCCTTCACTGCCACCAGGGATGATCTATGGCATAAAGGAGGCAGCAATAATTCCTGTAAAGATACTGCTGCTTTTATTATGACAGTGGTAGAGAATAATTAGGTCATTTATGTATTTTACATTTCTTTCCCTGTGTGAGTTCTAATATCACTTCCCAAGCCTCAGATTTATTTTCCTGTGGCCATGTAGTTTAATACATTACGCCCAAAACTGCTTAGAGAGTGGAGCAAGGTGGGTGTTGGTTCTCTTCTCCCTAATAACAAGTGATAGGATGAGAGGAAATGGCCTTAAGTTGCATGGGGATGTTTAGGTTGGATATTAGAAGAAACTCTAGTACAGGTACAGACCTGAGGGGAACCTACAAGAAAGATGGTGAGGGACTTTCCACAAGGGCTTGTAGTGATAGGACGAGGGGACATTTAGACTGGAGATTAGGAAGAGATTCTTTCCAGTGAGGCTGGTAAGACACTGGAACAGGCTGCCCAGGGAGGTTGTGGATGCCCTCTTCCTCAAGGCGTTCAAGGCCAGGATGGACAAAGCCTTGAGTAACCTGTTCTAGTGGAAGGTGTTCCTGCCCATGGCAGGGTGATTGGAACTAGATGATCTTTACAGCCTCTTTCGACCCAAACCATTTTGGGATTTTGATTCTATGAAGCTGGAGGTGGGGAGATTCAGGCTGGATGTGAGGAGGAAGTTCTTCACCATGAGGGTGGTGAGGCCCTGGAATGGGTTGTCCAGGGAGGTGGCTGAGACCCCGTCCCTTGAGGTGTTTAAGACCAGGCTGGATGAGGCTCTGGCCAGCCTGATCTAGTGTGGGGTGTCCCTGCCCATGGCAGGGGGGTTGGAACTAGATGATCCTTGTGGTCCCTTCCAACCCTAACTGAAACTATGAAACTATGAAACTTCTTCCCTGAAAGGGTGCTTAAGGACCAGAACAGGCTCCCTAGGGAAGTGGCTGCATACCAATCTTTGGAGGTGTTGAAAAGATGCAGGGATGGGGTGCTGAGGGACGTGGTATAGCCCCAGACTTGGCAGAGTTAGGTGATGGTTGGATCTTAAAGGTCCTTTCCAACTCCAATGATTCTGTGATTGTGTCATTTCACCCGTCCCAAGGGGGAGGATGTTGTGGGGTTCAAGTGAGAATTGTTTGTTTGCTCTGTTTGCTCAGTGCTCACAGATTTGTACCGTTCTGCAGTAGCCATTCCTTTTTCTGCAGTGCCCAACCCACAGAGCTCTGCCCAACTGTGAAGCAGAGGAAGGTAGAAGATAACAGGCTTACATCTTTCTCTGGCATCCTGATGTTATTCCTAAGAAGCCTCTTAAAAGCAACTGCTGCACATCAGGCATAAGGACAGAGGAAGAAGCAGCACACACTGTACCAGTTCTGGTTCCCATGGCAACAGCAGTGAAACATTGCATTTTTTCCCACTTTGGAAAAACATTCCCAGTTTCCTCCCAGTTTGAGGGTGCCATTAGAAATTGCAAAACTCTCTCAGTATCAGTTTGTTTTGCACAAACATTTCTTTATAATGACAAGGAGATAGCATGGAGACTGTCCTCTTTGACAAGGTTACTCTGGTGCTCTGGCTCAAGGGACAAAGAACACTGCTTGAAAATGCAGCAGGCAGACATGCTGGACAGAATTACTGTCATTCATTAGCCCTACAACAGGTACAAAGGGGCCTTAGCAGTGGTGTTCTGCTCTTTTCATAGGCAGAGTGGAAGGCTGGTTTCCAGCACTGTTCTGAACCCATCCCTTTGAAGTAATAAATTAATAATGGAAAGAATATGTAACACTCCACACCACAGCATTTTGTGTACTTCTGCAGAAGAGGCTTGGATAACAACTGTTCTGAATGCAGAGGTTTCTGCTTGAAGTCTCAAGCTGCCTGAGGCTTGCTCACTCTGTCTGAAAGTTAGCTTTAGCATCCTTTGCCTCTTACCAGATTCTCATCTGTCTGGTCATCGAAAGGCAGTGCCAGCTGCAAAGCAGAAAGAGTGAAGTCTTACATAACCTTTCACCTAGCCTCCAAACAACTTCATAAAGGGCAGTGCTCATAATGGCCAAATGGCAGTGAGTAGGAGAGAGGGTTACACTCCCTCAGAGCAATGAAGTGGGGTTTTGTTAGACTTTTTGTTTTTAAATATTGCATTTTCACAGGATCAGACAATGGTTTGGATTGGAAGGGACCTTAAGGATCATCTGGTTCCAATCCCTTGCCATAGGCAGGGACAGCTTCTACTAGACCAGCTTGTTCAAGGCCCCATCCAACCTGGCTTTTAATGCTTCCAGGCTTTGAAGCCTCCACAACTTCTCTGGATAACCTGTTCCAGTTCCTCACCACCCTTGTGGGGAAGAACTCCTTCATAGTATCTCCTCTGAATTAAGCTTTTTCCAGTTTGAAGCCATCACCCCTCAGCCTGTTACTCCATATCGCTGTAGAAATTCTCTCTCCAGCTGTCCTGTAGCCCCCTTCAAATACTGGAATGTTGCTATGTCTCCCTGGAGCCTTCTCCAGGCTGAACAACCCCAACTCTCTCAGCCTTTCTTCATAGCAGAGGTGCTTCAGCCCTCTGATCATCTTTAAGACTCTCCTCTAGACCCAGAGCTGGATATAGGACTCAAGGTAGGCTATTAAATTTTGCAGGATTTAATAAGAACAGGGCTCATTCAGTTCTCCCAAGCAGCAGAGCAGAACTTGAAAGGTCTGTGGTCATGATTTGCACACTACTCATTAGCAGGGAGGTCATCCATCTTTGCTTTACCATCCCAGTGACAGGTTATTAGACCTTCCACCAGAATGGGTATTTCTACCAACTTGATTTGCAGCAGAACACATCCAGTGGGACCTCACTGCTGTTTGCAAGTGCATTGCAAAATGTCTTTGATGAGACACAAGCACAGAGTTCGAAATAATACAGTCAGAGCAGAAGTGTAATTAAAAGTAAAGTAATGAACATACACCCTGAAATTGAGGTGGTTAATTAACATTGCACTTAGGACTCATAAACAAACAATAAACAGATCTCGACAGTTTTTCCTTCTTATGTAAAGGAACATGGGAAATTAATTTGCAGCCTTCTCACATACCAGCACAGCAGTCCTTACTCATCTTTGGGTTGGAAACTTTAGCCCAAGTCACTAAACACTGATGCTCAGTGTGTGCTTCATCTAATTCCTAGAATTTCCCTTCCTCACAGGTCTGGAAACTGGGATGTGCCTATTAGTCAGGAAGAAATTATTCAATTAGAGTGTGTGCTTCCTTATTTTGTCTTCATGAGCTGTCTGCTTTTGCCATCTAAAGCCCTACTGTTTATATTTTTCATGGGAGAGTTTACAGTTTCTAATACTCTTACTATTGACTGAATTCCCTTAAGTGTCACATTTCTTAGTTAAACCACAAAGAGCAGCATGTCAAGCAAAGAGACTGAGCTCATTCCAACAAATCAGTGAGCAGAGATGGCTCAGTTACACCATGAAGCTCAGTTTAGGAGACACACACTTTCTTAGTGGATGGGGGAAAGGCTGTGAGTGTTCTTTATCTGGACTTTAGTAAAGCCTTTGACACTGCGTCCCACAGCATCCTCCTGGAGAAAATGGCAGCTCATGGCTTGGAAGGGTAAAAAACTGGCTGATGGCCAGCCCCAGAGAGTGGCAGGGAATTAAGTTAAATTCAGTTGGCAGCCAGTCATAAGTGGTGCTCCCCAGGATTCAGCGCTGGGGTTTGGATGAGGGGATGGAGGCACTCTCAGTGAGTTTGCAGAAGACAACCACCTGGGAGGGTATGTTGATCTGTTGAAGGTAGAAAGGTTCTGCAGAGGGACCTGAGCAGACTGGATCAACACACCAAAGCAAATTATCTGAGGTTTAATGAGGCTAAGTGTTGGGTTCTGCACTTGGGTCACAACAGCCCCATGAATGGTACAGGCTTGGGGCAGAGTGGCTGGAAGCAACCCAGTGGAGAAAGACCAGGGGGTGCTTGTTAACAGCTGACTGAGGATGAACCATCACATGCCCAAGAACATCAACAGCATCCTGGCCTGGATCAGCAGTAGTGCAGCCAAGAGGGCTAGGGAAAGGATTGTCCCCCTGGACTCAGCACCAGTGAGGCCACACCTTGAGCACCGGGTGCAGCTTTTGAGCCTCTCATTCCAAGAGGGACATTGAGATGCTGGAGCAGGTCCAGAGAAGGGCAGCAACACTGGTGAAGGGTCTGGAGAACAGGTCTGGTGAGGAGTGACCTGGGTTTGTTTAGTCTGCTGAAGAGGAGGCTGAGGAGACACCTCATTGCTCTCTACAGGTCCTTGGAAGGAGGCAGGAGTGAGGTGGGTGTAAGTCTCTTCTCCCTAGTATCAGGTGATACAACAGGAGGAAATGGCCTGAAACTGTGCCAGGGGAGGTTCAGGCTCGAGATGTGGAAAAATTTCTTTCCTGCAAGAGTGGTCAGGCATTGGAACAGGCTGCCCAGGGAGGCTGCCCAGGGAGGCTGCCCAGGCACCACCACCCCTGGAGCTGTTTGAGAAATTTGCAGATACAGACCTTTGGGACATGGTTTAATAGCCATGGCGATGTTAGGCTGACAGTTGGGCTCGATGATCTTAGAGGTCTTTTCCAGCTGAAACAATCCTACAAAATAATTGCTTTGCACCTACAGGAATATCCTGTTTGACAGCAAGGGACATTTCCTGCAAAAAAACCATTTCATGGTTGCCAAGAGCCAGAAATGACATAGGGATTTACAAACAAAATGCAGAGGTGTAGTGTTTTATTTCCTTGCTCTACCTGCTGTTAAGTTCCATCAGCGCAAACTATTGCATGGAAAAGACATTGAATTGTAATTTCTTAAGAAGGAAAAAAACAACAAATATGCCTCAGAGCTAAATTCTTGTGATCAAATGAACTACCCAGCATCATTATTTTGCTCTTTATAAGGAAGGGGCAGCAACTCCAGGGTTTTCATGCTGTTAAATTGCTTCCAATTCCCATCAGAAAAACAAGTCAGGGGAAAAATTAAAGATTTTTCCTTAAAGCTGTGAGTAAATCTGTTCATGAACAGACCCTTGGAAAAGTGTTTCCAAAGCTGACCTGAAAATACATTTTAACACTTTTGTTTCCAGTGAATGGAACAACCAAATAAAAAGTAGAGAGGCCACAGAGTGCTGGCTGGGGGCTGGAAGGGACCTTCAGAGATCAGAGTCCAAGCCCCCCGCAAAGCGGAACTCCACAGCCTTTCTGAGCAGCCTGCCCTAGGGCTCCATCACCTTCCCAGTAAAGAACTTTGTTCTCATGTTGAGATGAAATATCCTGTGATTGAGATTAAATTCATTGCCCCTTGTCCTATCACTGGGTATCACTGAAAAGAGACTGGCTTCATCCTCCTGATGGCCACCCTTCAGATACTTGTAGACATGGATAAGATCCCTTCTCAGCCTTCTCTTCTCTAGACTAAACAGCCCCTTAACCCATTCTCATCACTCTCCATTGAACTCTTTCCAATAATTCCTTGTCCCTGAACAATTAATACAATACAATACAATACAATACAATACACCACCAGGTTGGAAGAGACCTTCAAGATCATCACGTCCAACCTATCAACCAATCCAACCCACCTCAATACAATACAAAACAATACAATACAATACAATACAACCCTCTTGAACTGCAGAGCCCAGAACTGTACACAGTATTCCAGATGTGGTCTAACTAGGGCTGAACAGAGGGAGAGATGAACCTCTGGACACACTGTTCTTAACATGTTCAAGTATACTATTGGCCTTCTTGACTACCCATGGATAACTTGGACTCCAAGGTCTAAATCAGTGAGCTGCAATTTTGTTTTTCCCATTCACTATTGGAAGGAAAAAAAATCTCAAAATGCAGCCAAGGAGAATCATCTCTACCACCAGTACCTAAAACTCTTGAGATCATCTAAGGAATATAAAAGGTGCACAAGTCCATGGGATCTGATGAGATGCACCTCCAGGTCATGAGGTAAATCACAGAATCACAGAATCACCAAGGTTGGAAGTGACCTCAAAGAGCAGCAAGTCCAACCTGTCACCACAGACCCCATGACTAGACCATGACACCAAGTGCCATGTCCAATCCCCTCTTGAACACCTCCAGGGATGGTGACTCCACCACCAACCTGGACAGCACATTCCAATGGCTAACAACTCTCTCAGTGAAGAACTTTCTCCTCACCTCGAGCCTAAACTTCCCCGGCACAGCTTGAGACTGTGTCCTCTTGTTCTGGTGCTGGTTGCTTGAGAGAAGAGACCAACCCCCTCATGGCTACAACCTCCCTTCAGGTAGTTGCAGATAGCAATGAGGTCTCCCCTGAGCCTCCTCTTCTCCAGGCTAAACAACCCCAGCTCCCTCAGCCTCTCCTCATAGGGCTTGTGCTCAAGGCCTCTCCCCAGCCTCGTTCCCCTTCTCTAGACACATTCAAGTGTCTCAATGTCCTTGGTGGCTTTTTGTAACAGAGTTATGGCATGAGGGGATAAGGGAAGAGCAACTGATGTCACCTACCTGGACCTGTGTAAAACATTTGACACTGTCCTGCATGACATCCTGGTCACCAAACTGGAAAAACATGGACCTGAGGGGTGGAAAGGGAATTGGCTGCATGGCCACACAGAGTGTGCTCTAACATGCACTCAGTTACTACTAATGATTGCTTGTTATTACTTAATTGGAAGCATAAGTCACCTCCTGTATTTTCAGAACTGCACAGGGCATTGACTCCCTTGTTGAATTTCATTCTTTAAAAGAAAATATATTCTTTATTCCTGATGCAAAAAAGCAGGTGTGTAATGAAATCACTTTGTAGAGAAAGGAGAACATGAACTCAAATCCTGAAGTTGTCTTTCTTTGTGTTGCCTTTGTCTCTTTCTTTGCAGATGCAAAATCTTTTCATGTAAATGATTGGCATTTCAGCACAGTGCTACTTTTATGTGCAAGGGAAAATTTGCATCTCTGTTCCTGCCAATCATCACCTCAGCTGACTAAGAGATAATGCGAGTACATGACACATTCTCCCTGAAATCAGTTCTGGTGAGACCATACCTGGAGTACTGGGTTCAGTTTTCAGGGCCCTCATTCCAAGAAGGAGATCAAGGTGATGGAGGAGGTCCAGAGAAGGATAACAAAGGTGGTGAAAGTTCTGGTAAAAAGGGCTGGTGAGGAGTAGCAAAGGAAACTGGGGTGGTTTAGTTTAGAGAGGGGAAGGCTGAGGGGAGATTCCATCACCCTTCACATCTCTTGGAAAGGAACTCGGTGCTAATCCATATTCCTCAGCACCACATATGTGTCTTTTCAACACCTCAAGGAATGGAGATTCAACCACCTATCTGAGGAAACCTGTTCAAGTCCTTGAGACCCCAGAAAACTGAACACAATACTTAGAGCATGATCAGTGCTGAGTCGAGGGGCACAACCACTGCCCTGGTCCTGATGGCCACGCTATTGCTGATCTAGGCAAGGATGTTGTTGGCCTTCTTGGCCACCTGGCACACACTGGCTCATATTAGACCCTTTGTCAACCAGCACCCCCAGGTCTTTCTCTGCTGGGCAGTTTCCAGCCACTGTTCCCTATGTCTGGAGCATTCATGGGGCTGTTACCCAAGTGCATTACCTAGCACTTGGCCTTATGTCTCATCCCATTAGCTTCAGCCCCCCTGACCCAGCCTGTCCAGGTAGGTCCCTCTGTGAAGTCTTCCTATCCTCAGAGCTCCCAGTGAGAAAGGCAGAGATTACAAAGTCAGAACAGCATTTGACCAGAAGCCATGCAAAGGGAGTTTTTCCCTTTCAAGCTTGTTAAAAATAGGAGTAAAACAATCATGCAAATCTCTGACTTCACTCTTCCAAATAGCACTAAACATCACCATTGTCTTATTATCCTTTAACAGGACAAAGAGCCTGGCCAAGGCTGCATCTTCCAAAGTAGGAATCTTTGAGAATTAGGCAAATTTCCAAGTGAAGTGGCCACAGTGTGTATAAGTCCTATTGCAAGTGCAGGAGGGGCCTTTAGAGGTTCAAAACGAAACTTCTCTTAAGAACTACATAACATGAAATATGGCTTCTGCTGGATACAAAACTTCAGCTGGGAAAAACAAGTCTACAGGAAACAGCAGGAAAAAAAACCCAGCTGTCTGTTTGATAAGTTTTAAAAGAGCCAGACTTCCATTCCATTATCAGTTCTGAAATACAGCCACAGCTGAAAGAAAATGAAAGGGATAATTGGGATGACTAGTTTTATCTCACCTAGGCTACAGTTTCCAGATCCATAACCTTTAATCCAAGGGTAAAAAGCTAAGAATATCTATTTGGGTGTATGGAGAAAGGCAAAGTACCTGAGAGCAGATGCCAAATCTTGAGTCATCCATTGCTAAAGCTGTTTCTACTCTAATGTGTACTAAAGCCAAGCTTCCATTTAAACTTGACCCTTAATTACTCAGTGATAGCAATTCTTTGTTGGTTTGTTGTTTTTCCAGACACTTCCAAGAAGCCCTTTAAGCAGCTGCCAGAATATAATATTTCTGGCTGTTTGTCCTCTCCACAATTAATAGCACATAAATTTTGTATCCTTTCACTCTCTGCTTCCAAGAAAGCCACGTCCCACTTCCCTTCTCTTTCCCTTCTCTTTCTTTATTAGCCACAGCTCCTGAAATTTGGAGGTGATGTTAAATTTTAAATCCATGAAGGTACAAAAGATTGCTTGTGTGTGGACGTTCAATAAATGCAAAACAAAGCAAGATAGCTGGTAGCATATTTGTTAGCAAGCAGAAGAAATCCCCTTTTAGAATAGAATAGAATAGAATAGAATAGAATAGAATAGAATAGAATAGAATAGAATATAGAATAGAATAGAATAGAAACATAGAATAGAAAACATAGAATAGAAAACATGGAATGGAATGGAATGGAATGGAATGGAATGGAATGGAATGGAATGGAATAATGGAATGGAATGGAATGGAATGGAATAGAATAGAATGGAATAGAATAGAATACAGACTGGACTAGACTAGACTAGACTAGACTAGACTAGAATAGAATAGAATAGAATAGAATAGGTTGAAAGAGACCTTCAAGATCATTGTGTCCAACCTATCATCCACCACCACCGAATCAACTAAACCATGCAACCAAGCACCCTATCAAGTCTCCTCCTAAACACCTCCAGTGATGGTGACTCCACCACCTCCTTTCTTATAACTCAACTCAGCTACATAGGTGCATGCAATTCAATGCTCTAAATAGAGCAACCACAGCAGCACCCAGTTCTGGGGCCCCCAATAGAAGAAGGACATTAAAATGTAGGAGCAGGTCCAGAGGAGGCCACAAAGATGATCAGAGGGCTGGAGCACCCCCACTGTGGGGACAGGCTGGAAAAGTTGAGGTTCTTTAGCCTGAGGAAGAGAAGGCTCCAGGGAGACCTTGTTGGTCCAGTAGCTGAAGTGGGCTGGCTACAGGAAAGCCAGGGAGTGACTTTTTACAAGGACTTGTAGTTATAGGACTAGGGGCTTTGAGCTGGAAGAGGGGGAATTTAGATTCTTTCCTGTGAGGGTGGTGAGACACTGGAACAAGTTGATCAGGGAGGTTGTGGATGCCACATCCCTGGAGGAGTTCAAGACCAGGTTTGACATGGCCTTGAGCAACCTGGTCTAGTAGAAGGTATCCCTGCCTGTGACAGGGAGGTTGGAACCAGATCACTTCAAACCCTAAAGGTTTAAGGCTCCTTCAAACCCTAAAGGTTTAAGGTCCCTTCAAACCCTAACTGTTCTATGATTCTAATTTCCTGCAGAGAACCAGGCTTTGCAGGGACAATTCGCCAGTGAGCAGCTCCTCTTCGCACCCACCTAAAGGAGAAGGTTAGACATATTCCTGAAAGTAGAGACAGAGAGTATTTGCTAGGTGTATAGAGAGGTATATTTTGCAGAACTATTTTAGGTGCCAGGGTGGCAAGGGACAACATGGCTGTGCACAGAAAGCAGTATTTCTCCCAACTCAATTAGAAGTCCAACACCATCGCTCTATAGCTGCCTTCAGAGACGTCCAAACCCTGGTGCTTCAGCTGACAACAGGCCTTGGGTTACAAACTTCAGCTTAAAAGCACAAGCTTATCCATGGAAGACACAAGTAGAATCTGACATCTATCCTTGTCTTCCAGAAAGTTTCTGCATTCTATTGTTGTTAATATGGATCTTTTCCAAATATTATCTTTTTCCTTGCAAGTAGTGAGACATGCACCCACCCCAGTTCCCCCAACATTTTCCCTTTCCCCTCTTTTTTCCTTCCTCCCCCACCCTCCACCCCACCCCAGCAAAGCACATGAATATGGAATTTATAACCATGGCTTCATGATCTCACTGAGTCAAAGAGGAGGTAACATACTTGGTCTTTTCTTTTAAAGCACATAGAAGGTGCTGGCAAGAGACTATGTATTCTAGAAATAATTACAGACTAGAAGTTAATTAGAGGTTAAACTGGAGAAAACACAGGGTATAAAACTCTGGAAATTATGCACACCAAGAGAATAACAGAAATAAAGTCTGCTTTGACAGCTTTTAAGACTACTGGCTTTGCTAGCTCTAAGGCTTCTAAGCTTTAAAGTTTTCAAAACTGAGATCACTGTTACCTGCAAGGCTCCTCAGGGTACCAAGGCCATCAGAATGACTACAAGTAAATTTCTAGGACAGAGACAACGCTTACACCGGGGAATTTCAACCATTAACATCCTCAAAACCTTTATCTTAACAATAACAGCATTTCTCTGCCCAAGATTTCTCTAGAGGGCTCCCACCAAGCACATGAATCTCCCTTAGGGAGCTGCACAGAGAGCTCAGTCACGTCTGGTTTGCCCTTCGCTTTGGCAAGTCTTGTATCTTGACCCATGAGCTTTGTCATCTTATTTTCATAGATTAGTTTGGGTTGGAAAAGACCTTTAGATATCATCTAGTAAAACCTCCCCTGCAGTGAGCAGGACAGGAATATCTTCAGCTAGATCAGGTTGCGCAGTGCTCCATCCAACCTGATCTTGAATGTTTCCAGAGACAAGACATCTACCACCTTTCTAAGCAACATGTCCCACTTGTGCTGCTGGTTGGCTGGAGTGCAGGAGCAGCGGGGATTGGCATCTGGACAAGGTCAACCTACCACAAGCCAAAATGCACAAGAGAAATGCAGCCTGTACTGACATACAGCTTCATTTGTCAGAGCCTGTGAATAAGCATACCAAAAGTGTGTACTCTTTTACCTATTTTGTTTGGAAAGCTGAAGCTGAAGTCCTGTCACTCCTACTTCAGACATTGAAGTTGAAAAATCCAGATATAAATACAGCACAAAATTAAGGCATTATGGTAGTGCATCAATTAATGCATTAAGGTCCATAAATCTAACTGGATGTGTGGTTAGCATTGGTAGATCAAGAAAAGTTGCTCTGACAGCATTTAGTGAGTCTCTTAGTTCACATTAACTTCATCACAGGCAAGACAATGTCAAGAAATGGTTAAAGGATTAACTTAACAGCAATCAGCCTAAAATAAGGTTGTAGGTAATGACCTACAAGCAAAAACCTAAGACAATCAGGTAAAGACCCTCAAAACAAGACCCTCAGAACAAGAGGACACAGTCTCAAACTGCACCAGGGGAGGTTTAGGCTCGAGGTGAGGAGAAAGTTCTTCACAGAGAGAGTTGTTAGCCATTGGAATGCGCTGCCCAGGGAGGTGGAGGAGTCATCGTCCCTGGAGGTGTTCAAGAGGGGATTGGACGTGGCACCTGGTGCCATGGGTTAGTACTCATGAGCTGTTGGGTGACAAGTTGGACTTGATGATCTTTGAGGTCTTTTCCAACCTTATTGATTCTGTGATTCTATGATTCTATGAAAATAGGCTCCCCAGGGAGGTGGTTGAATCCTTTTCCCTGGAGGTGCTGAAAAGAGGCAGAGATGTGGTGCCAAGGAGCATGGCAGACCATGGGACCAGACTTGCTAGAGTTTGATACTGGTTAGACTCAAGGATCTTAAAGGTCTTTTCCAGCAGTGACTGGAAGAATTCTATGATTCAATGAAATAGTGCCAAGCAGGCAGCAGTAGCTGCACCTAAATGCAGCTCCATTTTTGGAAGTTGTTTATGTTTCAGACCTTTCTTCCAAATATTTTTCACAGTATTCAGGACTTTCAGAAGAAAAAAAAAATGGTCGCAGCAGCAGTATGCAAAAAGCTTCTGACTTCACCAGGGGGAATGCTGCCAAGATGGGGAAAAAATTCCTAAGCTGTAGTAAGATTTACAAATGCAGCTCCTTTTACTGAAGTGCTCTGATGAGCCCTTGAGCTTGCTGTGTACCCAGACTAAAACCACAAGTTTCAGATCTCTGGGTGGTTTAAAACTCAAGCTTCCATGAAGTAAAACGAAGCTTCTGGCCCCTGTCTCACTTACACTGACACTTGCTTGTTATTATTAAAACCAAAACCCACCAAAATAACTTCTTCATGAAAACCACTTCTTATTAGTAAAACCCACCTGAAAGACTTCTTACTAATAGAACTTGAAACCACCAGAGTAACAAATGGGATTGCATGACAAAATAAAGCTGCTGTAAATGATATATAAGGGAGCTGGTTGAAGAAGAGGTATTGAAAGGAGAAGTATTGAACTGGAAGAAATCACATTGGCAGAGTTATTCCATGCCTTGGTTTGAGGCTGAGGCTACCTGCTATTTTTCCCCTAACAGACTTGTCAACAGAATAAGCAATTATTAATTTGCTTTGGTTGGACAAGACCTCTGAGATCTAGCCTAAATACAATACAATACAATACCATACAACAGGTTGGAAGAGACCTTCAAGATCATCACGTCCAACCCATCAACCAATCCAACCCACCTAAAATACAATACAGTACCATACAGTACAATACAGTACAAAAGAGTACAATACAGTACAATGCAGTACAATACAAGCCACCTAAACAACTAAAAAAACTAAACCGTGGCACCAAGCACCCCATCAAGCCTCTTCTTGAACACCTCCAATGAAGGTGACTCCACCACCTCCATAGGCAGCTGATTCCAGTGGTCACCCTAAGACCACCATGGCCATCAAACCATGTCCCAAAGTGCCATCTCCACACAGTTCTTGAATACCCCCAGGGATGGTGACTCCAAACATCTCCCTGGGCAGCCTGTTCTAATGCCTGACCACTTGCAGGAAAGAAATTGTTTTTAATGTCCCACCTAAACACTCCTTGGCACAATTCCAGGCCATTTCCTTTTTTCTGTTGGCTGGTACTAGGGAGAAGAGACCAACTCAAACCACACTCCAACCTCCTTTCAGGTAGGTAACACAGACAAAGATCAGAGAGGTGTAAGAATGAATGGCCTTAAGGAGAGGTGTAAGGCATGCTGAACATTCACTAAGTGCAGGGCTTTGCATTAACAGGGTAGTATCAAGAGAAATCCTACCATAAATGGTAACTACCTCAACAGGAAATAATTGAAGAGGAGATGAATCTGAATGTATGCCAGCCAAAGAGAAGTATGGGCTACCAAAACAGCATAGTGATGAAAAGAGTAATGTGATGCTAGAATGTATCAGGTGAAATCTCACTGCTAGAGATAGAGGTGAACTCATAGCCACCAGCAAGGGTCTTCAGCATTTCTGAAGGTTGAGTTCCTCTCCAAAGGATTTCAGATACAACACACCAAGGGAAGTATTCCTTGTCTTCCCTCTTCAAGGTGGAAAGGACACAGTTCACTGCAACTTTGTAAAATACACAAATAGAACTAGCATGTCACTACTGCTCTCCTTCAGCTTTTGAAAGGCAACGAGAAATTACTGCCCTGTGTCAGAGGGAGCAATGACATGCTGGAGGTCAAGGGAAAAGCCACAGGCACGGTTCTGCAGTCATTTCTCTTATCTGCCTTCCTCTAACCTTTCAGCTGTGCTCTGTTGCTGTACATTGCTAATGTTTTTGTCCCAGTGTAAATAAAATTCAGATGCCTGAGATGTATGAGAGCCCTGCTTTTGGATGGGAAGGAGGAGCTTCTGAAACAGAGACATGTAATGATACACATCACAGTTCAGAGACCCGTTATCCTTTTCTTCGCTCTGAATAAACATTTCTCAGTCATCTCATTTCAGTCTAAAAGTCATATTATTCACCCAGCCAAGCTTCAAGGGCATCAAAGATGTTTAGCACTTTTAAATCATAGAGTCACAGAATCATTTCTGTTGGAAAAATAAAACCTTTAAAAATCATCAAGATCAACTCTACCAATCATCAGTTCTCTAACTCTGTGAAGCCTGGTGCTAAACCACCTCAGCACCACATCTCTGCAGCTTTTTGACACCTTGCATGGGGATTTAACCAGCTCCCTGGGGATCCTCTTCCAGTCTTTGAGAACCCTTTCAGTGAAGAAATTTCTTCTAGTATATAACTGAAACCTTCCCCTGGTGCAACTTGAGGCCATTTCCTCTCGTCCTGTCACTTGTTACTAAAGAGAAGAGATGAACCAGGTTCCAACCTCCTTTCACAGAGTTGTAGAGAGCAAGAAGGTCTCTCCCATCCTACCAAGTCTGGTACTAAACCATGACAGGGACTTAGCTAGAAATATTCTTTCTTCTCTTGTTATATAAAAGCTGTTTTCTCCTTTCAGGCTTTGTCTGTCGCCCACTACCCAAGACTTAAAATCGTCACGTACAAGGATGCCCTCTAAGTAAAATTACAGCTAATTGCAGTAAACACCTAGGTTAAAATTATATAGTCCCACTTAACATTATTAAATGTCACTCTATTGCCATGGAGACACCATGTCTGAAATACCACCTGTCTCTCCAACATTTGCATGCTTCACTGCAATCCTAAATTCAGCAGGTACTTCGTGACAGCTCAGGACCTTGACACAATTTTACAGGGGCCACAACACAGGTTAGAGCAGCAACTCCCCAAACTGCCCATAGTGCTCTTTACTCTTATCACCTTCTCACCTTACTTGTCTTGGAGGAACCTTAAAGCTCATCTAGTTCCAACTCCCTGCCATGGGCAGGGACACCTTCCACTAGACCAGGATGCTCAAGGCCTCATCCAACCTGGCCTTGAACGCTTCCAGGGAAGGAGCATCCACAACCTCCCTGAGCAGCTGGTTAGTGTCTCACCACCCTCACTGTAAAGAATTTCTTCCCAATATCCAGTCTAAGTCTACCCTTCTCAAGCTTCAATCCATTCTCCCTGGAGCTTGGGGGGCTGGCCTCTTCTCCCAGGCAACCAGCACCAGAACAAGAGGACACAGTCTCAAGCTGTGCCAGGGGAGGTTCAGAGTGGATGTTAGGAAGAAATTCTTCATAGAGAGTGTGATGGCCATTGGAATGGGCTGCCCAGGGAGGTGGTGGAGTCACCATCATTGGAGGTGTTTAGGAGGAGACTTGATGGGGTGCTTGGTGCCATGGTTTGATTAGATGGTTGCTAGTTGATTAGATGGTGTTCGATGATAGGTTGGACGTGATGATCTTGAAGGTCTCTTCCAACCTGGTCTGGTCTGGTCTGGTCTGGTCTGGTCTATTCTATTCTATTCTATCTATTCTATTCTATTCTATTCTATTCTATTCTATTCCATTCATTCCATTCCATTCCATTCCATTCCATTCCATTCCATTCTATCAGTATAAGCCCTTGTAAGATTCATCCCAGCTGGAATGTCTCTTGATGGTCTCCCCATAGTCTTCTTGCTCATGCCATTACCCAGAGACTGCAGCTGTTGCCTGCTTGCTGCCTATCCCCTGCCTGTCTTCTCATCTCCCCCCTCAATGACAACTCCCCTTACCTCCCAGAAAAATCTGACAATTGAGAAGTGTTCAGCTGTACAAGATGTTACATGCTCACATAAAAATGTTATGCATTATTCAGGCATTTGATGACATCAGAGAACTTTCCACAGCAAAGCAGGTTGCCTGTCAGTTTTTGAAATTAAGAGGAAAATTAAAAATGCAAACCACAGAACCAGGGTTGGTAGGACCACACAGGATCATCTAGTTCAACTCCCCTGGTAAAGCGGAGTCACCCACAGCAATGTCCAGGGAGATTTGAGATCTCTCCAGAGAAAGAAACTCCACAACCTCTCTGAGCAGCTTTCTCCAGGGCTCCAGCACCCTCACAGCAAACAAGTTGTTTTTCCCCATATTTAGGGAGAACTTCCTGTGTTCTAGTTTGTGCCCTGACAAAACTAATCTAGGTGTGTTTCTCTGTGGCTTGCCCTAGGTGATCTTGCTTTCCCAGGTGGGTTGCACTCTATTCCCAGAGGTCCCTTCCAACCTCTACCGTTCTAGGATTTTCATATATGATATTTAAAACTTTATTGCAGTGCTTGTGTTTGCCTTTAGTCCATATCTAGGGCTAAAGAGCAGCAGTTGCTCTGTCACCAATGGCCTCTCACAGAATCACAGCATCACCAAGTTGAAGAGACCTCAAAGATCATCAAGTCCAACCTGTCACCACAGACCCCATGACTAAACCATGGCACCAAGTGCCATGTCCAATCCCCTCTTGGACACCTCCAGGGAAGGTGACTCCACCACCTCCCAGGGCAGCCCATTCCAACGACGAATGACTCTCTCTTTGAAGAACTTTCTCCTCACCTCCAGCCTAAACTTCCCCTGGCACAGCTTGAGACTGTGTCCTCTATTTTTCTGGTGCTTTCACCAGCAACTGGGAAAAGGAGAGAAGACCCATGAAAATGGATTTAACAGAATAACAAAACCAATCCCCACAGAAGTGCTATAAAGCTATACTTAGCTCAGTGAGCATGCAGCAGCCACAAATGAGAAGCCATCCTTGGAAGCAGGAGGAGACAGCAGGTAAGAAGAAGCCCAAACAGGATACTCCAACACAAATGCCCAGTTCTCCTCAGCAAACTTCCTCTTTTACACTGAATGTGGTGCTTTTTCTAGGATACACCTGGAGCCAGCTCAGCTCAGCTGTGCTGGATGACTGAGGGCAGCTGGTGGCCTACAGCCCACAGCTGGACTGGATGCACCGGGATGTATAAGTACCAAAGACTGGGTGTGCTGTAAAGAGCTTCTTTTAACTAATGGAAACCTGCCTTACTCTTGATAGCAAGCAAGTGGTTGCAGCCCCACTGAGGTAACATATCACAGAGAGTGAATGACACTAAGTGCAGGATGAAAATACAAACTAGGGGCACTTAGTTCTGAAAGAGGATGTGGCCAAAAGGACATTGAGTTATACTCGAAAGCACATGCTCCATCAGCTACCAGAAAGAGCTGCAAAGCCCCAACCTTCTGCTATTGAACACACATTTATCTCAGAAACTCTATTTGCCATTGCCTAGGAAAATGGCCTTCCCAGCTCTCCCATTTCTGCACTAGCCGAGGCAATCTCCGAGATGCTGTAAGACTTAATAGTCTGGGAGCCCGGGTCAGCAATAATCATTTACTCATAAAAGTGAGCATAAGACATTTCACCTCCAGGAATGACATAATGAATAAACTACTCTAGCAAGCTGTGAGACAGTGGCAGAAGACAGCCTTACAGATCTCAAATAATGGCGTTGATTAAGGGTACCCTCATGCGTCCCCACCACAGGATACAGTGTGTAGGAGAGTTCATCTGTTTGGCAAGGTTAGGACAGTCCCATACAGGTGTGCTGCCTGTCTTGTGAGCAGTGAGGCAATGTCTCAAACATTGTGCTGTGGATAGCTGATTGTTTTCCTGCAGCCACAATGCATAGCAGCAGGACTCTTGAGGAGGAGGTGATTGCTGGTAACCAACGTGGTTTCTCCAAGGGCAAATCATGCCTGACAAATTTGGTGACCATTTATGACAGAGTTACAGCATCTGTGGATAAGGGAAGAGTGAAGTGATGTCATCTACCTAGACTTGTGTAATGAATGTGCACTGTCACCATGACATCCTGGTCTCCAGTTTGGAAAAGCATGGACTTGACAGGGTGAGACGTTGGGTAAGGAATTGGCCAGATGGCTGCACTCAGAGACTTGTGATCCATGGCTCGTGCCCACATTGAGACCAATGACAAATGCCACCCCCTCAGGGTTGGGTACTGGGACCAGAGCTGTTTAACATCTTTGTGAGTGACATGGACAGTGGGATTGAGGCATCTTCAGCAAGTTTGTGGATGACACCAAGCTGTGTGGTCTGTTTGGCACACTGGGAGGAAGGTGATGCCGTCCAGAGGGACTTGGACAGGCTTGAGAGGTGGGACCACGCCAATCTCATGAAGTTCAACCAGGCAAGTACAATCCCACATCTGTGTTGGGGCACTCCCAAGCACAGACTCTGGCTGGGCAAAGAGTGGCTCAAGTTTCTGAGGAGAAGACTTAGGGTAACAGATGAAAACTC
>CM037637.1:11898070-11969741 GCA_015227895.2 Colaptes auratus | reverse complement strand
GAAAATAAATAGAAGATCACTGAATTCAACCATTCTTAGCTCTACCAAGTCTGGTGCTAAACCATGTTCCTCAGCACCATATCTCTGCCACCTTTAAATACTTTCAGGAATAGGGATTCAACCATCTCCCTGGGCAGCCTGTGCTGGTCTTTGAGAGCCCTTTCAGTTAAGAAGTGTCTTTCATTATCCAACCTAAACCTCCCTGGTGCAACTCGAAGCCAATTCCTCTCTTATCATGTGTCACTAGGGAGAAGAGACAAACACCCACCTTACACCAACCTCCTTTCAGGGTCTTGTAGAGTGCAAGGTCTTCCTTAAGCCTCCTCTTCTCCAGACTAAACAACCCCAGTTCCCTCAGCTGCTCCTCAACAGACCTGTTCTCCAGACCCTTCACCAGCTTTGTTGCCCTTCTCTGGACCTGCTCTAGCATCTCACTGTCTTTCATGTTTCTTCTCCTATTATGACACAAGTTTATGATACTTGAACTAAAGAGCAGCTTTCTTCTCCAAAAACATTTGGACAAAGCAAGACAGATGAGTGAAGAAAATGCTTAAACCCAAACTTGCTTTCCTGGGGGTGTTTAGGAGGAGAATTGATGGGGTACTTGGTGCCATGGCTTAGTTGATTAGATGGTGTTGGATGATGGGTTGGACACAATGATCTCGAAGGGCTCTTCCAACCTGGTCTATTCTAGTCTAGTCTAGTCTAGTCTAGTCTAGTCTAGTCTATTCTGATTAGAGAGGTGGGGATTGAATAGATTGGAATATGCTGTGTTTTCTTAGTTTTATTGGTTTCTAATGTGATTTTCCCACTAGAGTCTTACAATGAAATCAGTCCTCTGATTCCATTCAGCTCTCTTTGTAAATTGACCCCCAAGCCACAGCAACAAACTGCATGAGTTCAGTGAATGATGCTCTCTGCATCATGTCCAAAGAAGGGCAACAAAGCTGGTGAAGGCTCAGGAGAGCAGGTCTGGTGAGGAATGGTTGAGGGAACCAGAATCATTTAGCCTAGAGAAGAGGAGGCTGAGAGGAGACCTCATTGCTCTCTACGAATCTCTTAAAGGAGGTTAGAGTGAGGTGGGGTCAGTCTCTTCTTCCTAGTGTCAGGTGATAGAACAAGAAGAAATGGTCTGAAATTGTGCCAGGGGAGGCTTAGGTTGGATATTAGGAAAAATTTCTTTCCTGTAGTGGTGGTCAGGCGTTGGAAGAGGCTGCCCAGGGAGGTGGTGGAGTCACTATCCCCAGAGGTGTTCAAGAAATGTGTGGACATGGCACTGTGGGGCACGGTTTGATGGCCATGGTGGTGTTAGGTTGTTGATTGGATTCAATAATCTTCAAGGTCTTATCCACCCAAAACAATTTTATAATTCTAAAATCCCCTAAACAAATGATCTAAAAAAATCCCTCCAGAGATCAGTCCTTATGCCACACTACTTAAAAGACTTGAAGACACTCCCTGCATTCAAGGAAGCTTGATTCTTCTCCCCCACCTCTATTATACCAGCAGTAATGGCCATTTTTGGAGGTCCTGCGTGTCCCCACATTATCTTAGAAGTGTTCTTCTTCTTGAAACCTATTTGTAACAGTTAATTTGCTTCAACCATCAGAAACTGCTCTGTGGCAACAGTTTGGGGTTGAGGCTTGTGCATACATTCGGAGAGTATTAGAACTCCCATCTAAAGGAATTTTTCTCATCAATACAGGGAAAGTTAGATTTGGTACTGCATTAAGGCAACAATATTTCTATAAGCAGTGAGGATAATGTGCAGACAGCTCCTTTGAAATTGTACCTTGATGTAGAGGATACAAGACCAAAGCATTGAAACTTCATAAACATAATACAAAATACTTAATGTGTTCATCGCTTCAATTTTTGCTTCACTTGGCAGATTATTTTTGTCCCTGTAATTCCCTTTGATGTGCTTAGGTAAACTTTATCTCAAACTACATTGAATTTGGAAGAAGTATCAAAGAAAAGAAGAAAAAAATAAACCACTACAAACCTGGCAATAAGAATACATTACAAACAGTGTCTAGGGCATGGGAGCCAGGCTGACAGTTAACTGAAATGGCTCTTGAAAATGAAAGTAATGTGTGGCTCTGAGTACAGAGTCATAGAACGGTTTGGGCTGGAAGGAACCCTAAAAGTCATCTACTTCCAGTCCCCCAGCTATGGGCAGCAATGCCTTTCATTAGACCAGGTTGCTCAGATCCTGTCCACCTGACCTTGAACATTTCCAGGGAGTGGGAATCCAAAGCTCCCTGGGCAATCTGTTCCAGTGTCTCACCACCCTCACTGGAAGAATTTCTTCCTAATATCCAGTCTTCCTGCATATCAGTCTATCCTCTTCCAGCTCAAAGCCATGTCCCTCATTCTATCACTAGAAGCCCTGTAAAAAGTCCCTCCCTAGCTTTCTTGTAGCACCCCCTACTGGAAGGCCACTCAGATCTCCCTGGACCTTTCTCTTCTCTGTACTGAACAGCCCCAACTGGCCAGCAGGAGCAGGCAGGTGCTCATCCCCCTATACTCATCACTGAGGAGACCACACCTCAAGTGGTGTGTTCAGTTCTGGGCCCCTCACTACAGGAAGGACATTTAGGTGCTGGAGGGTGTCCAGAGTAGGACAACAAGGTTCATGAAGGGCCCGGAGCACATGGCCCATAAGGAGTGTCTGAGGGAGCTGGGGTTGTTCCATCTGGAGAAGAGGAGGCTGAAGGGAGACCTCATCCTCCCTACAACTACCTGAAGGGAAGTTGGAGCTAGGAGGGGATCAGCCTCTTCTCCTTGGTGTCAAGGAACAGGACTAGATGAAATGGTTACAAGCTGCACCACAGAAGGTTTAGGCTGGATATTAGAAATATTTCTTCAAGCATTGGAATGGTCTGTCCGTGGCAGCAGTGTTCGGATGGCATATGGACCTGGTGCTTAGTGACATGGTTTAGTGTTGACCCTTCAGTCCTGGGTCAAAGATTGGACTGGATAGTCTTTGAGGTCTCTTCCAATCAGATATATTCTGTGATCTGGTATTAAGACATTGAAATCAGACATAGTCCACTCTGTAGATCTTGGACATTGTATTCTTACCAGAGTCTATGAGAAAGTGATCCAGTGCTACTAACAGCCTTAACTATTTTGTTAGCCCTCATCTTTTCATGTTGAAATATAAAAGTGCCATTCACCACAAGTAGAGAGGCTATGGAAACAGACCATGTTTATGTGGCATAGTACTCATCTTCCTTGAGTCATGTGGGGAAAAGCCCTTAGTGCAAGAGCTCCACAGCATTCAACAGGCTTACTAAAGCGTAGGGCTGAAAACTGCAGTGTTGTGAAGCTATTTCTGAGGCTCTGTTTTTTCTTCTGATGAAGCGAGATATGTTCCAGCCCCAGCACGGAATGCTTGTGGAAATAAGTAGCTTTAATCAAAGAAGAAAATGTAGTAACATTTGAACCTAAAGGAGGAGGGCAGGTGTCATAACTTTTAGAGTGTTTTCCATCCAAATTTTGGTCAGCCCTTACTCGAGCTGAACGCAGCTAGGTAAAAGATGACTGCAATACGTGACTCAATCAGGGAATGCCTGGAGGGGGCTTTGAATTAATACACACCAGGCTCATCTCAGGAAAACCAAAACAAACCCAAAACAGAGGGGAAAAAAAAACCCACCCCAAAAAAAACAGACAAAAAACCCCCCACACCAGGAACATGCAAACGTGCTTGCAACTGGCATCAAGAATTGCTTTCCTGACACTGACTTTACTGCCTAAAGCCATAAATTCAAGTCTAAGTTACCATGGTTCTAGCTCTTTAAAAGAGCTTCTCAAGGATCTGAAAACCCAGCTGTACTTTCAAAAACCAGTAAGGCACAGATGAGCCATTCTGCTTTGCCATTAGCCTCCTGTGTTCCAGAGAAATTATTTCCAATTAATAGCCACTGAACAGCTTAACTTTCTTTAATGACTCATTAAGCTATCACTGCACCTTCATTTCTCTAAAACTAGATTCCCCTAAACTTGCTTATAAAGCTCTTTATCTTTCCAATTTGGATGCCTGTAGAAGGCACAACACCTTCCTCTGCCACCTGATGTTATTTTCACAACTCCATTTTTCACACATCTTAACAGATGTCTTTTCCCTTCTAATTGCATTCCTGAGCATCAGCAGAAAAGCTGATTCTCTTTTGATACTCTGGGAAGTAAATAACTGTAGAGTCTGAGATGTAACTGCATGGTGACAAGATAAATGCTGACATATTAATGGAAATTACTGCAGATGTTTTTAGCTGTGCTTCAAGCGCGTTCCTGTTAATGACAGCAAAATTAAAGTTCATTTGACCAAAGTGAAGAACACACACACAGTTCTCCTTTTTTTTGCATGGAGATTTGGGCTGCTAGCCTGAATGAGGAAAAACTGAGGTTTCAGACCTGGTTAAACCATGTAGTTGCGCAGCATGAAGTGAAGCGGCATCAAGGTCAGCAATGAAATGCCTCAGTTCTCCTCAGCATTCAGTGGCCAGAAAGTTCTCATCAAGAGCTATCATCTAATGCAGTCTTTAAAGGAACAAAATTATTCATGGCTTCTGATCTTTCAATTAGAGTGGAAATGAATCTTTCATTGTGTTTAGAGACTGCTGGACACCAGACTTCATAAGCAACCTCTGCTTTCAGAGCACGACAAATGAGGAGAAATGCCACATCTGAAGATTTTAGAACCATTTTAAGTCCCTCATGCCTCTCATCTTCCCAGATCAATAGACCAATATAGGTCTAAGTTTGCCTTTTTATATGCTTTAAAAAAAAAGTTACCATCTTTCCTGTAAAAACCATCAGCCATTTTCTGACATTTGGGAGGTTGTAGCCAGGTGGGGGTTGGTCTCTTCCCCAAGGCAACCAGCACCAGAACAAGAGGACACAGCCTCAAGATGCACCAGGGGAGGTTTAGGCTGGATGTTAGGAACAAGTTCTTCATAGAAAGAGAGATTGGCCATTGGAATGTGCTGCCCAGGGAGGTGGTGGAGTCACCATCACTGGAGGTGTTTAGGAAGAGACTGGATGAGGCACTTGGTGCCATGGTTTAGTTGATTAGGTGATGTTGGGTGAGAGGTTGGACTCACAGAATCACAGAATCAACCTGCGATGATCTCAAAGGTCTTTTCCAACCTGGTTCTGTTCTATTCTATTCTATTCTATTCTATTCTATTCTATTCTATTCTATTCTATTCTATTCTATTCTATTCTATTCTATTCTATCCTATTCTATTCTATCCTATTCCATTCCATTCCATTCCATTCCATTCCATTCCATTCCATTCCATTCCATTCCATTCCATTCTAATTCTATTCTATTTTTCTCCAAGCCCCAGCAGCATTCTGGTGTTCCTAATGCAAGCATTTCTCTCAGCCCCTTACCCTCAAAGCAGGGTGAAGAGCAGCAAGGCTTGGTCACATCAGAGGTCTGTACCAACTCCATGTATTGTACCATAACAAAAATAGCTGATGAAATACAGGAAACCCTAGTGAATTCACTTCCAATACCTGCCACCAAAGCCATTCCAGTCTCCAGATTGTTTTTTTTCAAGGTCCTCCCAAGACTTCTTCATTCAACATCCTGCAAAGGTCCCTTCTATGCATTTCTTAGGGCACTGCTGAGGCAGTGCTTTGGGCCCCTCTCTAACATCCTGTGATCCTGTGGTCCAACATAAGAAGGACATGGAGTTACTGGAGTGGGTGCAGAGGAGGCTGTGAAGATGAACAGAGGACTGGAGTACCTCCCCTATGGGGACAGGCTGAGAGAGTTGGGTCTGTTCAGCCTGGAGAAGGCTGCAGGGAGACCTTACGTGGCCTTCCAGTATCTGACAGGCAGCCTACAAGAAAGCTGGGGAAGAACTTTTACAAGGGATTGTAGTGGTAGGATGGGAGGGCAACGGCTTTGAGCTGGCAAAGGGGAGATTTAGACTGGGTGTTAGGAAGAAATTCTTTCCCAGTGTGGGGTGGGAGTGAGACAGGAACAGGATGCCCAGGAAGGTTGTAGATGCCCCCACCCTGGAGGTGTTCAAGGCCAGGTTGGATGAGGCCTTGAGCAACCTGGTCTAGTGGAAGGTGTCCCTTTCCATGGCAGGAGAATTGTAACTAGATGACCAAAACCATCTTATGCTTTTATGATTCTAAATGAAAGATGAAGGTCCATCAGCCTTTCTTACTGCTCATTAGGTGGGAACCACAAACCACAAACTGGTGAGCAAAAATGAGCCCTTTCCTGATTTTTGTACCAGATCATGTTCCTTTAGGCTCACACATACAAAAGACAATTCATTTGAGCATTTTCTTCCTTCCCCAGGCAAATAAAATAAAAGTGGATGCACATGTCTGGGTTTTTTTCATGAGTTTTGTTCTTAAACCTGCTTCAAAAGTTTCAATTGATAAGAGTTGCAATACCACAGCACAGAGCTCAGAGGGAACCAACATTTAGTAGTGTATTATGCCCATGGACAATTACATTGAATCCTAGTTAACTTCCTATTGATGTAATAAGGGAAATCAGGCTGTTTCTAATCATTTCAAGGCATCACAGGTGTCATGGAGATGCTGATCGTGACACTGCTGAAGGGATAAAAAGGGAGCTGTCTTCTTACATTTCACAGAATCATAGAACCATAGAATGGTTTGGGTTGAAAGAAACCTGAAAGATCATTTAGTTCCAACCCCCCTGACATGGGCAGGGACACCTTCCACTAGACCAGTCTGATCAAGGGCCCATCCAACCAGACCTTGAACACTTCCAGGGAGGGAGCATCCAGAATGTCCCTGGGCAACCTCTTCCAGTGTCTCACCACCCTCACTGGAAAGAATTTTTCCCTAATATCCAGGCTAAATCTACCTCCAGTTCCAGTTTGTGCTCATTGCCCCTTGTCCTGTCACTGGGCACCACTAAAAAAGAGCCCAGTGCCATTCTTTTACCCCCCCCCCCCACCCTTTAGCTCTTGCTGCACATTGAGAAGATCCCCTCTTAAGCTGCTATTCACAGAGATGCTCCAGTCCACTCAGCATCTTTGTAGCCTGTATTGGACCCTCTCCATCATTCCCTGTCTCTCTTGAACTGGGGAGCCCAGAACTGGACACAATACTTCAGATGTAGTCTCAGCAGGTTAGAGCAGAGGGGAAAGGGGACCTCCCTCGAGCTGATGGCTACACTCTTCTGAATGAACTCCAGGAGACCAGTTGCCTTCTTGGTCACATTGCTGGCTCATGGTGAACTTCTTCTCCAGCACTTCCAGGTCCTTCTCCACAGAGCTGCTTGGTTTTCTCTTCACTGTCTGAAGGACACAGAGCAGCATCACTCTCTAGATTTATGCTAAACTTTGCATTTGTGTGAAATGTGAGGCAGCAGCTCAAGAAGCCAGCAGTAAATTCTCATCTGGCTTTAGCAGGCCAATGTTTTAATTTACAGATTTCAACTGTTCTTACTGAAAAAGAGTCCTAAATAAATATAAGGGAATCATTGGCCAAATGTGCTGAATTTTGCATTCATCAGAGCTGGATGTGTTAAATTTTTGATGCAGGATATAAATAATTAGTAACATGCACATGCATTTAAAATGTTTCAGCTGCTCAGGCATGCATGTATCTGACATGGAAGTGCAGAAGAGCACGATGTGCCTTCTTTGCTGCCTCTCTTTCCTAGCACTTTGTGTGGATAACCAAGGAGCCATGTTCTTCTCCTGTGCCTGCCAAAGAGCCAGGGGTCCCCCATGAATGATCAGAAGACTGGAAGCCTTTCCATGACAAAAGGCTGAGACCTTGGTTTGTTCAGCCTTTAGAAGAGAAAGGTTAGGGAAGACCTTATCACTATGGACCAGTACACAGAGTGGCTACCAGGAGGATGGAGACTTCCTTTTTTCAAGGAGTGCCATGGAAAAGACAAGGGGTGATGGGGACAAGTTACTCCTGGGGAGATTCCCATCAGACTCCAGAAGAACATTTTTCCCCATGAGAACATTCAGACATCAGAAGCATCTCCCAAGGGAAGTAATGAATTCCCTTACACTGGTCACTTTTAAGACTCGACAGGGTGCTGGGCTACCTCATTTCAACTACACAATCATGTAGAAAGCTTGGACCAGATGATTCAGAGAACCTGCCCTATGAGGAGAAGCTGAGAGAGTTGGGACTGTCCAGCCTGAAGAAGGCTCCAGGGAGACCTTAGAGCAACTTTCCAGTACCTGAAGGGGGCCTTCAAGAAAGCTGGTGAGGGGCTTTTTCAAGGGCTTTTAGTGATAGGATAAGAGGGAAGGAATTCAAGCTCCAGGAGAGTGGATTTAGACTGGGTATTAGAAAGAATTTCTTTACAGTAAGGGTGGTGAGACACTGAAACAGGTTGTCCAGTGAAATTGTGGACACCCCCTCCCTGGAAGTGTTCAAGGTTGGGTTCAATGGGGCCTTGAGCATCCTGGTCTAGCGGAAGCCTCCCTGCCCATGGCAGGGGAGTGGGAACTAGATGATCTTTTAAGTCCCTTCCAAGTCAAACTATTCTCTGAATCTAGAATCCTTGGGGTCTCTTCCGACCTGGCATTCCATGAGTCCAAGATTCTATAATCATTTTGCTGTGTGCTCTTTAATTCCCTCAGCTATAACAGAGAGCTGCTGATGTACACTGACGGCTCGCTGGGACTTGTCTGTAGTAGAACACGACATAATCCATCCATTCACATCTCTATTAATGTCATTCTTGCATAGGCATAACACCACATACTTATTCCCCCAAGCCCTTTATTTGCCTTCTCGCACTCAGTCTGCTAAGCCACTTCTAATCACATCAGGCCTGAATTAGGGAAATACAGAGAAATTACTCTGATTAGAAGAGAAAAAAAAATGTATGTGCACATACATACTTATGAAATTGCAAACTTCACTGCCACAGAGCATGTAGATAAAACTCAGCAAAAACAAGGACTCACACAGCAGAGAACTGTTCACATGAAAATATTAAAGGTATGCAAGAGTAAGCACAAGTGCATGTGCTAAATACCAGGGAATCTACAGCATACTTAGTCCAGCAATTTTGATATTCAACAACACAGCCAAACTCTGAGAGATCTTCTCACATACAAAGACTGTACTCAGCACCAATGAGGTCACACCTCAAATACTGGGTTCAGTTTTGGGCCCCTCATTACAAGGACATTGAGGGGCTGGAGTGTGTCCAGAGAAGGGCAACACAGCTGGCGAAGGGTCTGGAGAACAGGGCTGGTAAGGAATGGTGGAGGGAACCAGGATCCTTTAGTCTATAGAAGAGGAGGTTGAGGAGTGGAGGGAACCAGGATCCTTTAGTCTATAGAAGAGGAGGTTGAGGGGAAACCTTCTGGCTCTCTACAATGCCCTGAAAAGAGGCTGGAGTGAGGTGGGGGTCAGACTCTTTTTCCCAGTATCAAGTGATAGAAAGAGAGAAAATGATTGGAAATTGTGCCAGGAGAGGTTAAGTTGGATATTAGGAAAACCTCTTTCCTGCAAGAGTGGTTCAAGCATTGGAACAGGCTGCCATGGAGGTGATGGAGTCCCTGGAGGTATTCAAGAAATATATGATGATCTGGATGAGGGCATTGAGTCCATCATCAGTAAATTTGCAGACAACACCAAGCTGGGGGCAATAGTTGATCTGCTGGAGGGCAGAGAGGCTTTGCAGAGGGACCTGGACAGGCTGGACAGATGGGCAGAATCCAACGGCATGAGATTTAACACATCCAAGTGCCGGGTTCTGCACATTGGCCACAACAACCCCATGCAGTGCTACAGGCTGGGGTCAGAGTGGCTGGAGAGCGGCCAGGCAGAGAGGGACCTGGGGGTGCTGGTTGATTGTAGGCTGAACATGAGCCTGCAGTGTGCCCAGGCGGCCAAGAAGGCCAATGGCATCCTGGCCTGCATCAGAAACAGTGTGGCCAGCAGGAGCAGGGAGGTCATTCTGCCCCTGTACACTGCACTGGTTAGGCTGCACCTTGAGTACTGTGTCCAGTTCTGGGCCCCTCAGTTTAGGAAGGATGTTGACTTGTTGGAGCGTGTCCAGAGAAGGGCAACAAGGTTGGTGAGGGGTTTGGAACACAAGCCCTATGAGGAGAGGCTGAGGGAGCTGGGGTTGCTTAGCCTGGAGAGGAGGAGACTCAGGGGTGACCTTCTTGCTCTCTACAACTACCTGAAGGGAGGTTGTAGCCAGGCAGAGGTTGGTCTCTTCTCCCAGGCAGCCAGCACCAGAACAAGAGGACACAGTCTCAAGATGCACCAGGGGAAGTTTAGGCTGGATGTTAGGAAGAAGTTCTTCACAGAAAGAGTGATTGGCCATTGGAATGTGCTGCCCAGGGAGGTGGTGGAGTCACAATTACTGGAGGTGTTTAAGAAGGGATTAGATGGGAAGCTTTGGGCCATGGTTTAGTTGATTAGATGGTGTTGGGTGATAGGTTGGATTTGATTAACCAACCTGGTTAATTCTATTCTACTCTAATCTACAAATTCCTGAATCTGTTTCCTGTCTACCCCTGAGACCAGTGTGGGACTGCTGCCACAGTATCAGTAGTGACAGTGAGTAACTGCCATCAGGGCTTGGGTTTGATACTGACTTGTATCTGTCTGTTTCCTTATATTGTTCTTATTTCCATCTCAGCTGGTTTAGTTTCTTTCCCAACCCATCAGCCTCTCTCTGCCTGATTCCCTTCCTCTTCCCTTTGGGAAGCAGAAGGGTTCCTGGAGAACCTGTGGCATTTCTTTAGTGGCCAGCCCAGCCCTGACCCTTGACAACAGTAGAAAAAAAATACTGGTTGTTTTATGATACCTCACTGACACCACTGTCTTTCAGATTTTTCCTCCCAAGCCTCTTTAATGGTAACTCCATCCTTTCCCAGGACAACTCTTCTGAAGCACAGAGGAAGTTACACTCTTCCGCCTAATTAGCATTCTTATTACAACACATGCAATTAGTCTGAGTTATGTGGCCTGGCATCCTGCCTCCTGATAGCATCAAATGAACTCAAGGAGAGAAAAATGGAGTCATACTGGAAGAAATTAACATAATTCTCCATCTGACAATTTTTAAATCGATTGAAATATATCCTTGAGTGATTACTTGATGCCCCTGGAAAAATACTGACTGCATCTTGAACCCAAGAATGAGCCCAGAAGTTAGGCTTGCGGTGTCTGTTTGCCACCTGCTTTCTCCCACTTTGAAACCAAAGACTTATTTCAGCTCTCTCCTATGAAGAAAGCAAACAATACATAAACTGTGACAATACTGGATGCAGGAAGCTGTGACTCATTGCTTCCTGAAAGTAGCTCTTTAGGTTCTCTGGTTGTCTTTCAGGTCTGTTAAAATACCTAACTCTTGAGGAGTTTAACCCTCCCTGGGTTTCCTGTCATAGAATCATAGAATCAATGAGCTTGAAAAAGACCTCAAAGATCATCAAGTCCAACCTGTCACTCAAGATCTCATGACTACTAAACCATGGCTTCAAGTGCCACGTCCAATCCCTTTTTGAACACCTCCAGGGATGGTGACTCCACCACCTCCCTGGGCAGCCCATTCCAGTGGCTAACAACTCTCTCTGTGAAGAACTTTCTCCTCACATCAAGCTTAAACTTCCCCTGGTGCAGTTTGAGACTGTGTCCTCTTGTTCTGGTGCTGGTTTCCTGGGAGAAGACCCCCTTCTGTCTACAACCTCCCTTCAGGTAGGTATAGAGAGTCATAAGGTCTCCCCTGAGCCTCCACTTCTCCAGGCTAAACAACCCCAGCTCCCTCAGCCTCTCCTTGTAAGGCTTGTGCTCCAGAACTCTCCTCAGCCTCGTTGCCCTTCTCTGGACACGCTCAAGTGTCTCAGTATCCTTCTTAAATTGAGGGGCTCAGAACTGGACACAGGACTCAAGGTGTGGCCTAACCAGTGCTGAGTACAGGGGCACAATGACCTCCCTGCTCCTGCTGGCCACGCTATTCCTGATCCAGGCCAGGATGCCACTGACCTTCTTGGCCACCTGGGCATACTACTGGCTCATGTTCAGCCTACTATCAACCAGCACCCCCAGGTCCCTTTCTGCCTGGCTGCTCTCCAGCCATTTCAACCCCAGCCTGTAGCACTGCATGGGGTTGTTGTGGCCAAAGTGCAGCACCTGGCACTTGAACTTGTTGAATGCCATCATGTTGGACTCTGCCCATCTGTCCAGCCTGCCAAGGTCCCTTTGGAGAGCCCCTTCTGCCTTCTAACAGATCAACATCCGCTCCCAGCTTGGTGTTGTCTGCAAACTTACTGATGATGGACTCAATCCCCTCATCCAGATCATCAATAAAGATATTGAACAGGATGGGGCCCAGCACTGATCCCTGGGGGACACCACCAGTGACTGGCTACCAGCTGGATGTGGCACCATTCACCACCACTCTCTGGGCTCCGCCCTCCAGCCAGTTCCTAATCCAGCACAGAGTGCTGCTGTCCAGTACTGAAAGGCCACTCTAAGGTCTTTCCAGAGTCTTCTCTTCTCCAGCCCCATCTACCTCAGCCTGTCCCCACAGATATGGTGCTCCAGACCTCTGATCATCTTCATGGTCTCCTCTGGACCCTCTCCAACAGTTCCATGTGTTTGGGGCTCCAGAATTGGATGCAGTGCTCCAGGTGTGGTCTCAGTGAGAGCAGAGCAGAGGAGGAGAATCCCCTCCCTCATCCTGCTGGTCATGCTTCTTTTGACATACTTCCTGATTTCTGTTCATGACCTTATTTTCCTCCCTTTCAAGTCAGCAAAGCTTCTCTAGGCAAATCTTCCCCCACACATACTCCTTCCACGCTCTTCCCTTTTCTTTCATTTCTAAAGTGCTTAAATTAACAATCCATGACCAAGCAATCCTTTTGCACCGTGAGCTCTGCAGGCATTCCAGACCTGGGAAAGAGATGACTTGCCAGAACAAACAATGCAACACCCCTGTTGTTTTCCTGTGGTGATGGCGTTAATTCCTCAGCTTAAAGCAGCTCTGGACAACAATGGATGCAAAAAGTGGAAGCTGTTTATTCTCTGCAGCCTTTTTGCAACCTAAGACCTAATTTCCTCATTGTGCCCAAGGTGGTTTTCACAGAGTTCAGTCTGGAGAAAAGAAGGCTCAGAGGTGACCAAATGGTGGCCTTCCAGTATCTGAAGGGGGCCTACAGGAAGGGTGGGGAGGGACTTCTCAGGCTATCAGGTAGTGATAGGACTAGGGGGAATGGAATGAAGCTGGAGGTGGGGAGATTCAGGCTGGACATGAGGAAGAAATTCTTCACCGTGAGAGTGGTGAGGCCCTGGAATGGGTTGTCCAGGGAGGTGGTTGAGGCCCCATCCCTGGAGGTGTTTAAGCCCAGGCTGGATGAGGCTCTGGCCAGCCTGATCTAGTGTGGGGTGTCCCTGCCCATGGCAGGGGGGTTGGAACTGGATGATCCTCGTGGTCCCTTCTAACCCTGACTGACTCTATGATTCTATATTAACTGATAACTCCAAGATTTTTGAAGCCACTCCTTTGCCCATCTGCCCCCAAACATCACAGAAGCTGGAAAATTGAAACACTGCCCTGATTTTTAGCTGGAAGAAGGTAGATTTAGGCTGGATATTAAAAAGAATTTCTTTGCAGTGAGGGTGGTGAGACACTGAACAGGTTGCCCCAGGAAGTTGTGGATTTCCTCTTCCTGGGGGTGTTCAAGGCCAGGTTGGATGAGGCCTTGAGCAATCTGGTCCAGTGGAAGGTGTCCCTGCCTATGTCAGTGGGGTTAGAACCACATGATCTTTAAGGTCCCTTCCAACCCAAACCATTCTATACTTCTATGATTCTATTTTTGGAGTTGCCAGGAGGTTACAGTTGAATGAGAGATTGTCATTGTGTAACTCTTGTAAATGAAGCTGTGCTTCTTGCCACAAACACAACTTGAGAAACTGGCATACTGTAAAAGTACTGCTGTGATCAGAAAAGAAATACTGTACACTGCTTTTCACATTTCTTCCTTCTATCTTCCACCTTCACAGATAGCCACATAACCCTCTTACCCATTTTGCTTTTTCATTTCTCTGAATGGATCTTTTCTTTTTGATCTAAACTATTATGTATTGAATGATCTTTCAATACATAATGTTGAAAAGATGCAGATGGGGTTCTGAGTGACATGGAATGGAATGGAATGGAATGGAATGGAATGGAATGGAATGGAATGAAATGAACCAGGTTGGAAAAGACCTTTGAGATCAAGCCCAACCTATCACCCAACACTATCCAATCAACTAAACCATGGCACCAAGCACCCCATCTAGTCTCTTGTTAAACACCTCCAGTGATGGTGACTCCACCACCTCCCCGGGCAGCCCATTCCAATGGCTAGTGTTTAGCACCAGCCTTGCTACAACTGGAGAATGGTTAGACTCAATGATCTTAAAGGTCTTTTCCAACCAAAACAATTCTGATTCTTTGATTCTATACTTCTATTAACATTATGTCACCAAGAAACCCCAGCATGAGGGTTAGAGCCATCTACAATATCAGTCATTTGCTCACTTAACCAAAGCAACCTACCTCTTTTCTTGCATTTTCCTCCTGCTGTTTTTTCCACCACATTGTCTCCCTTGGTACCAACATTAGGAAACTGCTTTTCCTAAAAGGCTTTAAATATACCCCTTTCCAGAAGACAGGGCATTGCCAAGGATCAGGGCTGGGCTGGCCACTAAACAAGTGCCAGATGCTCTCTATGAACTCCTCTGCTTCCCAAAGGGAAGAGAAAGGGAATAAGGGAGAGAAACTGATAAATTGGGAAAGAAATTGAACCAGCTGAGATGGAAATAAGACAAATTCAATGAAAGAGACACAAAAATAGATACAATCCAATATTAAACGCAACCCCTGATGGCAATTTGTCACCTTCACAAGTGAGGCTGAGTGCAAGCACTGAGGAAGTCCAAGACTGGACACAGCAGCAGACACCAATCAGATTCTGGGACTGGATTCAGGAACGCATAGACCAAGATCAAATGCAAAGCGGACAGAGGCCTCCTGGCACACCAGCCACTGGAGAAGAGGCTTGACCCTGGTGATCCCTCAGCTTTACCCTGAAGATGTCACCCACAGAATGGAATACCTTATTGGTCAGTTTAGGATCACCTGTCCTGTGATCTCCCTGCAGCTGAAGCATTTTCCTTCCTACAGCTCTAGGTGGCACACAAGATGTAGCTGTGTCCATGGTCTGCAGCCAACCCTTAGTGCTAACCCTCCCCACAAGCATTGTCACTACTAGCAGCAGCCACTGTGTGTACAAACCCGCCCTGAGCTGCAGGAAGTGCTTCACCGAGCAGAGAACTTACAGCACTGAGCAGTATCAGCGCTGGTCTAACTCATACCAGGACAGGCAATGAAAACAAGAATGGAATGGAATGGAATGGAATGGAATGGAATGGAATGGAATGGAATGGAATGGAATGGAATGGAATGGAATGGAATGGAATGGACCAGGTTGAAGAAGACCTTTGAGATCATCATGTCCAACCCATCATCCAACACTATCTAATCAACTAAACCATGGCACCATGCACCCTATCAAGTCTCTTCCTAAACACCTCCAGTGATGGTGACTCCACCACCTCCCTGGGCAGCACATTCCAATGGGCAATCACTCTCTCTATGAAGAATTTCTTCCTAACATCCAGCCTAAACCTCTCCTGGTGCATCTTGAGACTGTGTCCTCTTGTTCTGGTGCTGGCTGCCTGAGAGAAGAGACCAACCCCCACCTGGCTACAACCTCCCTTCAGGTAGTTGTAGACAGCAATAAGGTCTCCCCTGAGCCTCCTCTTCTCCAGGCTAAGCAACCCCAGCTCCCTCAGCCTCTCCTCATAGGGCTTGTGCTCCAAACCCCTCCCCAGCTTTGCTGCCCTTCTCTGGACACGTTCCAGCAACTCAACATCTTTCCTAAACTGAGAGGCCCAGAACTGGACCGATTACTCCAGTGTGGTGTACAGGGGGAGAAGGGGGAGGGACCACATTCTTTTCATGGCTTTAAATTTATACATTTTGGGGGGGGGGGGGGGAAAGTGTAATCCAAATGGTGTGTTTTATGTCACAATACTGATAAGTAATTGGCAAAGAAAAGGTATCTGAAGAAGGCATGTTTTATGTTTCTCACAGTGTGTCCTTTTGCTGTGAAAGAGGGTTGAGTCTTTGGGCATTTCGCGGTATTGACATTACTGCCATGCTCTGCGAACCAGTATGTGTCAAGTAAAGTTCTTTACTGTCATACTGTCATTGTGTTTGGTGAGTTATCTCAATAGCAGAAAGGACATACTATTTCTTTCCCTTCAGACCTGTCAGGCTTATTAAATCATAGAGACTACAGCAGACAAAGTGATTTCAGATGTTCTCCCGAAGCATTTGTTTCTGTGCATTGCATAAGGAGGGAGCTTATTTCTTATTTAGGAATGGAAGACAGTTTGCCACCCAAAACACCACCAATTAAGAGAGAAAAATCAAGGACATCTATTCCACATATTCATTCATTCTGGTGTCTGATACCTCAGAGTTATTTCAGGGCCTCTGCTCTTTCCACTGTATGGAAAATATGGGATGTAATTATACCTTTAAGTGAAACATGATTATATAACTTCAATTTCCCACCAGGTGCTGAATAGAAACCTTGCATAGGAGACAATCCCAGCCACACTGTGCTCCAAGGTGGAGGGGGATGGGCTTGAAAAACACGGCAGTAATGATTTCCATGCGTATTTATAGGAGGGTTTGTGTTCTACCAAGGAATGACAGCAGTTTAAGGAAATAGGATGGCAGTCATTTTTAGCTCTCAGAATATTAATAGCCTGATTTTCAGTTCATTGTCACTGTCACATTATGTAATTGTGGAGGCAGATTCTACCCCTCACAACCAACAGGCATATGCTGCATTCCCTGGGAAAGTAAATCCCCGGCATGTGTGCTGACAGAGCTGGGAATAGCATGGATTTAAGGAGGGCTTTTAGCTTCCAGCAGGTCAAGTGTGGTGATTCTTCCCTTTTACTGTGCTCTTGTGAGACCCCACCTTGAATATTGCAGCCAGTTCTGGTGTCCCCATCATCAGAATGACACAGAATTGCTGGAGAAGGTCCTGCAAAGGGCCAGAAGGATGACTGAAGAGCTGGAGCACCTCTGAAATGAGGACAGGCTAAGGGAGCTGGAGTTGTTCAGCCTGGAGAAGAGAAGGCCCTGGCACCTTATGGCTGCCTTCCAATACCTGAAAGGAGCCTACAGAAAAGCTGGAGAAGGACTTTTCATAAGCAATGGAACTAGAAGGAAGTGGTTTAAGCTGAGGGAGAGCAGGTTTAGACTGGATCTTAGGAAGAAGTTCTTCAGTATGAAGATGGTGAGACTGGAATAGGTTGCCAGAGTGTTTGTGGATGCCCCCTCCCTGGAGGCCAGATTGGATGAGGCTTTGGGTAACCAAAATTAGCTCAGAGGTGTCATTGCCCATGACAGAGGGTTGGAGTAGGTATTTCTGAGTTGCTTTTCAACCTAAACCATTCTGTGATTCTCTGTGAACTTCCACTTCACTGAAGAACCTTCTAGGAGTTTTTTCTGTGCTCTGGCACATGTTTAAACTCTGATCCAGGCTGCAGTTAAGCAGCAGCATCTGAGGGAACTGGGGTGTTCAGTCTCAGAAAGGAATGCTAAGGGGAGACCTCATTGTTCTGTTCAACTCTCTGAAAGGAGTTTGGATTCAGATGGGGATGGTCTCTTCTCCCCAGTATCAGGTGATAGAATGACATGAAATGGCCTGAAATTGTACCAGGAGAGGTTAGAGGTTTAGGTTGGGTATTAGGAAAAATTTCTTTCCTGTAAGAGTGGTCAGGCATTGGAAGAGGCTGCCCAGGGAGGTGGTGGAGTCACTGTCCCTGGAGGAGGTGTTCAAGAAATGTGTGGCCATGGCACTTTAGAATATGGTAGCCATGGTCTTAGTTTGACAGTTGGCCTCAATGATCTTGGAGGTATTTTTCAACAAAACCAATTCTGTGATTCCATGATAGCAGCATTAAGTTGCCCCAGCCAGAGAAGAAATGTTACCAGTGCACCCTTGTCCATTGTCCTTTCAATGATAGCAATTGACATCAAACCAGGGAACAGCCACTTTGCTAAGCCTGCTCTGCAGTCAACTTTCTTAAGCAGTGCCAAATAATGCTGCAGGAGACATTAAGTCAAATAAAAATATTACAGTCATCTTTCACAGGCTCTGCTCTGCAGCATTTGCAACTTATTAATCCAAGACTACAGGAAAATAGTTGAAGACACTTATCCATGAACCAAAGAATAAGAAAACATAACCAATCTGGTTGGTTGGTTGGTTCTATTGTGTTTTAAAATGTGTGTTATTCTGAGTTCTGATTCCTGAAAAGAAACCCCTGATGTGTGGATTTTCTTTTTCTACAGTTTCAGGATAACTCATTACCCAAGATTTCATAGCCTGCTACACTTGTGCATTTAATGGGGAAAGAAAGGTCTTCATAGACCCCAAAATGAATACAACTTGCAATGTGTGTGACCAAAAAATGCTGTGTATGACTTGAAATAAAGATTGCAAGCACAAATCTAGGCTGGGCAGAGAACAGATAGAGAGTAGTGCTGAGGAGAAGGACTTGGGGGTGATGGGCAATGAGAAGCTCAACATGAGCTGTCAATATGCACTCAGAACCTAGAAGCCAACCATGTCCTGGGCTGCATCCCCAGCAGTATGAGCAGCAGGTGGAGGAAATGGATTCTGCCCCTCTGTTCTACTCAGTGATGAGCCCAGCTCTGGATTCTTCAGCACAAGAAGGACATGCAACTATTAGAGCAGGTCCAGATGAGGACCATGAAGATGAGCACCTCCCCTATTGAACCAGGCTGGGAGAGTGGGGCTGTTCAGCTTGGAAAAGAGAAGGTTCAAGGATGACCTTAGAGAAACATTTCAAAATCTGAAGTGGACCTACAGGATGGTTTGGGAGGCACTCTTTAGAAAGGCTTGTAGTAATAGGATGAAAGGCAATGGTTTGAAACTAGAGCAGGGTAGATATAGGTTGAACATTAGGGGGAAGTTCTTCACAATGAAGGTGTTAAAATACCAGAACAGGTTGCCCAGACATTCAGGATCAAACTTGATGGAGCCCTGAGAAACCTGGTGTAGTTGGAGATGTTCCTGATGACTTGGGAGGAGGGATGGGGGGTCAGACAAGATAGAAAGAATAGAACTAACCATGTTGGAAAAGACCTTCAAGATTATTGAGTCCAACCTATCATCCAACACTATCTAATCAACTAAACCATGGCAACAAGGACCCCATCCAGTCTCTTCCTGAACACCTCCAGTAATGATACTCCACCACCTCCCTGGGCAGCACATTCCAATGGGCAATCCCTCTTTCTGGGAAGAACTTCTTCCTAACATCCAGTCTAAACCTCTCCTGGTGCATCTTGAGACTGTGTCCTCTTGTTCTGGTGCTGGTTGCCTGAGAGAAGAGACCAACCCCCACCTGTCTACAACCTCCCTTCAGGTAGTTGTAGAAAGCAATAAGGTCTCCCCTGAGCCTTCTCTTCTCCAGGCTAAGCAACCCCAGCTCCCTCAGTCTCTCCTCATAGGGCTGTGCTCCAAACCCCTCCCCAGCTTTGTTGCTCTTCTCTGGACACGTTCCAGCAACTCAACATCTTTCCTAAACTGAGGGGCCCAGAACTGGACACAGGACTCAAGTTGTGGCCTAACCAGTGCTGACTCTAGAAGCAGAATTTCTTTCCTTCTCCTGCTAGCCACAAGATGACCTTGAAGGATCCTTTCTAACCTGATGCATTATATGATTTTATGAGCTCCTGTACAGCTACAGAGATTGGCCGATGAAGACGCAGTTCACAACTGGGGACTCCAGTTTGTATCAGCTTATCTTTTGTGTTCACCACAGAAAATCTGAAAGCAACTAATCTCAGTCAAAGAGATTTACATACCCCAAGATTCACCTTCAAAGAAAATAAGCAGTTAATTATTTTTCTGTGAATTATATTCACATCTCTTTGGAGTTCTCTTCTACCAAAGGAATTACACTGAAAAGTATTTGCATACTATCTGCATACCGCACAAAGTTCCTCAACTAGTAGTCTCAGCACTACTAATAAGCACAATCTCAGCAGCTGTCTACACCATATGAATATTTTAAAGGAAAATTACAGGGATAGGTATTTGCCATCTATGCAAATTTACTTAGATTTTCCCTTCACATGAAACAGGCTGATCATAACTTGTGTAAGACTCCTGCATATTTGCTTGTAGAACCACTTTGGTAACTATTATCTTAGAGGTGGTGGAGTCACCATCACTGGAGGTGTTTGAGAAGAGAGTGGATGAGGCACTTGGTGCCATGGTTTAGTTGATTAGTGGTGTTGGGTGATGGGTTGGACTTGATGATCTCGAAAGTCTCTTCCAACCTGATCTATTCTATTCTATTCTATTCTACTCTACTCTACTCTACTCTACTCTACTCTACTCTACTCTATTCTGAAAGTGAATTCAGCTGTCAAGGATCAGAGCTGGATCACCAGTGAACGAGCGGCAGAGGCTCTCTATGAATCCCTCACCTGGCCAAAGAGAAGAAGGGAGAGACACTGATGGGGTGGGAAAGAAACTAAAGCAGTTGAGATGGAAATAAGATTAAATTAAATAGAGACAAAGAAATACAATCCAATATGGAACTCAACTCCTGATGGCAATGATGTCGCTGTCACAACTGATGCAGGCACTGGGGAAGTCCAATATTGGACTCAGCAGCAGACAGGAACCAGGTTTAGGAGCTGGATTCTGGAACTGGATTCAGGAATTTGTGAATCAGGATCAAATGCAGAATAGGCAGAGTACTCCTAGCACACCAGCCATTGGAAAAGAGATTTATCCTGAAGCTTTATCCTGAAGATGCTGTCCATGGGATGGAATCCTTTGTTATCCAGTTCAGGGTCACCTGTCCTGCCCCCTCCACTCTACAGCTAGAGCCTTTTACTTCCTGCACCCCAAGGTGCCAGACAAGATGGAGCAGTGCCCTTTGCACTCCAACCTTTGGTGCTAACTGACTCCATCAGCATTGTCACTGCCATCAGCAGCCGCTGTCTGTGCACAGGAAAGCATCACATCACAGGTCAGCGAAGGGCAGCCTTGCTTCTAGTCGTCTTCTTCGCTGAAATTGGAAAGATGGCCCGAGAAACACAGGGAAAGTTTCCCAGCTTTATTAAAAACCTTGTGCAGACATATCTTTCTGATAATTATTCCTACAATACTGTTTCCTAGGGCTCTGTGGCACGCAGGGCTCAACAAACCACGTTTCCTTAAGAAACAAAAAAGCTTCCATTCATGGCAGTGAATAGAGGCTGGGAACACAGAGCCGCTAACAAAAGATGTATTGGTACAATGCGCTACATGGCACAGCCATATTAATTAGGACTGAAGTGTATTTAGACCATTCAATCAATTACTTTGTAATTAGAGTGACTCATTTAACCAGAAGTAAGAATTAAATGCCTGAATTGCTCAATTATGAAACAAAAGGGGAAAGATTAATACATTTATTGCTTACTAAAAATCCAAGGCAAATTTAAACTGTAGGGCTTTTAAGATGTGCTTGTGTACATGTAACTGATGCAGTTCAAATACCTAGATTAATTATTTATGTCTGCACTTGCAGCCATTCCTCAACCCAATTCCATGCTCAGGCTGCATTTCTGCCCAGGGAATGCAGCAGCTTCATCTGTTGTCTCTTCTTTCTCATGTAATCACCCAGCATTTGTAGGTGAGTGCTTCAGTGTCATAGACATCTACATAGACTTTCATTTAATTACAGGAACAGAAAGCATTTACCCACCAACCCCACAATCTGTTTCAGACCTCATGGGCCTTTGAGATAAGAGAAAGTGAACCCAGCACTCAAGGTCTGGCCTCACCAGTGTTGAATCCAAGGGGACAGTCGATTCCCTGGTCCTGCCATCTCATATTGCTGATCCAGGCCAGGATGCTGTTTGCCTTCTTGTCCCCCTGGGCACATGCTGGCTCATCTTCAGCCAGCTGTCAACACCCTCAAGTCTTTCTCCACTGGGAAGCTTTCCAGCCACTCTGGCCCAAGCCTGGAATATTGCATGGGGTTGTTGCGACCCAAGTGCAGGACCCAGTACCTGGCCTTGCTGGATGCATTAAGGCATCCCCTTAATGTACCTGGCTCCTGCCTCCCTATTCTCTGAAGACAATAAGGACAATTACCTCCTGCAGTGGACCAGAACATTGAAGTGTACCCACAGGACACCTGGCTCTGACTTCCCTCTTTATCATCTTGGAGCTCTTATGACCTGGTACACTTGGATTCTGGCCCAGAAAGGGGATCCCCAGGACCCCAAGATCCAGTAAGTTCTGGGCAAGCACAACTTATGGAAAAATAGCAGCACCCTCAAGTTCAGGATATATGCAAATCAGAATATCTCAACTCCTGAGCTTGGCTAAATTGGAAAAGTACCTGACAGAAGTCTGTTATCTCAGACCCTGTAATTAGTGACAAAAAATGAGACCTTCAGAGGTTTCCTGGACCACAGCAGGCTGTGTCCAACATCTCCTCAGAACTCGGACAGCTCCTAGGACCACCTGCTGGTGAAGTCAACACCAGGCCTGGGCAAGACTACCTGAGAAGTGCCTTGTGAATATTTATTTACTCAAAACTCAGGGAAATTTTGGGTATAGGCCAGAAATTTTAACCCACCTCTCTACCTGTTGAGGTGCTTGGGTTTATGCAGTTGCATTTCTGAGCGTGGACATTCATGGCAAGAAATACATTGAGGTGCTAGAGCAGGTCCAGAGAAGGACAATAAAGATGGTGAAGGGTATGGAGAATAGGTTTTGTGAGCAGCAACTGATGTAAAGATGTTTTTCCTCAGGTTGAGATGGGACTTTCTGAGTTCCAGTTTCTGCCCACTGTCTCATGTTTCTGTAAAGAGACTGGCCCCTTCTTCCTGACACCCACCCTTCAGATATTTGTAAGCATTAATAAGAGCCCCTCTCAGTATTCTCCAGACTAGACAGACTCTGATTTCTCAGCCTTTCCTCATCAGACAGATCTTCCAAGTCCTTCATCATCCCCATAGCCTCCTTTGGACACTCTCTATAATATCCCTATCCTCTTGACCTGTGGATCCCAGAGCTAGACACAGTACTCCAGATGTGACCTCACCAGGGCAGAACAGAGGGGAGAGAGAACCTCACTGACCTGCTAGACACACTTCTTGATGCATCCTGGAATATCACTGGCCTTCTTAGCCACAAGAACATGCTGCTGTCCCATGGATAACTTAATGTTTACCAGGGCTCCAAGGTCCTTCTCCATGGAGCCACTTCCCAGTAGATTAACTCCTAATCTATACTGGTATATGGTGGTTTTCTTCCCCAGATGCAAGACTCTTCACTTATTTTGTTGAACCTCATTAGATACCCTTTTGCTCAGTCTTTCCCTAAAGCAGAAATGTCACCAGATGTCATGCTATGGAATGTGTCAGATAACACTAAAGAGTAAAACTCCAAAATTTGCCAGATGTAATTTCTATTTTAGAATGTTCAAAAGATAGGTGTCATGGCAACTATACCCACAACATTCTTTTAGGAAATTTCCTTCCATGTTACAACCAAGCAATCACCAGTTTTCAAGGTGAATGAATAAGCTGAGTCTGAAGTAAACCTGAAAGGATTGTAGCTGGGTAAAAGGAATGCTTGAACTTTTAGAATAGAATAGAATTAACCAGGTTGGAAGAGACCTTTCAGATCATCGAGTCCAACCTATCATTCAACACTATCTAATCAACTAAACCATGGCACCAAGCACCCCATCCAGTCTCTTCCTAAATACCTCCAGTGATGGTGACTCCACCACCTCCACGGGCAGCACATTCCAATGGCCAATCACTCTTTCTGGGAAGAATTTCTTAATAACCTCCAGCCTAAACTTCCCCTGCCACAGTTTGAGACTGTGTCCTCTTGTTCTGGTGCTGCTTGCCTGGGAGAAGAGACCACCCCCCACCAGTCTACAACCTCCCTTCAGGTAGTTGTAGTGAGCAATAAGGTTTGCCCTGAGCCTCCTCCTCTCCAGGCTAAGCAACCCCAGCTCCCTCAGCCTCTCCTCACAGGGCTTGTGTTCCAAACCCCTCACCAACTTTGTTGCCCTTCTCTGGACACATTCCAGCAAGTCAACATCTTTCCTAAACTGAGGGGCCCAGAACTGGACACAGTACTCGAGGTGCAGCCTAACCAGTGCAGTGTACAGGGGCAGAATGACCTCCCTGCTCCTGCTCGCTGCACTGTTCCTGATGCAGGCCAGGAGGCCATTGGCCTTCTTGGCCATCTGGGCACACTGCAGGCTCATGTTCAGCCTACTATCAACCAGTACCCCCAGGTCTTTTTCTGCCTGGCTGCTCTCCAACCCCTCTGACCCCAGCCTGTAGCACTGCATGGGGGTGTTGTGACCAATGTGTGGAACCCAGCACTTACTATAAATCACAAATCTGTCACCTCATTGCACTCTTTTGTGAGGGAGTCACTATTCATTTTTCATAGCTCAAAGAAACAAAGCACACTGCTCGCAATATCAGATGGCTTTTAACCCAAGCACTCACACTTACATTTTATGTCATATTATTCACAGCCATGCATTGGCAGGAAATTAACATAAAATGAAAACTATATCAATATCTAAATATTTAACATCATGGTCAGAAAAAAAATGTTTCCTTCCAGGATTGGGTGGATGAAGTAGAAATGTGGCATTTCTCCACATTAGGACTCATTTTCATACTGCAAATAGATATAATGAAGATAAACCAGGCAACCAGCACCAGAACAAGAGGACACAGTCTCAAGCTGCACCGGAGGAAGTTTAGGCTTGAGGTGAGGAGAAGTTCTTCACAGAGAGAGTAATTTGCCATTGGAATGTGCTGCCCAGGGAGGTGGTGGAGTCACCATCCCTGGAGGTGTTCAAGAGGGGATTGGACATGGCACTTGAAGCCATGGTTTAGTAGTCATGAGGTCTTGGGTGACAGGTTGGGCTTGATCTTTCAGGACTTGGATGATCTTTGAGGTCTTTTCCAACCTTATTGATTCTATGATTCCATGAATAATGCTCTGAAATATCTGAAATGTCTGCAAAAAAACCCAAATATTTGAAGGAAGTGAACTATCCAGAAAAACATTTTCTTCTTGTTCACCACAACTTCAGCCAACTTCTCAGCACTGATTGTTCGCACACGACTCTCCTCAATGTCAGCTGCTCCAACAGTGGCTCTCACCCTAGCAGCAGCTTTTCCCTAGCAGCAGTTCCTCATGGCAGTCTCCCCAGTAGCTGACCCTTCCCTGGCCCCCCTAGAAGATGACTCCTGTACCTGAAATGTCCCTGGGAGGCAACCCCCTAGCAGATGACCTCTCTAACTGAATCTTCCCTGGCAGGTGATCCCCTAGCAGATGACAACCAGCCCACTGTACTGTGACACCTTTTATAGTTTCACACTGTTGCTAAAACTAGCCCACACCCAGCCCTGATTCTGCAGTTGAGCACATGCCTGATGCAATCTCCAGGGCTCAAAACTCTTGTCTCTGTTGACTCTGCTTCCAGGGAGTCCCCAGGGTCCTGAAATCCTACCAGGGAGTCTCGTGGGTCTCAAACCCCCTTGGTCAACCCCAGTGGGCCAGGTGCCAAGCTCCCTGTGTCTCAAACGATTTTCCCAACAATGATTAGCCACATCTGTAAAAATTTCTGGTCCCTTACACTTGGAGAAAGTAGTCCTAATGAGAAAGAATTCTCTGGTGGATTCCTTGCTACTCCTGATCCAGAGCACTGTAGATAATACTTTGATGGAAAAGGAATAACAACAAATGACAAATCTGGGTTTTGGCACCAAAGTTGGCATTCAGTATTGACGTGTCCTTGGTCTAGGTGCAATGTAGTCATACATGTTACAAAACACACAAAATAGAGGCACACTGGTGGTGCTCTTTGGAGCCTAAACATGATGACAAAAATGGATATAGTCCTTATGGTAATAGACATCTCAGAGCTGAAAACAGCTTTTGGAACTTGGAGAGCTTGTGCAAGAGCACTGCCTAAAACTGGAGCAGCATATTCCCTTTCATGTTCATCACAAGGTGATGAGAAATGGATTTATTCAGGCATCAGGCCAGACCTCCATGCCAAGGAGTTTTAAAGAAAATGAGCCCCAAACCTGGCCCCAAAATGATCAAAGCTGGTCATGATGACTTCTTGAGCAGCGAGCCAGTCTGTTGAGTGCTTGTTTGACAAGAGGCTTCTCGCCAGCAACCTGATGTAGTGGCATCCTAGGAGCCAGATTAAAGCAGACATTTGAGGATGTTTAGATACTACACTAGAGATTGTCACCTAATGATTTTAGAAGCCTTCAGAGACTGAAAATTGAAAGACTGAAGGGAAAAAAAAAAGAACAACCTGGCTTGGCAACTTATCCTCACACTTTTCTTAGATAGAAACAGAAATGCTGAAGCAGCTTTCCTCTCTAGGAAGTGTCTGACAGAAAATTAAGTCTTGGTATAAACTCTCGTTCCAGGGGTAGTCAGCCTGATTTTTCTCTAGTTGCCTCAGGCTTCCTTATCAGGAATGGACACCAAAGAGAGCAGGTTCCACCGAGTTGCAAACAGCTGGATTTTCCTTGCACATGTCCAGCAGATTAATAGCTGGCTGCAGGACTGGTGCCAGTGGGAGGATTTGGGGTTCTTTGGTCACGGGCTGCTCTACAAGAGCCCAGGCCTGCTGACTATGGATAGGAAATGCTTGTCTCTAAGAGGAAAAAGAACCCTGGGACAAGAACTGGCAGGGCTGGTTGATAACTCTTTAAACTAATTTTGAAGGGGGGAAAGGGTAAAAACAGGCTCACTGAAGACAATCCTGGGACAATTGCTGTAGGGGATGGTGGATTATATGACACCCACAATGGTAGCAGATGTTCCCCTTTAAGCCTCCGAAGTGTCAGTATACCAACACAAGAAGCATGGGAAATAAGCAAGATGAACTAGAAATCCGGGTGCAGTCTCAGGGCTATGATCTTGTTGCAATTACAGAGCCATGGTGGGACAGTTCCCATGACTGGAATGTGGTTATGGACAACTATGCATATTTCAGGAAGGACAGACTCGACAAGGAAGGTGGTGGAGCTGCTCTCTATGTAAGTAAGCAACTAGAATGCATTGAGCTTAGCCCAGGTGGAGATGATAAAAGTGCTGTAGGGTTTTGATACTTTCTCCCATAATATCCTAATTAAAAAGCTCAAGAAATGCAGCATAGACAGTTGGTCCATGAGGTGGATTGAAAACTGGCTCGACAACAGAGTTCAGAGGGTTGCTATCAGTGAGACAGAGTCAGCTTGGAGGCCTGTGGCCAGTGGTATTCCCAGGGATCAGTACTGGGTCCAGTTTTGTTCAATATCTTTACCAATGACCTAGATGAGAGGACTGAGTGCACCCTCAGCAAGTTCACTGATGATACAAAACTCGGGGGCATGGCTGACACCCCGTCAGGCTGTGCAGCCATCCAACCTGACCTGGACAAGCTGGAGAGCTGGGTGCAGGCAAACCTCATGATGTTTAACAAGGACAAGTGCAGGGTCCTACATCTGGACCAGTACAGGTTAGGGGTTACCCTGCTGGAAAGCAGCTCCATGGAGAAAGACCTTGGAGTCCTAGTGGACAGAAAGTTCTCTATGGGACAGAAACATGCCTTTGAGACCAAATGATATCCTGGAGTGCATCAAGAAAAGTGTGTCTAGCAGGTCTAGGGACATTCTTCTCCCCCTCTACTCTGTTCTGGTAAGACCACACCTTCTTCCCTGGACAGATTCAAAACCCATCTGGTTGCATTCCTGTGGGGACTACCCTAGGTGATCCTGCTTTGGCAGGGTGGTTGGACTCAATGATCTCTGGAGATCCCTTCCAGCCTCTAATGTACTGTGTTACTGTGGTTCTGTAACTGCAGTCCTTGAATGCAAAGGGTGTTCCATAAGGAAAACCAAAATGCATAGCGATTAGGTAGATTCTTCTGGGGCTGACTGGCAACATCTATCTGCCTGAAAAATGTGCAAATCCCTTTATGGCTCTCACCATAAAGCATACAGCGCGGGCATGAATTCAGGAGCAGGATTTCTCTCCCACCTCCACAACAGCTTTCAAATTTCATCTTCTGGATTTCTCCCCTCTACACATACACACACATATATATTTATAATTACTTTTATTTTAACATAGCTAAGACAGAGCTAAGATGTAGAACCAAGACATGCTGTGATAACATCAACAACTTTTTCTCAGCTCTGAATTCTTACATGCCAGTTTTTACCAAAGATGCTGGCCAGACACTGCATACAATCATAGAATGGTAGGGATTGGAAAGGATCCCTTGAGATCATCAATTTCAACCACCCAGCCAAGGCAGGTTCAGATAAGGAAGGAACATGTCCAGGTGGGTTTTGAATGTCTCCAGAGCTGGAGACACAGCCACCTCTCTGAGCAGCCTGCTCAACTGCTCTGTCACCCTTAAAATAAAACAAAAAATCCTCCTCATCTTTGGATGGAAGTTCTTATGTTCAAGTTTGTGCCCACTTATGCATGCTCAGTTTAAAGTAAATTTGCAGAGAAGCAAAGTAATGTTCCTGAAACATAAGAATGGGTGCTCTGGGTCACAATCATGGGTCCATATAGTCTAGCACCCTGTCCCTCACAGCAAGCCAAAGTAACTTGGCTAAAGCCAGGGAAGCAATAAAATGTTCTGCATGACAAAACCTTTGTTAACTGAAAGTGTATACTGAGCTTGATGTGGTTGGTCTGTCTTGGGTAACATTTAATTTCTGTGACTTTGCTCAGTCTTGCTCTAAGCCCATAGAAATTTTCAATGTCACCGGATCATGGAATGCCAGGGGTTGGAAGGGACCTCCAAAGATCATTGAGTCCAGCCCCCTGCCAGAGCAGGGCCATAGAATCTAGCAAAGGTCGCACAGGAACACATTCAGATGGGTCTTGAAAGTCTCCAGAGAAGGAGACTCCACAACCCCTCTGGGGCAGCCCATTCCAGTGCTCTGTGACCCTCACAGTGAAGTTCCTCCTCATGTTGAGGTGGAACCTCCTGTGTTGTAGTTTATATCCATTACCCCTTGTTCTATCACAGGGTGCAATGGAGAAGAGCCTGTCCCCTCCCTCTTGACATCCAGCCCTCAGTTGTTTATAAACATTTATTAAATCCCCTCTCAGTCTTCTCTTCTCCAGTCTAAAATGCCCCAGGTCTCTCAGCCTTTTCCTCATAAGGCAGTGCTTCAGTCCCTTCATCATCCTGGTAGCTCTCTGTTGGATTCTCTCGAGTAGATCCCTGTCCCACCTGAACTGGGGAGCCCCAAACTGGACACAATATTCCAGGAGTGGCCTCACCAGGGCAGAGTAGAGGGGGAGGAGATATAATCTAGCAAGGAATTCCACACCAGCAGGATCAAACCATGTGCAATGGTTAACAAACCTACTCCATATCAAAGTAGTGTATGACTAAAATGCTCTACAGGCTTTTTCTTAGAGCATATTATTGAGAGCCTGGCAGACAGGGTCTCTTTTTTATCCTGAAGCCAGGATACCCATGGCAGGCGGAGCAACCTCCCTCACCAAGCTGCGCACTCTGGCAAGAGAGACGGGCGAGGTGTGGGCAGAGCTGCAGCCCTGGTGGGCTCTTTAAATATCTCAGGAGCCCTGTCCACTGAACAAGATAGGATAGGATAGGATAGGATAGGATAGGATAGGATAGGATAGGATAGGATAGGATAGGATAAGATAGGATAGAATAGAATAGAATAGAATAGAATAGAATAGAATAGAATAGAATAGAATAGAATAGAACAGAACAGAACAGAATTAACCAGGTTGGAAAAGACCTTTGAGATCATCAAGTCCAACCTATCATCCAACACCATCTAATCAACTAAACCATAGCACCAAACATCCCCATCAAATCTCTTCCTAAACACCTCCAGTGATGGTGACTCCACCACCTCCCTGGGCAGCCCGTTCCAATGGCCAATCTCTCTTTCTGTGAAGCACTTCTTCCTTACATCCAGCCTAAACCTCCCCTGGCGCAGCCTGAGACTGTGGTGTCCTGCAGCAATTTACAGGGCTCGGTCACATGTGTGGGCATGACATTTTGGGCCATAGCAGGGTTAGCTTGACAGTTGGACTCAATCATCTTAGAGGTATTTTCCAACTCAAACAATTGACTCTCTGATTGACTAAAACACAGCCTTGCCAACTCCTCTGACTTCAAGGTGCATTTTGCAGAACTTGATGGTTTTCCTTAAAGCCTCAGCTCCTGAAGGTATGAGACTGCCAAGCAGCCTTAGCTTTCATTATGAAAAATGTGAGCACTTAGGCTTCATAGTTGTAGAGAAAAAGCCTAAAAATGAGAAGCCTAAGGCTTATAAACCATTCATAATAATAATAGTAAAAAATCTAAAATATATTATTTTTAAAAAAAATCTCATCATTTTGAAATGAGTCTCATTATTTCAGGTTGATATGGAGAGGGAGGAAGGATGTCTGACTCATGTTTTGAACAAAGGAGGTTTCTAATACTGAAAACCTAGGCATGGCTGTAAAATACCATTTCATGGTCAGCTTTCTTCCCTGATGTTCCTGAATCATTGCTTGTGGGTTCAGAGTTTTTGAACTGTCCTTCAAGTTAGCAACTGTCCTTCAGTTCAGGAAGAGACTGGATGGGGTGCTTGGTGCCATGGTTTAGTTGATTAGATAGTCTTGGGTGATAGGTTGGACTTGATGATCTCCAATGTCTCTTCCAATCTGGATAATTCAATTCTATTATATTCTAGCTTTTCTTTTCTTTTTTCTTTTCTTTTCTTTTCTTTTCTTTTCTTTTCTTTTCTTTTCTTTTCTTTTCTTTTTTTTTCTTTTCTTTTCTTTTCTTTTCTTTTCTTTTCTTTTCCTTTCCTTTTCCATTCCATTCCATTCCATTCCATTCCATTCCATTCCATTCCATTCCATTCCATTCAGCAGTGAAACAGTCTGGGTAGAAGCATGGTGGATTCCTGGTCATATAAAGATTTAAGTGCTGAAGGATTGATTTCTAAAGCATTTAGAATGGCTTAAACAATTTAAGGTCTTTCTACATAAGCTGTCAAGCACACCTTTGCATTATCTAGAAGGTTGGGAAAAATGCTGCACATGACCTGTTTTGGCTACAAAAGCTGTTAGCTGGGAATTGTAAGAAGAGCTACAAACTATTATTGCTTTTAGAAGTCTTATCCAAAGCTCAGATAAAAGAGCAGCAGCTCTATCATTATATTCAAGGGGATTCTGCCTGCATCTATACTACATCAAAGTAGCCATCAGGAAGTGCAGAATTTTCTCTTTATTGTTATTCATAGAATCATAGAATAGTTTGGATTGAAAGGGACCTTAAACATCATCTAGTTCCAACCTCCCTGCCATGGGCAGGGACAGCTTCCATTAGACCAGGTTGCCCAAGGCCCTGTCCAACCTGGCCTTAAACACCTCCATGAAGGAGGTATCCGCAACCTCCTATTCCAGTGTCTCACTACCCTCATTGTAAAGATTTTCTTCCTAATCTCTAGTCTAAATCTTCCCTCTTCCAGCTCAAAACATTTGTCCCTCATCCTATCACTATAAGCTTTTGTAACAAATCCCTCCTCACTAATAGGGTATTAGTTGCAGCAAGAACACATTTTGCACTCACTTTAGGTACATGCCATGATAGTCTGAGTTCATCTAGAAATGAAAAACATATCATAGAATCATAGAATCATAGAATGGTCTGGGTTGGAAAGGATATCCCCTAGCCCCTCTACAGTAAGCAGGGGCATCCTCAACTAGATCGGGCTGCCTAGAACCCTGTTAAAACTCACTCTGAGTTTTCTCTAGGAATGGGGCCTCAAGCACCTCCCTGGGCAACCTGTTCCAGTGATCCACCACCCTCATAATAAAGAAGCTGTTCCTAACATCCAATCCACTCTTCTCCAGTTTGAAGCCACTGCCCCTTGTCCTGTTACTGCAGGCCTTTGTAAACAGACTCTCTCTCCATCCTTCTTGTAGTTTCCGTTCAGGTACCAGAAAGCTTCTATTAGGTCTCCCCAGAGCCTCCTCTGTTTCAGGCTGAACAACCCCAGTTCCCTCAGCCTGTCTTCATGGCAGAGGTGCTCCAAACCCCTGATCATTTCCATGGCCCTCCTCTGGACTGGCTCAGATACTTCAGACAAGATGTTCTTTACCAAAATTAATTCTCCCAGTGAACACTGAAATACACAATTAGAAGCAATCCAGTAGCCTGGTCTCACCAAGATACTGCGTCAATATCTGTGCAAGGCCTTTCTCTCTGATACGCTTTGAGAGCATTGTGGAGCTGATACAGCTACAGTCTTAGTTCAAATAGCTGAATATTCCAAGGAAGAATTATACTCTTTATATCAACTTTCTGATGCCCAGCTTTAGCAGAACAAAGGCTGCTTGAGAACAATGGTTTGTGGCAGTACATTTCTAAGCAAGCTATGCCGTTAAGCATGAGGCCTGTGAAAGAGGCTTAATTTCCACCCACCCCCCCCTCCAAATATAAGCTCAACCTGCAAATTGTCAGAGATTTTTAGCTCTCAGTAACTTCAGATATAGAGCATGGACTTATTTATTTATTTATGTCTTCATTTATTTATTGTTAATAAAATGTGTGTCCTGACCAAAAAAAAATTCCATAACAGCAAAATGAAAGAACTTAAGCAAACCTTAAACAGAGTGCCAGGAAAATGGGGTGGGATTGGTGTCCCTGATAATTGCACTTAGAAAACCCTAAATAAAGCACAATCACAACACATCCAGTCAGGGGCTTTTTGTGTTCTTCTCCCTCAGTGGGCATTTTGTATACATGCTAGAAAGAGAGAAATTTGACCATTTGCCAAAGATAGTCATAATCCCCTTGGATCTAGCAGCATGGTATGTCAAAAACCCAGACAAGTCCTCTGAACATATAGAGATGAAATGCAACATCTGTACAAAACACTTTTCTTTCATATGGAGATGTGCTTCTTAACAAGGAAGGAATTGTAGGTGATGAGACGGTTGGAGGCTGTCTTGGGCATAGCCATCGCAGAATGGTAGAGATTTTGATTCTCGAAGAAGGGGGACGAGTAAAATTGCCACCTTGGACTTCTGGAGGACAGACTTTTCACCTGTTTATGTGCCTGGTTGATGGAGTCCCTTGGGAGGCAGCCCTAAAGGGCCAAGGGGACCAGGAAGGCTGGCCATTCACATCATAGAATCATAGAGTCATGGAATGGTTTGAGCTGGAAGGGACCTTAAAGGCTCCAACCCCACTGCCATGGGCAGGGACACCTTCCACTAGAACAGGATGATCAAGGCCTCATCCAATCTGGCCTTGAACACCTCCAGGAAGGGGGCATCTACAACTTCCCTGGGCAACCTGCTCCAGTGTCTCATCACCCTCACTATAAGAAATTTCTTCCAGTTCAAATGTCCTCTCTTCCAGCTTAAAGCTATTCCCCCTCATCCCATCACTATCAGCCCTTACATTCTTCAAGAAGGAAGCCTTACAGGAGCAGGAGTAGCCTGTCCCCATGCATCGCAAAATGAGTTGGCAGGGAAGAAGGGGCCTGGATGAACACAAAGCTTTGGCTGGATCTCAGTAACAGAAGGAGAGTTATGACCACTGGAAGAAGGCCACTCAGGAGGACTACAAGGATGTCATAAGGTAATGTAGGGAGAAAATTAGAAGGGTCAAAGCCCAACTAGAACTTAGTCTGACTACTTCCATAAATGAAATTTAAAATGGTTTTGGAACGGAATAGAATAGAATAGAATAGAATAGAATAGAATAGAATAGAATAGAATAGAATAGAATAGAATAGAATAGAATTAACCAGGTTGGAAGAGACCTCCGAGATCACCGAGTCCAACCTGTCATCCAACAATATCCAATCAACTAAACCATGGCACCAAGCACCCCATCCAGTCTTCTCTTAAACACCTCCAGGGATGGTGACTCCACCACCTCCTTGGGCAGCACATTCCAATGGCTAACAACTCTCTCTGTGAAGAACTTTCTCCTCACCTCAAGCCTAAACTTACCCTGGTGCAGCTTGAGACTGTGTTCTCTTGTTCTGATGCTGGTTGCTTGAGAGAAGAGACCAACCCCCTCCTGGCTACAACCACCCTTCAGGTCTTGTGAGGAGTGGCTGAGGGAGCTGGCATTGTTGAGACTGGAGAAGGATGAGGGGAGACCTCATTGCTCTCTGAAACACTTCTATGATAACATGAAATGTAGTAAGACATTTTGTCTATGTATAATGACATAGGTATTCTTACATCTTTGAGGGCACTCAGTACAACCAAACAAGAATGCCACTGCAGTTAATCTGTAGGAAGTTATCCCATCAACTGTTGTGAACTGGGTCTTTTATGAGCCTTATACTGGAAGGTCTCAAAGACTCAATGTATTACCTTGCTTCACTCTGTGAGGTCCTATATTGATCAGAAGATATGAAGTAAGGAGTGATACTGAAGTTGCTTGGTTTGAAATTCACAGGTTTTCATGTAGGAAGGATTCACTCATCTTGCTAATTAGTACTACATCAAAGCAAATTTTTTCTTTCTGGTAGAGTTGTTGGGCAACACTTCCCTTATATTGGACAGCATTGGGCAGAAAAGGCAAAATGTTTGCTACAAGTTTAATTAGGACACTATTTTTAGGGGATTCATTTCTGAGTCCCTCACTACACTCTCCTGTCAGAGAAGAGAGAATCAAGCCTGGCATAAATTTTCTGCATCAATGGCATGTTTTAAATGTGTTGCTCCAGGGATGAGTAGAAGGGATGGAGAGCTAGAGGACTGCTGTTCCTGTTGCTGTCCAAGATAAGAGACACAATTAGTACTGCTGGCTACCTGCCCAGCATTGCCCAGTCCTTGCTGTGATGGTCAAAAAGATCCCTTAGCACCAAATCTGCCTTTTATGAAGTTCTGCTGGACAAAAGAGTCAATGGGGCCAAATCCATTTTACCTTTTCTAGGAGATTTATCAGCCTTAACTGCTGTCTACTTTTACTTGCCCAGACAGAAAAAGATACGGAGAGATCCAAATGGAAAATACAATTTTTCATTTAGAAAAGTCTTAACAGATGAACTATAAACAGTACAGAGGGAAAGAAAAAACAAACAAACAAAAAACTATAAAGTCTATAGTTTAATTCAGGGCTTGTCAAAACCCTGAAGTTGTACCAAAATGGATTTCTCCTCTTCTGGTCAGTCATAATGTTGGGCTCAGTTATAGTAAATAGTTGCATCAGGCTGGTCACTAGTCACGAGTGAGGTTCCCCAGGGCTCAATTATAGGGCCAGTGCTCTTTAATATATTTATAAATCATCTAGACATAGGAGTCAAATGCAGATTAAATAAGTGTCCTGATATATTATGTGGAGCTGTAGACTCCCTTGGGGGTAGAGAGGACTTACAGAGAGATCTGGATAGATCAGAGAGATTTGGCAATCACCAAATGTATGAAAATTGGCAAGAGGAAATGCAAGTTTCTCCTCTTGGGATGGGGTACTCCTGGTTCTATGTACAAACTGGGGGATGGGAGGCAGGAGGGCAGCCCTGCAGAGAGAGATCTGGAGGGTCTGAGTCAACCCGCTAATTGAAAGGACTAGCTGTGTCCTGGGGTGCCTCAAAGAAAGCATGCCCAGCTGCTAGAGAGATTGTCCTACTCTGTACTACACTGATGGTTCCACACCCCAAGTACTGTGGGGATGAAGCTCCATCTGGCCCTATATCCTGTCTTCAAAGTGGCCAACCATAAGAATATAAAGGAGAGCACATGAGCAGTGCAAGTCTACTTCTGTCAGAGGCTGGGGTGCTCCTAGGTCTCAGTGGCTGGGACCAGCTCCCCTGGGACTCCCCCCATATCATCATCATGCCAAAAGCCCAGGGGATGTGTCTCAGAGCAGCTCAGATAGCAGCCTCCAGTCCCAACCTGAGCCATGTTCTATGTGTGCCTGTCCCTGTCCCTGTCTGTTGGATGGGGTTCAGACCTGCACTGCAGTGAGCTGCTCTCCTGCTCGGAACCCTCAGGCCCTGTGTCAAAGCCTGTGATGCTGACCTCAGCATCACAAAGCACAACTGTGCTCTTCTGTTCCCTGCACTCTCCATCAGTTGAGGAATCATGAGCTTGTCCTTTGCCTAAATGTTGGGGGGTTCCAGCTCCAAAAACACTTGAAAGGACACAAAACACAAAGGATACAAGTGGAAATAGATTTTATTTTGGTTTATGTTGGTTTGTGTCATTTTATGCTATTTTATAGATCCCAAAGGCCACCTTTGTGGAGCAGAAGTGACAGCTTCTGCTTTCTGGGAGTCTAGAGAGCTTGCTCCCTCTGGATAGATGGCCCACAGGCCACCTCTGCAGAGCATGAGTGACAGGTTCCCTACCCTGAGTCTAGAGAGCTTGCCTCCTCCTGCATGGGCGGCCCGAAGGCCACCTGTGGAGCACAAGAGTTCCCTCCCTGTGCTGCCATGGTAGATGGCTGCTCCCTCTGGAGGGGCGGCCCGAAGGCCACCTTTGTGGAGCGGCCCGAAGGCCACCTGTGGAGCACAAGAGTTCCCTCCCTGTGCTGCCATGGGAGATGGCTGCTCCCTCTGGAGGGGCGGCCCGAAGGCCACCTTTGTGGAGCGGCCCAAAGGCCACCTGTGGAGCACAAGAGTTCCCTCCCTGTGCTGCCATGGGAGATGGCTGCTCCCTCTGGAGGGGCGGCCCGAAGGCCACCTTTGTGGAGCGGCCCGAAGGCCACCTGTGGAGCACAAGAGTTCCCTCCCTGTCCTGCCATGGTAGAAGGCTGCTCCCTCTGGAGGGGCGGCCCGAAGGCCACCTTTGAGGAGGACAAGCAACAGGCACCTGGCTAGCTAGAGTGGTCTGGAGAGCTTTCTGTCACTGGCTCTGCAGCCTGAGGGCCACCTTTGTGTAGCACAAGCAGCAGACCCCTGGCCAGAATGGCCCCAAAGAAGCCTGGCTAAGGGGGTGTGCTCAGTGCTACAGAGGAAGGCAAAAAAACCCCGGGGACACTTAATAGTCCCTTGTGAGGGGAAAAAAGCCTTCCTCCCCTAGCTGCAGGGCATGAGAGGCCATCTTCCTGGTGCATGAGCAGCAGGCAGTAACCCCAGCGAAAGGGAGCGGAGGAGCCCTGGTGAGTGGTGATGCTCAATGCTACAGAGGAAGGCAAAAAACCCCCAGGGACCAGTGCCAATGTGCCCCGGGGGAAAAAATTCCTTCCTGACCCCAGCGCTGGCGATCGGCTACTCCCTGAGCATGTGAGCAAGACCTGCTTCCTCCTCCCACAGGCTTCTCATGCCTCCCAGGAGATGCCCAAGCCCTCTTCTCCCTCAACCTGCAGCTCTTCTCTCAGTGGCTTCACAGAGGAGCCAAAGGTCCCTGGCCTGATAAGCCTTGAGGACAAAAAATCCTTTCCCTTCCTGGGACCCCTAGCAACATCTCTGCACCCCATTTCTTACAGCTACTGCTGCCACTGCTAGTGCCCCTGCCCCTGCAGGCAGTGAAGATGGTGATCTCTGCCAGGCTCCTCCGGGACCTCCTCTGGGCCAGGTCTGTCAGCAGGCACGGGAGGATGCTCCCTTTTATACTGTCTGGTCGCATAGCACTGCCGTTGCCAGGTGGTGGCCCTGTGACAGGCTGGTGGCCCTGTGACATCAGGTGACAGCTCCCCATGCTCAGCCCTGCCCACCAGCGTCCCACCCAGCACAGGGAGGTTCCCCAGGGCTCAATTATAGGGCCAGTGCTCTTTAATAATATGTTTATAAATCATCTAGACATAGGAGTCCAATGCAGATTAAATAAGTGTCCTGATACATTATGTGGAGCTGTAGACTCCCTTGGGGGTAGAGAGGACTTACAGAGAGATCTGGATAGATCAGAGAGATTTGGCAATCAACGAATGTATGAAAACTGGCAAGAGGAAACGCAAGTTTCTCCTCTTGGGATGGGGTACTCCTGGTTCTATGTACAAACTGGGGGATGGGAGGCAGGAGGGCAGCCCTGCAGAGAGAGATCTGGGGGGGGTCTGAGTCAACCTGCTAATTGAAAGGACTAGCTGTGTCCTGGGGTGCCTCAAAGAAAGCATGCCCAGCTGCTAGAGAGATTGTCCTACTCTGTACTACACTGATGGTTCCACACCCCAAGTACTGTGGGGATGAAGCTCCATCTGGCCCTATATCCTGTCTTCAAAGTGGCCAACCATAAGAATATAAAGGAGAGCACATGAGCAGTGCAAGTCTACTTCTGTCAGAGGCCTGGGGTGCTCCTAGGTCTCAGTGGCTGGGACCAGCCTCCCCTGGGACTCCCACCCATATCATCATCATGCCAAAAGCCCAGGGGATGTGTCTCAGAGCAGCTCAGACAGCAGCCTTCAGTCCCCACCTGAGCCATGTTCTATGTGTGCCTGTCCCTGTCCCTGTCTGTTGGATGGGGTTCAGACCTGCACTGCAGTGAGCTGCTCTCCTGCATGGAACCCTCAGGCCCTGTGTCAAAGCCTGTGATGCTGACCTCAGCATCACAAAGCACAACTGTGCTCTTCTGTTCCCTGCACTCTCCATCAGTTGAGGAATCATGAGCTTGTCCTTTGCCTAAATGTTGGGGGGTTTCCAGCTCCAAAAACACTTCAAAGGACACAAAACACAAAGGATACAAGTGGAAATAGATTTTATTTTGGTTTATGTTGGTTTGTGTCATTTTATGCTATTTTATAGATCCCAAAGGCCACCTTTGTGGAGCAGAAGTGACAGCTTCTCCTTTCTGGGAGTCTAGAGAGCTTGCTCCCTCTGGATAGATGGCCCACAGGCCACCTCTGCAGAGCATGAGTGACAGGTTCCCTACCCTGAGTCTAGAGAGCTTGCCTCCTCCTGCATGGGCGGCCCGAAGGCCACCTGTGGAGCACAAGAGTTCCCTCCCTGTGCTGCCATGGTAGATGGCTGCTCCCTCTGGAGGGGCGGCCCGAAGGCCACCTTTGTGGAGCGGCCCGAAGGCCACCTGTGGAGCACAAGAGTTCCCTCCCTGTGCTGCCATGGTAGATGGCTGCTCCCTCTGGAGGGGCGGCCCGAAGGCCACCTTTGTGGAGCGGCCCGAAGGCCACCTGTGGAGCACAAGAGTTCCCTCCCTGTGCTGCCATGGAGATGGCTGCTCCCTCTGGAGGGGCGGCCCGAAGGCCACCTTTGTGAGCGGCCCGAAGGCCACCTGTGGAGCACAAGAGTTCCCTCCCTGTCCTGCCATGGTAGAAGCTGGCCTCTGGATGGGCGGCCCGAAGGCCACCTTTGAGGAGGACAAGCAACAGGCACCTGGCTAGCTAGGGTGGTCTAGAGAGCTTTCTGTCACTGGCTCTGCAGCCTGAGGGCCACCTTTGTGTAGCACAAGCAGCAGACCCCTGACCAGAATGGCCCCAAAGAGGCCTGGCCAAGGGAATGTGCTCAGTGCTGCAGAGGAAGGCAAAAAAAACCCCGGGGACACTTAATAGTCCCTTGTGAGGGGAAAAAAAGCCTTCCTCCCCTAGCTGCAGGGCATGAGAGGCCATCTTCCTGGTGCATGAGCAGCAGGCAGTAACCCAGCCGAAAGGGAGCGGAGGAGCCCTGGCGAGTGGTGATGCTCAATGCTACAGAGGAAGGCAAAAAACCCCCAGGGACCAGTGCCAATGTGCCCCGGGGGAAAAAATTCCTTCCTGACCCCAGCACTGGCGATCGGCTACTCCCTGAGCATGTGAGCAAGACCTGCTTCCTCCTCCCACAGGCTTCTCATGCCTCCCAGGAGATGCCCAAGCCCTCTTCTCCCTCAACCTGCAGCTCTTCTCTCAGTGGCTTCACAGAGGAGCCAAATGCCCCTGGCTTGATAAGCCTTGAGGACAAAAACCCTTCCCCTGCCTGCTGCCACTGCCACTGCCCCTGCAGATGTTGAGCTCTGCAGGGCTCCTGATAACACATTCTCTTGGTCTTGCTATTGCTGCCCAGCTGAAAAAGCCTCAGGCAGCTCCAGCAATTGGTGGTTGTTCTCATCTCCAGGAGCCTGGTCTAGCCTCTGCTCTTCATCTCTCAGGCCTTACCAAGTCATACTACCTGCTCCTTCGGGACCTCCTCTGGGTCTGGTCGCATAGCACTGCCGTTGCCAGGTGGTGGCCCTGTGACATCAGGTGACAGCTCCCCGTGCTCAGCCCTGCCCACCAGCACCCCGCCCAGCGCCCCTCTGCCCAGCATCCCTCAGAGAAAGCCTTCAGGGTACCGGCCCTGAGGCAGTCCCTGTGTCCAGTGTGCCCAGGGAGCTTTCCCTGCCCCTGGTGGCCACTAGCTCAGGTTGCACAGGGTTGTGTCCAGCTGAAATCTGGGAGTCACCAGAGAAGGAGACTCCACAACCTCTCTGGGCAACCTGATCCAGGGCTCCATCACCCTCACTGCAAAAAAGTTTTTTCTTCTGCTTCAGTGAAACCTTCTGTGTTCCAGTTAGTATCCATTGCCCCTTGTTCTGACACTGGGCACCACTGTGATTCTGTGATAAGAGTCTGACCCGCTCTTCTTGAACCCTACCCCTTAGCTATTGCTGAGCATGGAGAAGTTCCCCTCTCAGGTCTGCTCTTCTCTAGGCTAAACCACCCCAAGGTCTCTATTACACAATGCCTTCTCTCTTTTTGAAGGACTATAAAAGTGGCAATTATCTGTTTTTTAAATATCAAATCCTCTTTGAATAAACTTGTTCCATTAAGTGACCCAATTCTTACCCAGAAGTAACCTGTAATACTCTGCTGAGAAAGAAAACCATGGCACCTTCCCATTTTGTTAAGCATTTGCAGCCTTTGTTATAAACCAGGCATTATCAATACCGAGGAAGTGAGCTTTTCTATTTTTTTTCTGTGTCTTTTAAAAGTATTTAAGAATATTTTTATCAGGAAGAGCAGATTGTGTTGCCCTATGAGGAGAGGCCCAGTGACCTGGGGCTGTTTGGTTCTGGAGAGAAGACTGAGAGCAGATTTAATAAATGTATATAAATATCTGAGGGCTGGGGGTCAAGAGGGAGGGGGCAGGCTCTTCTCAGTTGCACCCTGAGATAGAACAAGTGGAAATGGATATAAACTACAACTCAGGAGGTTCCACCTCAACATGAAGAGGAAGTTATTTACTGTGAGCATCACAGAATACTGGAACAGGCTCCCCAGAGAGGTTGTGGAGTCTCTTCTCTGGAGACTTTCAAGGCCCATCTGGATGCATGCCTGTGCAACCTGTGATAGAGTCTAATGCCCTGCTCTGGCAGGGGTGTTGGACTCGGAGGTCCCTTCCAGCCCCTACCTTCCTGTAACCTCACAGTGCACATTGACAGTCTAGCCCTCATTATCTTATTTAGGAGACACAAGTGGCTTAGGGCAGATCACAGAGATGATTCTGTTGTACCTAAAGCATCAGACATAAAAGTTTCTGCCTCAAATACACTATTCTGAATAAAAGTAAGAGTATCTAATGAAGGACAGTTGACAATCTCTGCATTACTTGACCTGGAAAGATGAAAGGGAGTCACTTCCCTGCAGAACCGAAAAAGCAAAGTGTGACCTCTACCTTTAATGGAGACAAGAGCCCCATGAATTTTTACATACTGAGGGTGACAGTTACCTGAAGTGTCCCTTTGCTAGGAATATTTCACACTGCAACAGAGAGAAGGTGTGAAGCAGACTTAAAGACACAGAGCTCCTAAGAGCTGAAAACCAGCAAACAGCTTAGTTGCCTTTCCCACTGAGAGCTTTCATCAATTAAATGGAGACAACTTTCCAAACCTTTTATAAAGAATGGCAATCAAGTTGAAAAAAAACACCCAAGACAATTCACCCAGGTATTACTTGGAAGGGACCAATCCATCTAACTGTAGGGTTGTTCTAATGGCCCATTGATTTTAATGGCTCGTTCATTACGGCAAGCACCGTGGAGGAGGGAGCAGCTGAAGAAATGGTTTCACAGGTTTAGAAAGAAGTTGTCGTTCCTACTGCACTGGAAGGAACAAGGTTATACTTTCATCTTTCAAATCAGACAATTTACAGTTTTATGGTTAGTACTTACAGCATACATCTTTCCAACGTAAAATGGTTGGAAAACACCTCAGAGATCATAAAATCCAACCTGTCACCCAACTAACTAAACCATGGCTTCAAGTGCCACGTCCAATCCCTTTTTGAACACCTCCAGGGACGATGATCCACCGCCTCCCTGGGCAGCACATTCCAATGGCCAACAACTCTTTCTGGGAAGAACTTTCTCCTCACCTCGAGCCTAAACTTCCCCTGGTGCAGCTTGAGCTCCTCCAGGCTAAACAACCCCAGCTAACCTAGTTCATATCGAAACAACCCCAGCTAACCTAGTTCCTATAGAATGTCAGTACCTGGATAAAAAACAGCTGTATAATGGTGGGCCTTGGAAAAGTTGCTGTGAAATAGTGCTTTGCATTACCCATTTGATCAGTTACAAGTATGCCAAAAGTCTTGAGCAGGATTCAGGATTTACAAAAGGCATGACTAGTTTCTGCATGCCCGCAAAACAATTTACCTGTATTCAGTACTGAGCTTCAACATTTGGGAGTTGCATGTGTTGAATATCAAAGTAAGCAGAAAAAAAGTATAAAGGAGTAGTGGTGATAAAAATACTAGAAAATGTAGTAAAAGCTCCCAAGAAACAGAGTGCCAAAATGCACTCTTAGAGAGATAAACTCATGTTTGCTTCAGTAAAGGCAGATACTGTTTGTTCCTCATGATCACAGAATTAAAGAGCATCCATTTTGGGTTGGAAGGGACCTGTAAAGATGGATTGTGTAAGTGGGTTAGTAGGATGGTAGTGAGACTGATGTGAGACTGACTTGGGCTTCCCTCTCTGCAGGATCCCTCTGATCATCTTATCAAGCTTCCTCTCATCTTCCCTGACACCGCAGTTTGCTCACCTCCTTCCACAGTTTCTTAGCTTGGCCAAACAGGTCATACCTCCTGCAGGCAAGATTCACAACACAACATTCAACTTTTGAAGTTTATGTCATGTAATCATTTTTCTTGCTTTTTCTACCAGTCTCTGCATTATGCAACACAAAGAATTCAAAGTCTTTTAAGATTACTTAATAAAATAAGAGTCTTATCCTCTCCTTGAGGAGGATATCCTCTATGTTTGTATCAAGGGAGATGAGAGTGCTGTGGCAGGTAGACAAGAAAATTACTCAAGTAATAAAACATGGGTCAGCTGGGACTTCAGGTAGAAGTACATGCTCATGTTTTACAGAGGTGAAAATCACATAATCTTCTCTGATATTTCTCTTGATTTATGCTGCAATAACTGCAGGAAAAATTAATCTGTATTGAGATTTACAGGGAATCTAGGGAAGGTTGTCAGGGCGCAACAATGACTAGTGCCCATTATGGGCCAGGGGCCTGAGAACCAAGCATGAAAACATGAACAGCAAGACTTGGATTTCATCTCCCAGGGTCCCATCCCACAGCCCCCAAGGTAAAACAAGCAAGGAAGCCCAAGGGTGGTAGCTAGGGTTGGCCAGGAGTCTAGGTTGCCAGACAAGTTTGTGCTGACATGTCACAGCTGAGATCAGGATGGGCCATCAGACTGCTGGTCAGGGCTTGGTTTATTAAAGGCATGGCTGTGGCTAAACTGGAGACCAGCACTCCTACTGTGTCAGGGGCAGGGGCTAACAACCCCAGGCTGAGCAGAGCTGGAATGGGCTCCCTGGCTCATGAGTATGCATGCAGAGATGCCCCTCGTGAGGGTGGTCAGGGCTAGAAGGCTCATTGATGCACTCAAGTCCCTGCCAAAACCAGTAAATGCTCTCTATGGTATTTTAGGTTCTGAGGCTGCAGGAAGATGTTAGATTAGATGATCACAATGGTGGCTTCTGAATCTAAAATCCATGGCAAGAATACCCCTCTCAAATGCCTGCCAAAACATTCTCAGCTACAACAGAGGAAATATTGAAGCAATTTCAGTCTCTGGCAAGAAGACATAGCACATGACTCTGGTTCAAATATGCAATTTTCCAAACTAATTATAGCATCTAATTAAGATTTCAATCAATAATCCCAAATACTAATTTAAAAGAATGCAAAAGGGTGTAATTTTACTTTATTAAATTTCCTTGCCTATTTGGTTTTTAATAAGAAATTTCAAGGGCATATGTGTTGGTTCAGGCAGAGATTTTTGAGTATACAAGCTACAAGAGAACCCACTCTTCCATCTTTGATAATTCTCATTGCTCATCCTGAGCCCAGTCATTTCCCAGCAGCTGAGAGCATGATCAGGCCTTCACTACTCACCTAGGTCACCTTGTGTCTCCCTCTTGCACAGGGCAAACAGCAGACCACAGCATGCATCTGTGTGGCTAAATTTTCTTCACACCCACAAAAGGGAAACATCATCCTTTTTGCTTATTAGAAGCATATCCTTTGGACCAAGAGTATCCTTTGAATGTTGCTTGAGAGTGTGCCAGAAGGCATAGATCAAATCATGCCAGGAAGAGCAATAGCTACTAAGTGACATGGTTATGCATATGACAGTGTCTTAGATCACATTCTGGCGTTTTCCAGTTGAGTAGTTTAGCTAAAGACTTCAGGTCCATAGAAATTCAACTTCCTCTAAGGCCTAGTGTTTCACTTTGGTCCCTGCTTAGAATCACAGTGTTACAATTTGAAGGGGGAACTTTAGTCTAGTCCCTGGCTGCAAAGACTGAAAGTAAAATAATACCATTGGATACAAAAGAAAAATAATTATAAGATCTATATAATTCATTGGCTTGCTAATGGGGATATAGAGTGGTGGCATAAACAGTTCTTTCTCTCTTTTCTTCTTCAGTCACTTTGGCTTGCAACTTCTCTCTCTCTCCTCTGTGGCCTTGCCAGGGGTTTTGACTACTGTGTGATGAGGACACAGTCTCAAGCTGCACCAGGGGAGCTTTAGGCTGGATGTTAGGAAGAAGCCCTTCATAGAAAGAGAGATTGGCCATTGGAATGGTCTGCCCGGGGAGATGGTGGAGTCACCATCACTGGAGGTGTTTAGGAAGAGACTGGATGGGGTGCTTGGTGCCATGGTTTAGTTGATTAGATGGTGTTGGATGATAGATTGGACACAATGATCTCAAAGGTCTCTTCCAACCTGGTTAATTCTATTCTATTCTATTCTATTCTATTCTATTCTATTCTATTCTATCTATTCTATTCTATGGAGGGAGGGAGCAAAGGATGAGTTGAATGGACCCCCTGGATCCATCCAGGGGGCTCTGAGGAGTTTTCTGTGTTGTTTATAAATTGTAAAATATATATATGTGTGTGTGTATAACACATAATTGTATATTTTGTATATATTCATTGCATTTCATATTTCCAGATTTTAGTTTGCTTGCAAATATAGCTTCATTTGCTTCCTATCTGAGCTACTCTGGTGATTTATTTTGGGGATAGTCCTCCAAATTAGTTGGGGGGTAATTTCAACCCACCACACACAGCATCTTTCTTGTCAGAAAAGATCTTCTAGATCATCGAGTCCATAATCTTTCTCTACCAAGGCTGGTGCTAAACTACATCCTTTAGCACCACGTGGCCAGCAGGAGCTGGTAAGTCATTGTGCCCCTGTACTCAGCACTGGTTAGGCCACACCATGAGTACTGTGTCCAGTTCTGGGACCCTCAGTTTAAGAAGGACATTGAGACTCTTACATGGTCTCCACCCTATTTGTTGGAGGTCTCCTGTGCTAGCAAGCAGAGTACAAGCAGAGTAGGCAGTGGCTGAGTAGAAGAGCCCATATGCTCTAGTTGAGCCTGGACAAGTACAAAACACCTGTGTAATTTTTCAGATCAGCCTTGTTCCTGCAGTGTAGCTGGAAACATAGGGTTAGTTTTTCTGATAGCAATGGGAGGCAAAACGTAGATACATTCATAACCACTGATTCTGGACTGCAGATTGGTTTACTTGCTTACAACCTCCTGAATCACAGGGAGATATCACTTCTATGAGAGAATTATAGCCAAGCTTTTCCACTTTGATGACAGCACAGTGATCACTGCTGCAAGCAGGTTCAGAAATGGTTGAGAATTTTTCTTCAACAGCATTGACAATATCCTTTAACATTTTCACCCTTCCTCAGTGTTTTCCTGAAAACCTTCAGTCCCTGATCCAGTCACAGCAGACTGAGCTTGTACACAGAAAGCAACAAGACAGAGCCTGAGTTCACTAAAACCCTACTGTTTAAAATTTAAATACTGAATTTCTTGCTGCTGGGGCATGCTGGTTTAAAAAATGCATAAGCCTCTGAAAAAAACCCAACACAATAACAGGCCCAGTAATGGATGAAGCAATGTGCAAATCCCTGCTGCACAATGCTCTGTCATTCCCTTCTCTCTAAGTAAGAATGTAGGCCATGTAACCAAGGAAATACAGTATAATAAATGTATATGAAAGAATAAATAAACCAAAGTTGATTAACCTTGAAGTATGCATTTGCCCTTTTCATTACTTTCTCTGCCTTTTCTCTGATGATATTTTTGGTTTGGTTTGGTTTGGTTTATTTTTAATATCAGGAATTGCTGTCATGCCAGTGTGCCAGGATGCAAGAGATCTACATTGAAATTACAACCAAAACTCAGACTGAGGCAATTTTTTGTTTCATGTATGTCTGGTATCAGTTTCTGAAGGTCATTGTTTCTTTGCTGTTCCAGGTACTTGCCATCTTTATTCAGGCTGCTAACCTCCAAGTGCCGGTGCTTCTGGTTTAGTGGAGAGCTGACAGCCCATGAGTGAAATGATTGCCTACATAGAAAAGTGCTACTGACACACACCAGCATCTACTTGAAGAGCTGATTCTGGACTTTACCTAGCATCTCAGACAGTTAACAGCCACCTTTTTGGTATCAGACAAGAATATATGTCTTCCTCACTTTCCTTCAACAACTCAGTCCCTACTAAAATCCTGCCCTAGGAATTCTAATCATGACAAGGGCAATAATTTCCTGGTTCATCATGACATTGCTTGCACATAGAATCATAGAATTGGAAGGGACCTCAAGGATCATCCAGTTCCAACCCCCCTGCCATGAGCAGGGACCACTCACTCTAGGTCAGGTTATCCAGAAACACATCCAGCCTGGCCTTAAAAACCTCCAAGGATGGGCTTCTACCACCTCCCTGGGCAACCTGTTCCAGTGTCTCACCACCCTCATGGTGAAGAACTTCTTCCTAACATCCAATCTGAATCTACTCACTTCTATTTTTGCTCCATTCCCCTAGTCCTATCACTACCTGACACCCTAAGAAGTCCCTCACCACCTTTCTTGTATCTTATTCCATGCTGCTTAAACGGCAAGGTCAGTAAGAGGGTGTAATGGCTTAACCACCTATTTCCCTCCAGCACAGGAGTGAGGGAAAGTATCACCAAAGTAAAAGTCCAGGTTGAGGTATAGAGCTTCAGTGAGAAAAAATGAGATAACAATGCACAATTACCTTAGTCTATGATTGCAGAAAAAGTGCAGGAAAATTTAGAAAGCAGCAGCAGAAGCCAGTAAACTAACCCCCACACACCTCCCATCCCCTGCCAACCCCAGCAGAAGAGAACAGCACCCCAAACCCAGACAGGGAAAAGAGAACTGGAACAGGAAGCCTCTCATGTTACAACCTGAATTTTGAGCCCTGTAATACTTTGCTCCAGCCAGCACTTTTCTCTTGGAGCTGGCATGAGAGCAGCATGGTATGAATAGCAAAGGATCCAACACAGCCCATGACAGAGGGCTACTAACTGGGTTGCCAAAATGTGATTAGAGAACTGTCCTTATCTGAGCCAGACCAACACTGATTCTGCTCAGTACTGTGGGTTTACAGCTTGTTCTCTGCTCAGGGACAGCCATTTCTGCAGCTCAGGGCAGATTTGCACAGGCAGTGGCTGCTGCTAGCAGTGACAACACTGATGGGGGTGAGTTAACACCAAGGCTTGGGGTGCAGACCAAGGGCACTGCTACATCTTATGTGCCACTTTGGGCTGCAGGAAGGAAAAGGCTGCAGCTGTGGGGATGAGGGGACAGGACAAGTGACCCTAATCTGACCAACAAGGGATTCCATCCCACAGATGTCATCTTCTGGAGAAAGCTGAGGGGTGACAAGCGTCTTTCCTCTTCCTCTTCTTCAGTGGACAGTGTCCCAGGAGGACTCTTCTGCCTTTGATCTTGATCCGTGTGTTCCTGAATCCAGTCCCAGAATCCAGCTCCTGAATCTGTTTCCCATCTGCTGCTAAGTCAAATTTGGGACTTCCCCAGCACCTGGCAGAGCATCAGTGATGTTGGTGACTACTTGCCATCAGGGGTTGGATAGATACTGGCTTGTATCTCTTTGTCTCCATTCCATTTGATTGTTCATATTTCCATCCCAGCTGGTTTAGTTTCTTTCTCAACCCATTAGTCATTTTCCCTTATTCCCTTTCTCTTCCCTTTGTGAAGCAGCTAGCCCAGCCCTGACTCTCGACAAAAGCAGAGCAGGCTGTGCAGATTTTCTGCAGCACTTCAGACCATTTTAACGATAGCCACTGTGCACTAGCAGCACAATGAGGGTTTGTCATAAGTTTTGTGTATCCCTGCTGCAGAAGGCTAGTTTTCATGCAGTTGTGTGCCTCTGCTTTCTAGCCACTGAGCAGGGCTGAAAATATCAGTCACTATTATAGATTTATATACATGTATTTTATTGGGTCATGCTATGGGCTACGTACATAAATAGGGCAGGGAGCACACGTAACACAGTCATGCATGCAATTATATGTACCATGTGTCACATTTAGCACATGTCATTGCTCTCTATGAAAAAAGGCACTGTGAAAAAGCACATTACAAGAAGGGGGAGTCACTGTCTTAAGAAAGGAGAGAAGGAATCCTGAAATATACATTAAGGTGGTAAATCTTTTAACATACACAGTAGTCTTCCTGCCTGCTTTTTCTTATTCTCTTCACTCTTCTATTTCTGCTTCATGTTAATTGTTATGTCTACTTCACATTGGTTTTTTTATTTCTACTCCACAGCATTTGCAGTAGATGTTGAAATCTGTCCTTTTCTTCCCTGCTTTCTTAAACTCTGTTATTTGATAGGTTGGACTTTTCCAACCTGGTTAATTCTACTCTACTCTACTCTACTCTACTCTACTCTACTCTACTCTACACTCTACTCTACTCCATTCTATCCTATCCTATCCTATCCTATCCTATCCTATCCTATCCTATCCCATCCCATCCCATCCCATCCCATCCCTATCCATCCCATCCCATCCCATCCCATCCCATCCCATCCCATCCCATCCCATCCCATCCCATCCTATCCTATCCTATCCTATCCTATCTATCCTATCCTATCCTATCCTATCCTATCCTATCCTATGAAGAGGCAAAGTGTCAGGAACTGCTGCTTTCCAGAAATCACTCTCAGCTTCTCAGCAATATGTCTTTGATTTTCATGAAATACATTTGAATTTTTACATCAGTGCATTAAAAAGGATTCATTAGCAGCCTAAATTCAGGTTTTAACTGTAGGACTTAGATGATCCTTGGGGTCCCATCCAACCCTAACAATTCTACGATTCTAGGACTGCGGAATGCAACACACAGGCTTAAAGCTGAATGTAAGGGCAGAATTTATAATACACACAATTCTGGAGGCTGTGTGATGTGGAGCCTACTCCTCCAAGGGTGTTACAGGGGAAATTGCAGCATAAATCAGAAAGGGAGTGCAAACATACATTTCCTCAAATACAGGTGCAAAATCTTCCACAAACCACTCATAGGTGACTCTCATTCATTCTGAAAAACAAGTCAAGATCACCTTGTGCTAGAGGAGGCAGGTGGAATATGGTTGAGAGGTTTGATCAGAGAGAAGAGAAATGCAGATGGCATGCATGTGGAAGTCTTCCTTGTTCACCTCACTTTATATGGATAGTGAGCAAAGAAGCTGCTGAATGCCAGCCAGAATTTGCTTCTGCAGAATAAGGTATCCAGAGTCACCCTTTGGAGCTGTGAAGGTATAAGGATGAAGAGCTGATAAGCACTTGAACATGTCCAGAGAAGGGCAACAAGGCTGGTGAGAGGTCTTGAGCACAAGCCCTATGAGGAGTGGCTGAGGGAGCTGGGGTTGATTAGCCTGAAGAGGAGGCTCAGAGAAGACCTTATTGCTGTCTACAACTACCTGAAAGGAGGTAGTAGACAGGTGGGGTTGGTCTCTTCTCCCAGGCAACCAGCACCAGAACAAGAGGACACAGTCTCAAGCTGTGCCAGGGGAAGTTTAGACTTGAGGTGAGGAGAAAGTTCTTCACAGAAAGAGTTGTTGACCATTGGAATGTGCTGCCCAGGGAGGTGGTGGAGTCACCATCCCTGGAGGTGTTCAAAAAGGGATTGGACATGGCACTTGAAGTCATGAGGTGTTGGGTGATTGGCTGGACTTGATGATCTCTGAGGTCTTTTCCAACCTTATTGATTCTATGAATTTAAAAAATGCATATATGTGTCAGCAAGTATTTGAAATCTGAAACTCATTTTGGAAAGAAAAGTGAAAACAATGTGTTATCTACTCACACACACAAAAACCCAAACCCAAAACAAAGCAAAAGAACCCAAACCAACAAAACTCTCCAGGGTAGTACATAAAAAATAAAAAAGTCCAGAAAACAAGGAACAACTTGCTGAGGTGATAAAGAGCCTGAGACAGATTGAGAGACAAGAGAGAGGGTGGCATTTGGATGGGAAAAACTTAATGAAATGGGAATTATAAAAATAAAGTTATCTTTATTCTCTCCAATCAGGAGGAGCAATATGTGTCTAAGAAGCTCAGAAATAAGCTTTTCTTCCCCTGCTATAGTAGCAGCTACCCACCAGTTAAAAGCTACCAGCTGCTGATTTATGAGTCCAAGGCTCACATGCAGAAAGGTTACTTTGGCACGACAGCCATACCAGTTCAAACCCTCTTGAAGCTCTTTGTCTATGTTTCTTTTATCAGATGATGTCAATGGGCTGAATTATGCAAAGGTATTTTCCACTGCATGTCTCTCAGCTTCATCTGGCTCTGGAATTCAGTCTGCAAGGCACAGTGGAAAGAGACTTCAAATTATTTTTACTCATAATGCCTGAACTAGATCACTGACAGGCAGCCTAAGTGTTTATGTAGGGCCATGTCACAAGCCTACCCTAAGTCCCCTTGCTACCAGGACTTACTGTGTCACAGTAACAGGGAAAAGAGGACATTCTCAAGGTTTAAGAATACTGCTCATCACAAACTCTGATCTGCTAGCACTTCCTCAGCTCTCATACTTGACACATCTCTTATTTAAAAACTAAGCCTTTAATTTAAATATTGCAGAAGACATAGATTTGCAAGAGAGGCTCACAGATGGTTGCAGAACAGCTTTAGAAAGCTTACAACTCTTTCTCTATAGACAGATCTCTGCTGCCTAGTTTTTGGGTTTGCTGCCTAACCACATTAGCAGCAAGCACTGAGAAATCTTCCCAGAGGTGCTGTAACACATAGCTTTCCAGAGGGACAGAGTGCCACTGGAGAGCCACTGAAATGTTCTATGGAAACACATTTTTACTAGATATATAGAATTGTTTTGATTGGGAAAGACCTCTAAGAACACCAAGTTCATCCATCAACCTAAGATGTCCGTGGCCACTAAACCATGTTCCCTAGTGCCATGTCCAAGCACTTCTTGAAGACTTCCAGGGATGGTGACTCCACTACCTCCCTGGGCAGCCTGTTCCAATGCCTGACCACTCTTGCCGGAAAGAAATTGTTCCTAATAACCAATCTAAGCCTCCTCTGGTGCAACTTGAAGCCATTTCCCCTCATCCTGTCACTTGTTTTTAGGGTTAAGAGACTGACTGCTGCCTCACTCCAACATCCTTTCAGGGAATTGTAGAGAGCAAGGAGGGATCCCTTCAGTCTCCTCTTCTCCAGAGTAAGCAATTGCAGTTCCATCAGTCACTCCTTGTAAGACTTTGTTTTGAGCCGTTAGAACACTGTGATAATCCCGGTCACTTGGAAATAGAGCAGGAAATCTCTGCATTCTCAGCCTCAAATTTGTTATCAATCTCATCCCTAAATGATGACTTCTGACCCTCTTATTCAGTCCTAATGGCTTTTAGATACACTTTACAACTCCAGAGAGCCTTCAGGCTGCTGGACAAGTTGTCACTGGATGCCAGACTTTGACAGTAAGCAATAAGAGCTAGTTGGAGGGAGGTGTTGAGTGTGGAGATTTCAATGGCAACAGCATGCAGTACATTCAGGGAGCTAATGTTAGGAGATAACACAACTTGCCCTTCCTGATAAAAATATTCTTAAATACTTTTAAAAGACACAGAAAAAAAATAGAAAAGCTCACTTCCTCGGTATTGATAATGCCTGATTTATAACAAAGGCTGCAAATGCTTAACAAAATGGGAAGGTGCCATGGTTTCCTTTCTCAGCAGCGTATTACAGGTTACTTCTGGGTAAGAATTGGGTCACTTAATGGAACAAGTTTATTCAAAGAGGATTTGATATTTAAAAACAGATAATTGCCACTTTTATAGTCCTTCAAAAAGAGAGAAGGCATTGTGTAATAGAGACCTTGGGGTGGTTTAGCCTAGAGAAGAGCAGACCTGAGAGGGGAACTTCTCCATGCTCAGCAATGGCTAAGGGGTAGGGTTCAAGAAGAGCGGGTCAGACTCTTATCACAGAATCACAGTGGTGGCCAGTGTCAGAACAAAGGGGCAACGGATACTAACTGGAACACAGAAGGTTTCACTGAAGCAGAAGAAAAAGCTTTTTTGCAGTGAGGGTGATGGAGCCCTGGATCAGGTTGCCCAGAGAGGTTGTGGAGTCTCCTTCTCTGGTGACTCCCAGATTTCAGCTGGACACAACCCTGTGCAACCTGAGCTAGGTGCTTTAGCAGGGGGGTTTGGCAAGGTGATCTCCAGAAGTCTCTTCCATCCCCTTTCCTTCTGTGCTCCTGTGACCAGCTGCTGTGTCAACAGCACTCTTCTTTATCACAAATTGCCAGGAACATTCACATTAAAGAGAAAAGAAATCCTCACTGAAATATCAATGACCTTGTTTTGGGAACATAATCTCTAAATTTGGATTCGAATTGCCTAAATCAGGGGAAAGTCATACTTTTGCTGTCATTTTTCCTTCTTTTCTCTGTTAAACTGTAAAATACATGCCCTGTGTACTGCAGTAGAAGAGTTTAGTAAATGGAGATTCATCCCTTATGGTAGCGAAAGACAAGCAAGCACTAGGATGCGACAAAACCTCAGTATGACTGCACATACATTCATGTGAGAGACATCAAATCTAGTATAGCCTGACTGCAGTCACAATCCTTCAGCAGTGAAGAGGTAGAATGGGCTGCCAAATCAAAATTAGGTTTCAGACAAACAGAATGAGATAGCTGAGGTCTCAGAAGGCTTCCCCCCCCCCCCTGTTTTTCTCTCCTTATGGACTTTCATACAGTTTACTGGATGACCTGCAGCACACAATTAGGAATATTTGGTCAAGTAGGATAATAAAATATTTAGAAAAGACCAGAAGTCAAATTCTAAAGTCTGGAGATAATCAATCCCAACCTTCCTGACAAAGCAGAATCACCTAGGATCACACAGGAATGCATCCAGATGGGCCTTGAAAGTCTCCAGAGGAGGAGACTCCACAACTTCTCTGGGCAGCCTGCTCCAGGGCTCCATCATACTCAAAGCAAGTAAGTTTTTCCTGCATCCTGCATTCCAGTTTGTATCCATTATCCATTAATAAATTATAAAATATTATACATTCATAAGATCTCTTCTCAGTCTTCTCCAGATTAAACAGCCCCTGGTCTCTCAGCCTTTCCTCATCAGACATGTTCCAGCCATTTTGCTCCAAGCCTGGAGCGTTCATGGGGTTGTTGTGACCCCAATGCAGGACCCAGCACTTGTCTTTGTCAAACCTCATGCAACTGACCTCCCCCCATCCAGCCAACCTGTCCAGGTCCCTCTGCAGAGACCTCTTAACCTCCATCAGACCAACATTTCCTCCCACTTTAGCATCATCTGCAAAGCCCCTGGGGGTGCACTTAATCCCCACTAACACCACCAACAGTCTTGCTTGTCTGCTACAGCAAAAGATAGTGTAGAGTTTGTGGGGCACCTATACTGACACAAAATGTTCAGTTTTGCCTCACCTATTTAAGCACAGGTGTGGGGTGCAAATAAAGTACTTTGAGGACAAATAGAGGGAATTCAAAAGCTACATCTAAATTAAGAATAATATTGTGAGAACAGGTAAAGCAATGCAGCAATCTAATCTGATTTATTATGCCAAAAGGTACCCATTATAAAGGAGAAATCAGAGATGGTGGCTCCCATCAGTAAGCTATGGTTCCATAGAGTAAAAAAGTAGTGATGCATGAGCAATTTTCAAATCACAATTAAACAGGCAGGCTGTATAAGGACAGTGTTGAATTTAAAGTATCTAGCACAAGACACGTCATGACATAATGTTCTGCTCCCAAACTGCTTCAACAAGCTTTATTATGTGTAAAAGTGTTCTGTGTAAAAGTAGCTGAAAACGTCCAGCAGCTGGGCCAAGTGGCCACCGCAGACAGGGAAAGCTCCCTGGGCACGCTGGACACAGGGACTGCCTCAGGGCCGGTACCCCGAAGGCTTCCTCTGAGGGATGCTGGGCAGAGGGGCACTGTGCAGGGTGCTGGTGGGCAGGGCTGAGCATGGGAAGCTGTCACCTGATGTCACAGGGCCACCACCTGGCAACGGCAGTGCTATGCGACCAGACAGTATAAAAGGGAGCATCCTCCCGTGCCTGCTGACAGACCTGGCCCAGAGGAGGTCCCGGAGGAGCCTGGCAGAGATCACCATCTTCACTGCCTGCAGGGGCAGGGGCACTAGCAGTGGCAGCAGTAGCTGTAAGAAATGGGGTGCAGAGATGTTGCTAGGGGTCCCAGGAAGGGAAAGGATTTTTGTCCTCAAGGCTTATCAGGACAGGGACCTTTGGCTCCTCTGTGAAGCCACTGAGAGAAGAGCTCCAGGTTGAGGGAGAAGAGGGCTTGGGCATCTCCTGGGAGGCATGAGAAGCCTGTGGGAGGAGGAAGCAGGTCTTGCTCACATGCTCAGGGAGTAGCCGATCGCCAGCGCTGGGGTCAGGAAGGAATTTTTTCCCCCGGGGCACATTGGCACTGGTCCCTGGGGGTTTTTTGCCTTCCTCTGTAGCATTGAGCATCACCACTCGCCAGGGCTCCTCCGCTCCCTTTTGGCTGGGTTACTGCCTGCTGCTCATGCACCAGGAAGATGGCCTCTCATGCCCTGCAGCTAGGGGAGGAAGGCTTTTTTCCCCTCACAAGGGACTATTAAGTGTCCCCGGGGTTTTTTTGCCTTCCTCTGCAGCACTGAGCACACCCCCTTAGCCAGGCCTCTTTGGGGCCATTCTGGCCAGGGGTCTGCTGCTTGTGCTACACAAAGGTGGCCCTGAGGCTGCAGAGCCAGTGACAGAAAGCTCTCCAGACCACTCTAGCTACCCAGGGGCCTGTCGCTTGTCCTCCTCAAAGGTGGCCTTCGGGCCACCCCTCCAGAGGGAGCAGCCTTCTACCATGGCAGGACAGGGAGGGAACTCTTGTGCTCCACAGGTGGCCTTCGGGCCGCTCCACAAAGGTGGCCTTCGGGCCGCCCCTCCAGAGGGAGCAGCCATCTCCCATGGCAGCACAGGGAGGGAACTCTTGTGCTCCACAGGTGGCCTTCGGGCCGCTCCACAAAGGTGGCCTTCGGGCCGCCCCTCCAGAGGGAGCAGCCATCTCCCATGGCAGCACAGGGAGGGAACTCTTGTGCTCCACAGGTGGCCTTCGGGCCGCCCATGCAGGAGGAGGCAAGCTCTCTAGACTCAGGGTAGGGAACCTGTCACTCATGCTCTGCAGAGGTGGCCTGTGGGCCATCTATCCAGAGGGAGCAAGCTCTCTAGACTCCCAGAAAGCAGAAGCTGTCACTTCTGCTCCACAAAGGTGGCCTTTGGGATCTATAAAATAGCATAAAATGACACAAACCAACATAAACCAAAATAAAATCTATTTCCACTTGTATCCTTTGTGTTTTGTGTCCTTTCAAGTGTTTTTGGAGCTGGAAACCCCCCAACATTTAGGCAAAGCACAAGCTCATGATTCCTCAACTGATGGAGAGTGCAGGGAACAGAAGAGCACAGTTGTGCTTTGTGATGCTGAGGTCAGCATCACAGGCTTTGACACAGGGCCTGAGGGTTCCGAGCAGGAGAGCAGCTCACTGCAGTGCAGGTCTGAACCCCATCCCGCAGGCAGGGACAGGCACACATAGAACATGGCTCAGGTGGGGACTGGAGGCCACTATCTGAGCTGCTCTGAGACACATCCCCTGGGCTTTTGGCATGATGATGATATGGGTGGGAGTCCCAGGGGAGGCTGGTCCCAGCCACTGAGACCTAGGAGCACCCCAGGACTCTGACAGAAGTAGACTTGCACTGCTCATGTGCTCTCCTTTATATTCCTATGGTTGGCCACTTTGAAGACAGGATATAGGGCCAGATGGAGCTTCATCCCCACAGTACTTGGGGTGTGGAACCATCAGTGTAGTACAGAGTAGGACAATCTCTCTAGCAGCTGGGCATGCTTTCTTTGAGGCACCCCAGGACACAGCTAGTCCTTTCAATTAGCAGGTTGACTCAGACCCCCCAGATCTCTCTCTGCAGGGCTGCCCTCCTGCCTCCCATCCCCCAGTTTGTACATAGAACCAGGAGTACCCCATCCCAAGAGGAGAAACTTGCATTTCCTCTTGCCAATTTTCATACATTCGGTGATTGCCAAATCTCTCTGATCTATCCAGATCTCTCTGTAAGTCCTCTCTACCCCCAAGGGAGTCTACAGCTCCACATAATGTATCAGGACACTTATTTAATCTGCATTGGACTCCTATGTCCAGATGATTTATAAACATATTAAAGAGCACTGGCCCTATAATTGAGCCCTGGGGAACCTCACTGTGCTGGGTGGGACGCTGGTGGGCAGGGCTGAGCATGGGGAGCTGTCACCTGATGTCACAGGGCCACCAGCCTGTCACAGGGCCACCACCTGGCAACGGCAGTGCTATGCGACCAGACAGTATAAAAGGGAGCATCCTCCCGTGCCTGCTGACAGACCTGGCCCAGAGGAGGTCCCGGAGGAGCCTGGCAGAGATCACCATCTTCACTGCCTGCAGGGCCAGGGGCACTAGCAGTGGCAGCAGTAGCTGTAAGAAATGGGGTGCAGAGATGTTGCTAGGGGTCCCAGGAAGGGGAAGGATTTTTGTCCTCAAGGCTTATCAGGCCAGGGGCATTTTGGCTCCTCTGTGAAGCCACTGAGAGAAGAGCTCCAGGTTGAGGGAGAAGAGGGCTTGGGCATCTCCTGGGAGGCATGAGAAGCCTGTGGGAGGAGGAAGCAGGTCTTGCTCACATGCTCAGGGAGTAGCCGATCGCCAGCGCTGGGGTCAGGAAGGAATTTTTTCCCCCGGGGCACATTGGCACTGGTCCCTGGGGGTTTTTTGCCTTCCTCTGTAGCATTGAGCATCACCACTCGCCAGGGCTCCTCCGCTCCCTTTTGGCTGGGTTACTGCCTGCTGCTCATGCACCAGGAAGATGGCCTCTCATGCCCTGCAGCTAGGGGAGGAAGGCTTTTTTCCCCTCACAAGGGACTATTAAGTGTCCCCGGGGTTTTTTTGCCTTCCTCTGCAGCACTGAGAACATTCCCCTGGCCAGGCCTCTTTGGGGCCATTCTGGCCAGGGGTCTGCTGCTTGTGCTACACAAAGGTGGCCCTCAGGCTGCAGAGCCAGTGACAGAAAGCTCTCTAGACCACTCTAGCTAGCCAGGTGCCTGTTGCTTGTCCTCCTCAAAGGTGGCCTTCGGGCCACCCCTCCAGAGGGAGCAGCCTTCTACTATGGCAGGACAGGGAGGGAACTCTTGTGCTCCACAGGTGGCCTTCGGGCCGCTCCACAAAGGTGGCCTTCGGGCCACCCCTCCAGAGGGAGCAGCCATCTCCCATGGCAGCACAGGGAGGGAACTCTTGTGCTCCACAGGTGGCCTTTGGGCCGCTCCACAAAGGTGGCCTTCGGGCCGCCCCTCCAGAGGGAGCAGCCATCTCCCATGGCAGCACAGGGAGGGAACTCTTGTGCTCCACAGGTGGCCTTCGGGCCGCCCATGCAGGAGGAGGCAAGCTCTCTAGACTCAGGGTAGGGAACTGTCACTCATGCTCTGGCAGAGGTGGCCTGTGGGCCATCTATCCAGAGGGAGCAAGCTCTCTAGACTCCCAGAAAGCAGAAGCTGTCACTTCTGCTCCACAAAGGTGGCTTTGGGATCTATAAAATAGCATAAAATGACACAAACCAACATAAACCAAAAAATAAATCTATTTCCACTTGTATCCTTTGTGTTTTGTGTCCTTTCAAGTGTTTTTGGAGCTGGAAACCCCCCAACATTTAGGCAAAGCACAAGCTCATGATTCCTCAACTGATGGAGAGTGCAGGGAACAGAAGAGCACAGTTGTGCTTTGTGATGCTGAGGTCAGCATCACAGGCTTTGACACAGGGCCTGAGGGTTCCGAGCAGGAGAGCAGCTCACTGCAGTGCAGGTCTGAACCCCATCCCGCAGGCAGGGACAGGCACACATAGAACATGGCTCAGGTGGGGACTGGAGGCCACTATCTGAGCTGCTCTGAGACACATCCCCTGGGCTTTTGGCATGATGATGATATGGGTGGGAGTCCCAGGGGAGGCTGGTCCCAGCCACTGAGACCTAGGAGCACCCCAGGACTCTGACAGAAGTAGACTTGCACTGCTCATGTGCTCTCCTTTATATTCCTATGGTTGGCCACTTTGAAGACAGGATATAGGGCCAGATGGAGCTTCATCCCCACAGTACTTGGGGTGTGGAACCATCAGTGTAGTACAGAGTAGGACAATCTCTTCTTTCAACCATGCTCAGGCTTTCTCAGCAGTGAAGGGGTAGAATGGGCTGCCAAATCACAATTAAGTTTCAGACAAACAGAATGAGATAGCTAAGGTCTCAAAGGCTTTTTTTTTACTCCTTATGGACTTTCATACAGTTTACTTTAAGCACACAATTAGGAATATTTGGTTAAATAGGATAATAAAATATTCAGAAAAGACCAGAAGTCAAATCCTAAAGTCTGGAGATAATCAAGCCCAACCTCCCTGACAAAGCAGAATCACCTAGGATCACACAGGAATGCATCCAGATGGGCCTTGAAAGTCTCCAGAGGAGGAGACTCCACAACTTCTCTGGGCAGCCTGCTCCAGGGCTCCATCATACTCAAAGCAAGTAAGTTTTTCCTGCATCCTGCATTCCAGTTTGTATCCATTATCCATTAATAAATTATAAAATATTATACATTCATAAGATCTCTTCTCAGTCTTCTCCAGATTAAACAGCCCCTGGTCTCTCAGCCTTTCCTCATCAGACATGTTCCAGCCATTTTGCTCCAAGCCTGGAGCGTTCATGGGGTTGTTGTGACCCCAATGCAGGACCCAGCACTTGTCTTTGTCAAACCTCATGCAACTGACCTCCCCCCATCCAGCCAACCTGTCCAGGTCCCTCTGCAGAGACCTCTTAACCTCCATCAGACCAACATTTCCTCCCACTTTAGCATCATCTGCAAAGCCCCTGGGGGTGCACTTAATCCCCACTAACACCACCAACAGTCTTGCTTGTCTGCTGCAGCAAAAGATAATGTAGAGTTCGTGGGGCACCTATACTGACACAAAATGTTCAGTTTTGCCTCACCTATTTAAGCACAGGTGTGGGGTGCAAATAAAGTACTTTGAGGACAAATAGAGGGAATTCAAAAGCTACATCTAAATTAAGAATAATATTGTGAGAACAGGTAAAGCAATGCAGCAATCTAATCTGATTTATTATGCCAAAAGGTACCCATTATAAAGGAGAAATCAGAGATGGTGGCTCCCATCAGTAAGCTATGGTTCCATAGAGTAAAAAAGTAGTGATGCATGAGCAATTTTCAAATCACAATTAAACAGGCAGGCTGTATAAGGACAGTGTTGAATTTAAAGTATCTAGCTCTAGACGTGTCGTGACATAATGTTCTGCTCCCAAACTGCTTCAACAAGCTTTATTATGTGTAAAAGTGTTCTGTGTAAAAGCAGCTGAAGACGTTGGGGTGCTGAACCATGTCCAGAGAAGGGCAACAAAGCTTGTGAAAGGTCTGGAGAAGAGGTCTTGTGAGGAACAGATGAGGCCACTGGAGGTGTTTATTCTGGAGAAGAGGCAGCTCAGGGCAGACCTCATTGCTCTCTACAACTCTCTGAAAGAAGGCTGTAGTAAGGCAGGTGTCAGGCTCTTCTCCTTAGTACCAGGTGACAGAAAAAGATGAAATGCCCTTAAATAGTGCCAGGGGAGATTTAGGTTGAATATTAGGATAAAATTATTTGCTGCAAGAGTGGTCAGGCATTGAAACAGGGAGGTGGTGGAGTCCCTCTCCCTGAAGGTGTACAAGAAATTTATGGCCATGGCACCTTGGCAGATGATTTAATGGCCGTGGTGGTGTTAGGTTGATGGTTGGACTTGATGATCTCAGGGGTCTTTTCCAGCTGAAACTATTCCATGATTCAAAGATGTCAGTCTTCAAACCAGGTATTGATCTAATGGGTCTTCTGTTTGTTCCCTCATTAATCCCTGCTGCTGGAGAGAGAGGGGAATACTACTTGTGCTCCTGACCCCTTAACCAGCCATGTGGTGTTAAACCTATGTTCCCCAGTGCACTCTTAGGTTTTGGTAAATACCAAATGTGGCTTAAATGCCACACACCCTGCTTAACAGTGTGTCACATAGATTTGTCCTTTCTGCAGTGAGCCACAAACAGACTTCTGTGGTCTTATTAAGTAAAATCAGGCTTGCAGCTATCTGGTGTGATGTTGTGTAATGAACTTCCCAAAACTATCATCTCTGTTAACCTGCCTTAACAGCTGGCTATCTGGATTCCTTTGACTTGGCCATCATACATTTGCTTCTATTTCACTGGGACCCTGCTAATATTTCTAACAGAAGCTCAGACATCAGGAACATTTCATGTGACAACCTTTGCTGTTTTTTCACTTCCTAGAGTAATGGACTCCTCTACATAACAGGGACTCTGAATATCACACCAACACAGTTCAGCATCATCTTCTCAATTCACAAAAGTCATAGAATGGTTTGGGTTGGAAGGGACCTTAAAGATCATCTACTTCCAACCCAACCTGCCAATGGGCAGGGACACCTTCCACTAGACCATATTTGCTGTCTACAACTACCTGAAGGGGGGTTGTAGCCAGGTGGGGATTGGTCTCTTCTCCCAGGCAACCAGCACCAGAACAAGAGGACACAGTCTCAAGCTGCACCAAGGGAGGTTTAGGCTGGATGTTAGAAAGAAGTTCTTCACAGAACCCTGCCCAGGGAGGTGGTGGAGTCACCATCACTGAAGGTGTTTAGGAAGAGACTTGATGGGGTGCTTGGTGCCATGGTTTAGTTGATTAGATGGTGTTGGGTGATGGGTTGGACTCGAAGATCTCAAAGGTCTCTTCCAACTTGATTTATTCTATTCCATTCTATTTTATAAGTCCTCATTCAACCTGGCTTTGAACACTTCCAAGGGGTAGACATCCACAACCTCCCTGGGATTAACACATGACAGATGGGGTAGGCAGCCTTGTAAACAAGGCTGGTGTGGTAAACAGAGGAGCCTTCTGAGAACAATTTTTGAAGCAGTCTGTCAGGAATGAAGTGAAGAAAGACACAGGCTGTTATTAGACACAGGCTGTTATTACAGCTGTATTAAACATGCTGAGAGCCTAAAAACTCTTAATGATATTCTGATGCTGTAATAATTTTGTTACTGGTTTGCAACTGCTGTACAAAACTCAAGGATCCAATTTAGCACAAGCAATGCAGAAACATGATCATCTGGAGGCACCTCTGTAACTCAGTTTCTAATAAACATACTGTATCCAGAAAGAGAGAATATAGCTCCCGGGGTGCAGGCAATCAATTACTGAAGACAGTAAAGAGCACATGATGTATTGTTTTATTGCATCTTGTTCAGAAAACACAACTTTTAACAAAATATGAGGCTGAGTACTGGTTCAGCTCATGCAGTCTCATAAAAAGCTATACCCAGGCCCAAGGTAGCAAGCAGTTACCAAAGGAACAGAAGTCATAAGGAATCAGACCAAATGTATGCGGTTAGGTAAGAGCCAGAATGCAACATACTGAAAAGGCCAAGGGAGGTTCTCCACCCCTTCTACTGCCCTGGGGAGGCCACATCTGGGATATTGTGTCTACTTCTGGGCTACCCAGCTCAGGAAGTGCAGAAACTTGCTGAAGAGGATACAGAAAAGGGATACAAAGATGACTGGGGGACTGGAACATATCACTTATGAGGAAAGACTGAGAGATTCGGGTCTTTTTAGTCTAGAAAGAGAAGACTGGAAAAGGATTTTGTCAATGCTGACCAATATTTAAAGGGTGGATGTCAGGAGGAGGGGATCAGTCTTTTTTCAGTGGTGACCAGTAACAGGAGAAAGAGCAATGGGCACAAACTTGAGCATAAGAAGTTACATCTAAAAATGAGGAGGAATTTCTTTAAAGGGTGACAGAGCACTGGAGCAGTCTGTCCAGAGAGGTGGTAGAACAATATCATCAGCCAGCTCTCTCAGCACTTGTGGATGCATCCCATTGGGGCCCATGAATTTATGCACATCCAGCATACTCAAATGATCTCTAATGTCACTGACCAGTGGAGAATCCTCCTTCTTCCAGGCTTTCTCTCTTACTTCCTCCCCAGCTTTGTTGCCCTTCTCTGGACATGTTTCAGCAACTCAACAACTTTACTAAACTCATCAGATACAGGACTGTACACTTGCCCTTAATGAATTTCATTAGATTTTCTCCCTGCCCAGCTCTCCAGCCTGTGTTGATAATAACGCTGTCAGAGTGACAATTCATGTTAACTCTAGGACCTGGAAAGTCAACTATCAACCATGAATCAAAAATCTGAAACTAATTACGGGTTCGGTAATACCCTCACCAGCATGGAAACATGACAAGTAGGTCACACAAATAAGAGCCAATGTGTTGCAAAATCCCACAGGCTATATACACTCTATATAAGGAACAGTGTGGCCAGCAGGAGCGGGGAGGTCATTCTGCCCCTCTACTCAGCACTGGTTAGGCCACACCTTGAGTCCTGTGTCCAGTTCTGGACCCCTCAGTTTAGGAAGGATGTTGACTTGCTGGAATGTGTCCAGAGATGGGCAAAAAAGCTGGAGAGGGGTTTGGAGCACAAGTCCTGTGAGGAGAGGCTGAGGGAGCTGAGGTTGCTTAGCCTGAAGAAGAGGAGGCTCAGGGGAGACCTTATTGCTTTCTACAACTACCTGAAGGGAAGTTGTAGACAGGTGGGGGGTTGGTCTCTTCTCCCAGGCAACCAGCACTAGAACAAGAGAACACAGTCTCAAGCTGCACCAGGGGAGGTTTAGTCTGAATGTTAGGAAGAAATTCTTCATAGAGAGAGTGATTGCCCATTGGAATGGGCTGCCTGGGGAGGTGGTGGAGTCACCATGACTGGAGGTGTTTAGGAAGAGAATTGATGGGGTGCTTGGTTGTATGGTTTAGTTGATTAGGTGGTGTTGGATGATAGGTTGGATGCGATGATCTTGGAGGTCTCTTCCAACCTGGTCTGGTCTATTCTATTCTATTCTATTCTATTCTATTCTATTCTATTCTATTCTATTTCAGATTTTTTAAAAAAGGGGGGGTGGAGGGGGGTTGAGCAGAAAGAAGCAGATCAAACCACACTGCAGAGATTCTAGGTAGTCACAAACACGGAGTGGTAATAACACACCAGTCCCCCTGCACTCAACACTGGTGAGACTACACCTCAAGTACTGTGTCCAGTTGTGGACACTGCAGTATAGCAAAGATGTTGAGGTGCTGTAGTGGGTACAGAGAAGAGAAACAAAGCTGGTAAGGGGTCTGGAGAGCATGTCTTATGAGGAGATGCTGTGGAAGCTAAGTTGTTTAACCTGAAGGAGAGGAGGCTGACAGGTGACCTTATTGCTCTTACAGCTTGCAGCTACCTGAAAGGAGGTTGGAGTGGGGCCGGTGCTGGCCTCTTCTCCCAAGCAGCTAACAGGACAAGAGGTCATGACCTCAAGCTGCACCAGGGGAGGTTTAGGTTCAATATTAGGAAGAATTTTTTTACTGAAATAGTGGTCAGCCATTGGAATATATTGGCCAGGCAAGTGATGCAGTCACCATCACTGGAGGTGTTCGAAAAACAGGTAGATGTTACACTTTGGAACATGGCCTACTGATCCTGGAGGGGTTGGGTAGAAGGCTGGGTTTGATCTTAGATGCTATGATTCCGTCATTCTATAAGAAGAGCAAGACTTGAGATGTTAGGAGTTTAAGTAAGGGTAGAGTGCTAGATTGCTGTAATTCCTGCTGGAAGGTTAACTTCATGAGACAAGAAAGGGAAAGGTTATCTTTGAGCTAAGCATTCAGCTATTCATAAAAGTATAGCCAGAACAGATTAGTCTGGTTTGAGGATAATAGTACCAAATTAATATCTCTTTCATGTTGAATATTCTGCTGCAGCTTTATAATCTCATAAAAAGCTGTGATCCAGAAAGCTTACAATTCTGAGCACGTGCTGATCAGTTTGTAAGTACATCAGCTGCTTCAGTCACCCCGTGTGTTATGTAATCTGCATCTATGTAACATGCACAATGTCATGGCTTTCAAAGCCACGCTGGACCTGGCTCTGGGCCACCTGATCTAGCGTGAGGAGTCCCTGCCCATGGCAGGGGGGTTGGAACTAGATGATCCCTGAGGTCCCTTCCAACCCTAACAGTTCTATGATTCTATCACTGTTCATAGAATAACAGAATCATAGAATTGTTTCAGTTGGAAAAAACCTCTAAGATGATTGAATGCAACCACCAACCTAGGACCACCATGGTCACTAAACCAACTCCCAGAGTGCCATGTCCACAAGTTTCTTGAACACCTCCAGGGACAGTGACTCCACCACTTCCCTGAGCAACCTCTTCCAATGCCTGGCCACTCTTGCAGGAATGGAATTTTTTCTGATTTCCAACCTAAACCTTCCCTGGCACAATTTCAGGCCAATTCTTCTCATTCTATCACCTCATACTTGGGAGAAGAGACCTAACCCCACCCCACTCCAACCTCCCTTCAGGGAGTTGTAGAGACCAATGAGGTCTCTCTTCAGCCTCCTCTTCTCCAGACTAAACAACCCCAGCTCCTTCAGATGCTCCCCACAAGGCCTGTTCTCCAGACCCTTCAGCAGCTTTGCTGCCCTTTTCTGGACATGCTCCAGCACCTCAATGTCCTTCTTGGAGTAAGGGCCCCAAAACTGAACCCAGTACTCAAGGTGTGGCCTCACCAGTGTGCAGTACAAGGGGGACAATCCACGCTCTAGTCCTGCTGGTCACACTATTGCTGCTGCAATAGTGGACTTATTTTATGGTTATAACTGGTGATGAGTCACAGTAATCATACACTCCTCTTTTCATTCTCATTTATCCTTTCTCCACTACTTATGACTTACCAACATTTGTATAGCTGAGAAGACCTTCCAAGTTCCTTTCTGTTAAATTACATACCAGGAGTCGTAGAACCTCAGAATTTACACTTTCTCTGTGTTCTCCTTTTCCAGAAAATATATCATGAAGAAAAAAATACAAAACATTGGAGATTGTTTGGAATTTTTTCCCTAACAACAGTACATACTTCTAACAAAAAAAGCCCAAACACTGCAGGGTAGCTGTAGTTAGGTAACTGCAATGCATTGGGCTTTGGCCCAGCCACACTACGTCTGCAAAAGGGGAAGAGAGCTGCGTTGAAAGCTGTGCTGGTGTGGGGCAGACTGGCACTGACTCTTCTCAGTGATCTGACTGCCCAGCTCAGTCTCTGCTCAGTGAGGTACTTTCTGCAGCTCAGGGCAGGTCTGCACAGACAGTGGCTGCTGCTAGCAGTGACAACGCTGATGGGGCACCAAGGCTTAGGGTGCAGACCGAGGGCACTGCTGTATCACCTTCAGGTGTAGGAAGGAAAAGGTTGCAGCAGCGGAGAGGAAGGGACAGGACAGGTGATCCTAAACTGACTAATAACAGATTCCATCCCATGGACCTCATCTTGAGGATCAAGTTCAGGGATCACCAGGGTCAAGGCTCTTCTTCAGTGGCTGGTGTCCAAGGAGAACTCTCTCTGTTCTGCCTTTGGTTCCAATCCGTGTGTTCCTGTCTGCCACTGAGCCCCGTCTGGTACTTCCCCAGTGCCTGTCCACTGCATCAGTGGTGAAGGTGATTAATTGTCACCAGGGATTGAATTTGCTGTTGGCTTCTATCTATTTCATTTTATTGTTCTTATTTTCATGATAGTACTTTTTAACTTGTCTCCCTGATTCCATTTCTCTTTCCTTTGGGGCAGAGGGGTTCATGAAGAGCCTCTGGCACATGTTTAGTGACCAGCCCAGCCCTGACCCTTGACAAAAGCCCAGAGTAGTTTTCAAGGTTGTTCCTTATTTGACAACACAACAAATACAGAGCAGTTTCTGTAAACAGACAGCATTATTTTATTTGCCATCTCCCAGGCTGGAACACATGTTCCCTCCAGCACACTGCAGATGTACTGTAATGCTGTATGACAGTTTATGATAGATGAACCTCAAAGAGGTTAGAGATTTGGTTCAGATAAATTCAGAGGCAATGTTGAAAATTCAAGACTTCTCTGATCCAGAGATCAGGTAGGCAGTGAATTTCCTTCCTGCAATTTACAGCATGTCCTGGCTTTAAATGGCTCATAAATTTCTCCTAATGTGTTTCCCACAGTCCAGGCAAAGACATGCAGCTGAAATGATGTTGGCTCTACACAGGTCAGGTACAGCATTCAGGGGCTGCACACAAACTCCTCTGAGGCACCTGCAAAGCACCTCTTGAACCTCAGTACAAAAGGTCTTGCCCTCCCAGAATGCAGAAATGTAATTTTAATAAGGTACAACATTGTTTTCAACTCTGATTAGTCAAAATTGTCAGGATCTGAAAGGATGAAAAGAAATTCATTCTCCAGGACTACCAATCAGGGCAGTTTTGAGGTTATGACTCCTGGGAAATCTGAGAAGTGATTCAGCTTTCCAAAGCCTTTACACCTGCCTGCCTTGGAACAAAGCATTCACTAAAGAGTACTCGAGCATTATTCTCCACTGGGGAGCATGCTAAGATAGTCTAATTAATTTCTCAAGTAACCTAAACTAGGTCTGGATCCTGAGAGCCACAAGGAAATCAAAGTCAACAATGTGATCCCTCTCTTTCCCTCTCCTTCTGCTTCCTTTTTTAGAGATATTATTTAAACTGCAAGAGACTATTTTAGGTCACCAGTGGAAAGCTAAACTTGATCTTCACAGTTAAGAATCCTTCTGTTAATCCCCTCCATGAGGCATGTTTTTAGCTTGTCTCAGTTTCAGAAAAAGAGCCTCTAATTGCTGGCTTATGCAAATGTTTTGCAGGATGAGTTTGGTACAGATCTTGCTATTTTTGGTGGTAAATATGTAAAAGGAAATATGTTAAATTTTTAACCTCCCAGTTGTTCTTTTTTTTCTTTCTGAAAGTCAAAATTAATCACAAATGAACGTGAATAATAGAATCACAGGATGATAGGGGGTAGAAAAGACCTCTGGAGATCAACTATTCCACCCCTCCCTGCTAAAGCAGGGTCATGCACAGCAGGTTGTCCAGAATCACAGTATCACAGTATTACCAAGGTTGGAAGAGACCTCAAAGATCATCGAGTCCAACCTGTCACCACAGACCTCATGACTAGACCATGGCACCAAGTGCCACGTCCAGTCCCCTCTTGGCCACCTCCAGGGATGGTGACTCCACCACCTCCCTGGGCAGCACATTCCAATGGCAAACGACTCTCTCAGTGAAGAACTTTCTCCTCGAGCCTAAACTTTCCCTGGCACAACTTGAGACTGTGTCCCCTTGTTCCAGTGGTTGCTAGAGAGAAGAGGCCAACCCCTTCCTGGCTACAACCACCCTTCAGGTAGTCGTAGACAGCAATGAGGTCGCCCCTGAGCCTCCTCTTCTCCAGGCTAAACAATCCCAGCTCCCTCAGCCTCTCCTCATAGGGCTTGTGCTCAAGGCCTCTCCCCAGCCTTGTTGCCCTTCTCTGGACACGTTCTCGATGTCCTTCTTAAACTGAGGGGCCCAGAACTGGACACAGTACTCAAGGTGTGGCCTAACCAGTGCAGAGTACAGGGGCACAATGACCTCCCTACTCCTGCTGGCCACACTATTCCTAATGCAGGCCAGGATCCATTGGCCTTTTTGGCCACCTGGGCAACTGCTGCTCATGTTTAGGCGCCTGTCAATCAGCACCCCCAGGTCCCTCTCTGTTTGGCAGCTCTCCAGCCACTCTGACCCCAGCCTGTAGCTCTGCATGGGGTTGTTGTGGCCAAAGTGCAGCACCTGGCACTTGGACTTGTTGAATGCCATCATGCTGGACTCTGCCCTTCTGCCCAGTCGGTTGAGGTCCCTCTGCAGAGCCCTTCTGCCCTCTAACTGATCAACTTGCTCCCAACTTGGTGTCATCTGCAAACTTGCTGATGACTGACTCAATCCCCTCATCCAGATCATCAATGAAGAGAATCCCCTGAACCAGATCATCAATGAATCACAAAGTCCAGATGGGTTAGGAATCTCCCCAGAGAAAGAGACTTCACAAAATCTCTGGGCAGTTTGCTCCAGGGCTCCAGCACCTTCACAGCAAAGAAATTTCCCCTAGTGTTTATGTGGAACTTCCTGGCTTCCAGTTTGCATCTATTGCCCCTTGTCCTCTCACTGGGCACCATCGAAAAGAATCTGGCCCCATCCTCTTGCACCCCACCTTTAGCTATTGCTGAGTGTTTGAGAAGTTTCCCTCTCAGGCTTCTCTTCTACAGGCTAAACACCCCAGGGCTCTCAAACTTTCCTCCTCACAGAGTGTTCCAGTCCTCTCAGCATCTTTGTAGCCTCCAGTGGACTCTCTCCAGTAGTTCCCTGTCTCTCTTGACCGGGGAGCCCACAAATGGACACAATACTCCAGGTGCACCTTACCAGGAAGTTTGTTTTCATCTGGAATGGAATATTAGGTTGGACTTGATGATCTCTGAGGTCTTTTCCAACCTGGTTGATTCTGTGATTCTCTGATTATTGTTTGGAACACACGTCAGGCAGTTTGTTAATTGCTAGTGTGATGCACCCAGCTGCATGAACCAAATTCATATTAAGACAGTAAATATTTTGAGCTCAGAATTCATCGTGTTTGTGCCAAGAGCTAGATCACACAGAAAGAAGAAAAGAAAAAAGAACAAAACAAACAAAACCTCAACCAACATACAAATGGGGGGGAAAATCCAACACAGAATAACCCAAAGCACAAGAGTCACAGAATACATCAGGTTGGAGGGACCCTTTTAGGAGTCTTCCAACCCAATACACTCGGGAATTTGTGATTGCCCCCTCCTGGCAAATCACAGTACCTGGCACTGATAAGGCCATCTTGAGGACGGGTTTGGCTTGAGGCCTTCAGTCCAAGAAAGGACTGTGCGCTGGAGCATGTCTGGAGAAGGGCAAGAAGCTGGTGAGAGCTTGAGTTTTGTGATGAGCAGCTGAGGCAACTGAGGTTGTTCACCCTGGATCAAAAAGAGGCTGAGGGCAGACCTTCTCTCTCGCTACAACTCCCTGAGAGGAGGTTGGAGCCAGGTTAGGGCTGGCATCTGCTCCTGGTAACAAGTGATAGGATGAGTTCAAATGGCCTCCTTTTGCCCTAGGGTGATTTAGATTGTCATGATGAAAAATTTCTTCACTGCAGAGTGGTTAAGCATTGAAGCAGTCTGCCCAGGGAAGTGATGGAATCCCCATGGCCTGGAATTATTTTGAAGACATGTAGGTATGTGCTGAGCGGACGTGGTTTTTAGCACCAAAATTCCTATTGCTGTTTACCATTTGGGTTTGATGATCTTAAAAGCTTCCAACCAAAATGATTCTATGCTTCCATGAGTACAGTGTGCATTTTGCCCCTGAGTGTTATAGGCAAAAGTATCTCTTGGAATGTTCAGTTTCTACCACAGAATGATAAGCAACTGGTTTTAGTGAGATTGCATTCAACCAAACCAGACTCCAGACTAATGATTAATGGTCCCTTACAAAAACAGGAACATTCTCAGACCATCAGGCAGTGCTACCCAAGAACTCTACCCTAGGAGAGTAGGGCACCACTGCTTCTCACCGCCACTTGGCTGTAGCAGCAGGAATGACAGGAGCTTGGATTCCAAGGCAGTGATAATGGACCTATTCTCCCTCTCTAAGGAGAGATGACTGCAAATGACAAGAGGAATGGCCTGAAGTTGTACCATGGGAGTTTAAGTTAGATATTAGAACAAATTCTTTCCTGCATGAGTGGTCAGACATTGAACAGGCTGCCCCAGGAAGTGATGGAGTCACCATCTCTGGAGGTGTTACAAAAATGCAAGAACCACAGGTTCAAACTTGAACATAGAAGATTTCACCTCGACATGAGGAGAAACTCTTTACGGTGAGGGTGACGGAGCACTGGAACAGCTGCCCAGGGAGGTTGTGAGTCTCCTTCTCTGGAGACTTTCAAAACCCACCTGATGCATTCCTGTGCTTTGGCAGGGGGAGTTGGACTCAGGATCTCTGAGGTCCCTTCCAACCTCTAATATACTGCGATACTGGTACTGTGATGCAGACATGGCACTTTGGGCCACGTTTAGTTGCCATAGCAGTATTAGGTCAGCTTGGTAGCCTTCAAGTCTTCTCCAACCAAAGCAATTCTGTGATTCTGTGTTGCAAACCCCACTTGGCTTCCATCTGTTTTTTGTAGATGTTCATCCTCCTCCTACACTTTCTGACAAATGGGGTAGCACCACAAATAGCATTTATCGCGTGGATTGTGAATGTTTTTTGCTCTCCAGCCATATTCAAAGAATCATATGCATGCAGAAGTAGTCACCATATGTTTGCACTTCTATTCATACATTCAAGTTACAGGATACAAAATTAGATCTACTAGCTTTGTTCCCAGGGAAAACATGTTGTGTACCTGGTGACTCTCCATTGCTGGGAGGAATTCATTTCCTGGTCTTGGTCACGGCACTGGCCAAGCTCTTTTAGCAGCGTGGGGAAGCTGACTCTTTCTGCACAACTACAGCAGACAAAGTAGAAAACATGACTGTTTTTGTTATCACAGAGTGCAAATGAGACTGAAATTGCAGCTGCATGAGAAGTTCTTCCTCATAAGACAAAAAGGCTATTTTGGATCAGACTCTCTGATGTCCTGGATGACATTCCAAGGAAAAACGAAAACCAAACAAGCAACAAAAGAAAATCAAAAAAACCTAAACAACCAACCAAA
>CM037637.1:11795825-11898060 GCA_015227895.2 Colaptes auratus | reverse complement strand
GAGTCCCAGGGAGGCTGGTCCCAGCCACTGAGACCTAGGAGCACCCCAGGCCTCTGACAGAAGTAGACTTGCACTGCTCATGTGCTCTCCTTTATATTCTTATGGTTTGGCACTTTGAAGACAGGATAGGGCCAGATGGAGCTTCATCCCCACAGTACTTGGGGTGTGGAACCATCAGTGTAGTACAGAGTAGGACAATCTCTCTAGCAGCTGGGCATGCTTTCTTTGAGGCACCCCAGGACACAGCTAGTCCTTTCAATAGCAGGTTGACTCAGACCCTCCAGATCTCTCTCGCGGGCTGCCCTCCTGCCTCCCATCCCCCAGTTTGTACATAGAACCAGGAGTACCCCATCCCAAGAGGAGAAACTTGCGTTTCCTCTTGCCAATTTGCATACATTTGGTGATTGCCAAATCTCTCTGATCTATCCAGATCTCTCTGTAAGTCCTCTCTACCCCCAAGGGAGTCTACAGCTCCACATAATATATCAGGACACTTATTTAATCTGCATTTGACTCCTATGTCCAGATGATTTATAAACATATTAAAGAGCACTGGCCCTATAATTGAGCCCTGGGGAACCTCACTCGTGACTAGTGACCAGCCTGATGCAACTATTTACTATAACTGAGCCCAACATTATGACTGACCAGAAGAGGAGAAATCCATTTTGGTACAACTTCAGGGTTTTGACAAGCCCTGAATTAAACTATAGACTTTATAGTTTTTTGTTTGTTGTTTTTTCTTTCCCTCTGTACTGTTTATAGTTCATCTGTTAAGACTTTTCTAAATGAAAAATTGTATTTTCCATTTGGATCTCTCCATATCTTTTTCTGTCTGGGCAAGTAAAAGTAGACAGCAGTTAAGGCTGATAAATCTCCTAGAAAAGGCAAAATGGATTTGGCCCCATTGACTCTTTTGTCCAGCAGAACTTCATAAAAGGCAGATTTGGTGCTTAGGGATCTGTTTGACCATCACAGCAAGGACTGGGCAATGCTGGGCAGGTAGCCAGCAGTACTAATTGTGTCTCTTATCTTGGACAGCAACAGGAACAGCAGTCCTCTAGCTCTCCATCCCTTCTACTCATCCCTGGAGCAACACATTTAAAACATGCCATTGATGCTGAAAATTTATGCCAGGCTTGATTCTCTCTTCTCTGACAGGAGAGTGTAGTGAGGGACTCAGAAATGAATCCCTTAAAAATAGTGTCCTAATTAAACTTGTAGCAAACATTTTGCCTTTTCTGCCCAATTCTGTCCAATATAAGGGAAGTGTTGCCCAACAACTCTACCAGAAAGAAAAAATTTGCTTTGATGTAGTACTAATTAGCAAGATGAGTGAATCCTTCCTACATGAAAACCTGTGAATTTCAAACCAAGCAACTTCAGTATCACTCCTTACTTCATATCTTCTGATCAATATAGGACCTCACAGAGTGAAGCAAGGTAATACATTGAGTCTTTGAGACCTTCCAGTATAAGGCTCATAAAAGACCCAGTTTACAACAGTTGATGGGATAACTTCCTACAGATTAACTGCAGGGGCATTGTTGTTTGGTTGTACTGAGTGCCCTCAAAGATGTAAGAATACCTATGTCATTATACATAGACAAAATGTCTTACTACATTTCATGTTATCATAGAAGTTTCAGAGAGCAATGAGGTCTCCCCTCATCCTCTCCAGTCTCAACAATGCCAGCTCCCTCAGCCACTCCTCACAAGACCTGAAGGGTGGTTGTAGCCAGGAGGGGGTTGGTCTCTTCTCTCAAGCAACCAACACCAGAACAAGAGGACACAGTCTCAAGCTGCACCAGGGGAAGTTTAGGCTTGAGGTGAGGAGAAAGTTCTTCAGAGAGAGAGTTGTTAGCCATTGGAATGTGCTGCCCAGGGAGGTGGTGGAGTCACCATCCCTGGAGGTGTTTAAGAGAAGACTGGATGGGGTGCTTGGTGCCATGGTTTAGTTGATTGGATATTGTTGGATGATAGGCTGGACTCGGTGATCTCGGAGGTCTCTTCTAACCTGATTAATTCTATTCTATTCTATTCTATTCTATTCTATTCTATTCTATTCTATTCTATTCTATTCTATTCTATTCTATTTCGTTCCAAAACCATTTTAAATTTCATTTATGGAAGTAGTCAGACTAAGTTCTAGTTGGGCTTTGACCCTTCTAATTTTCTCCCTACATTACCTTATGACATCCTTGTAGTCCTCCTGAGTGGCCTTCTTCCAGTGGTCATAACTCTCCTTCTGTTACTGATATCCAGCCAAAGCTTTGTGTTCATCCAGGCCCCTTCTTCCCTGCCAACTCATTTTGCGATGCATGGCGACAGGCTACTCCTGCTCCTGTAAGGCTTCCTTCTTGAAGAATGTAAGGGCTGATAGTGATGGGATGAGGGGGAATAGCTTTAAGCTGGAAGAGAGGACATTTGAACTGGAAGAAATTTCTTATAGTGAGGGTGATGAGACACTGGAGCAGGTTGCCCAGGGAAGTTGTAGATGCCCCCTTCCTGGAGGTGTTCAAGGCCAGATTGGATGAGGCCTTGATCATCCTGTTCTAGTGGAAGGTGTCCCTGCCCATGGCAGTGGGGTTGGAGCCTTTAAGGTCCCTTCCAGCTCAAACCATTCCATGACTCTATGATTCTATGATGTGAATGTCCAGCCTTCCTGGTCTCCTTGGCCCTTTAGGGCTGCCTCCCAAGGGACTCCATCAACCAGGCACATAAACAGGTGAAAAGTCTGTCCTCCAGAAGTCCAAGGTGGCAATTTTACTCGTCCCCCTTCTTCGAGAATCAAAATCTCTACCATTCTGCGATGGCTATGCCCAAGACAGCCTCCAACCGTTTCATTACCTACAATTCCTTCCTTGTTAAGAAACACATCTCCATATGAAAGAAAAGTGTTTTGTACAGATGTTGCATTTCATCTCTATATGTTCAGAGGACTTGTCTGGGTTTTTGACATACCATGCTGCTAGATTCAAGGGGATTATGACTATCTTTGGCAAATGGTCAAATTTCTCTTTTTCTAGCATGTATACAAAATGCCCACTGAGGGAGAAGAACAGAAAAAGGCCCTGACTGGATGTGTTGTGATTGTGCTTTATTTAGGGTTTTCTAAGTGCAATTATCAGGGACACCAATCCCACCCCATTTTCCTGGCATTCTGTTTAAGGTTTGCTTAAGTTCTTTCATTTTGCTGTTATGGAATTCTTTTTTTGTCAGGACACACATTTTATTAACAATAAATAAATAAATGAAGACATAAATAAATAAACAAGTCCATGATCTATATCTGAAGTTACTGAGAGCTAAAAATCTCTGACAATTTGCAGGTTGAGCTTATATTTGGAGGGGGTGGGGTGGAAATTAAGCCTCTTTCACAGGCCTCATGCTTAACGGCATAGCTTGCTTAGAAATGTACTGCCACAAACCATTGTTCTCAAGCAGCCTTTGTTCTGCTAAAGCTGGGCATCAGAAAGTTGATATAAAGAGTATAATTCTTCCTTGGAATATTCAGCTATTTGAACTAAGACTGTAGCTGTATCAGCTCCACAATGCTCTCAAAGCGTATCAGAGAGAAAGGCCTTGCATAGATATTGACGCAGTATCTTGGTGAGACCAGGCTACTGGATTGCTTCTAATTGTGTATTTCAGTGTTCATTGGGAGAATTAATTTTGGTAAAGAACATCTTGTCTGAAGTATCTGAGCCAGTCCAGAGGAGGGCCATGAAAATGATCAGGGGTTTGGAGCACCTCTGCCATGAAGACAGGCTGAGGGAACTGGGGTTGTTCAGCCTGAAACAGAGGAGGCTCTGGGGAGACCTAATAGAAGCCTTCTGGTACCTGAAAGGAAACTACAAGAAGGATGGAGAGAGAGTCTGTTTACAAAGGCCTGCAGTAACAGGACAAGGGGCAGTGGCTTCAAACTGGAGAAGAGTGGACTGGATGTTAGGAACAGCTTCTTTATTATGAGGGTGGTGGATCACTGGAACAGGTTGCCCAGGGAGGTGCTTGAGGCCCCATTCCTAGAGAAAACTCAGAGTGAGTTTTAACAGGGTTCTAGGCAGCCTGATCTAGTTGAGGATGCCCCTGCTTACTGTAGAGGGGGTAGGGGATATCCTTTCCAACCCAGACCATTCTATGATTCTATGATTCTATGATATGTTTTTCATTTCTAGATGAACTCAGACTATCATGGCATGTACCTAAAGTGGGTGCAAAACGTGTTCTTGTTGCAACTAATACCCTATTAGTGAGGAGGGATTTGTTACAAAAGCTTATAGTGATAGGATGAGGGACAAATGTTTTGAGCTGGAAGAGGGAAGATTTAGACTAGAGATTAGGAAGAAATCTTTACAATGAGGGTAGTGAGACACTGGAATAGGAGGTTGTGGATACCTCCTTCATGGAGGTGTTTAAGGCCAGGTTGGACAGGGCCTTGGGCAACCTGGTCTAATGGAAGCTGTCCCTGCCCATGGGAGGTTGGAACTAGATGATGTTTAAGGTCCCTTTCAATCCAAACTATTCTATGATTCTATGAATAACAATAAGGAGAAAATTCTGCACTTCCTGATGGCTACTTCAACGTAGTATAGATGCAGGCAGAATCCCCTTGAATATGATAGAGCTGCTGCTCTTTTATCTGAGCTTTGGATAAGACTTCTAAAAGCAATAATAGTTTGTAGCTCTTCTTACAATTCCCAGCTAACAGTTTTTGTAGCCAAAACAGGTCATGTGCAGCATCTTTCCCAACCTTCTAGATAATGCAAAGGTGTGCTTGACAGCTTATGTAGAAAGACCTTAAATTGTATAAGCCATTCTAAATGCTTTAGAAATCAATTCTTCAGCACTTAAAGCTTTATATGACCAGGAATCCACCATGCTTCTACCCAGACTGTTTCACTGCAGAATGGAATGGAATGGAATGGAATAGAATAGAATAGAATAGAGTAGAGTAGAATAGAATAGAATAGAATAGAAAAGAAAAGAAAAGAAAAGAAAAGAAAAGAAAAGAAAAGAAAAGAAAAGAAAAGAAAAGAAAAGAAAAGAAAAGAAAAGAAAAAGAAAAAAAAAAAAAAAAAGAATTAACCAGGTTGGAAGAGAGGTTGGAGATCATCAAGTCCAACCTATCACCCAAGACTATCTAATCAACTAAACCATGGCACCAAGCACCCCATCCAGTCTCTTCCTAAACTGAAAGACAGTTGCTAACTTGAAGGACAGTTCAAAAACTCTGAACCCACAAGCAATGATTCAGGAACATCAGGGAAGAAAGCTGACCATGAAATGGTATTTTACAGCCATGCCTAGGTTTTCAGTATTAGAAACCTCCTTTGTTCAAAACATGAGTCAGACATCCTTCCTCCCTCTCCATATCAACCTGAAATAATGAGACTCATTTCAAAATGATGAGATTTTTTTTAAAAATAATATATTTTAGATTTTTTACTATTATTATTATGAATGGTTTATAAGCCTTAGGCTTCTCATTTTTAGGCTTTTTCTCTACAACTATGAAGCCTAAGTGCTCACATTTTTCATAATGAAAGCTAAGGCTGCTTGGCAGTCTCATACCTTCAGGAGCTGAGGCTTTAAGGAAAACCATCAAGTTCTGCAAAATGCACCTTGAAGTCAGAGGAGTTGGCAAGGCTGTGTTTTAGTCAATCATGGAGTCAATTGTTTGAGTTGGAAAAGACCTCTAAGATGATTGAGTCCAACTGTCAAGCTAACCCTGCTATGGCCCTAAATGTCATGCCCACACATGTGACCGAGCCCTGTAAATTGCTGCAGGACACCACAGTCTCAGGCTGCGCCAGGGGAGGTTTAGGCTGGATGTAAGGAAGAAGTGCTTCACAGAAAGAATGATTGGCCATTGGAATGGGCTGCCCAGGGAGGTGGTGGAGTCACCGTCACTGGAGGTGTTTAGGAAGAGACTTGATGGGGGTGCTTGGTGCTATGGTTTAGTTGATTAGATGGTGTTGGATGATAGGTTGGACTTGATGATCTCAAAGGTCTTTTCCAACCTGGTTAATCCTGTTCTGTTCTGTTCTATTCTATCCTATCCTATCCTATCCTATCCTATCCTATCCTATCCTATCCTATCCTATCCTATCCTATCTTGTTCAGTGGGCAGGGCTCCTGAGATATTTAAAGAGCCCACCAGGGCTGCAGCTCTGCCCACACCTCGCCCGCCTCTCTTGCCAGAGTGTGCAGCTTGGTGAGGGAGGTTGCTCCGCCTGCCATGGGTATCCTGGCTTCAGGATAAAAAAGAAACCCTGTCTGCCAGGCTCTCAATAATATGCTCTAAGAAAAAAGCCTGTAGAGCATTTTAGTCTTACACTACTTTGATATGGAGTAGGTTTGTTAACCATTGCACATGGTTTGATCCTGCTGGTGTGGAACTCCTTGCTAGATTATATCTCCTCCCCCTCTACTCTGCCCTGGTGAGGCCACTCCTGGAATATTGTGTCCAGTTTGGGGCTCCCCAGTTCAGGTGGGACAGAGATCTACTCGAGAGAATCCAACAGAGAGCTACCAGGATGATGAAGGGACTGGAGCACTGCCTTATGAGGAAAGGCTGAGAGACCTGGGGCTTTTTAGACTGGAGAAGAGAAGACTGAGAGGGGATTTAATAAATGTTTATAAACAACTGAGGGCTGGATGTCAAGAGGGAGGGGACAGGCTCTTCTCCATTGAACCCTGTGATAGAACAAGGGGTAATGGATATAAACTACAACACAGGAGGTTCCACCTCAACATGAGGAGGAACTTCACTGTGAGGGTCACAGAGCACTGGAATGGGCTGCCCCAGAGGGGTTGTGGAGTCTCCTTCTCTGGAGACTTTCAAGACCCATCTGAATGTGTTCCTGTGCAACCTTTGCTAGATTCTATGGGCCTGCTCTGGCAGGGGGTTGGACTCAATGATCTTTGGAGGTCCCTTCCAAACCCTGGCATTCCATGATCCTGTGACATTGAAAATTTCCATGGGCTCAGAGCAAGACTGAGCAAAGTCACAGAAATTAAATGTTACCCAAGACAGACCAACCACATCAAGCTCAGTATACACTTTCAGTTAACAAAGGTTTTGTCATGCAGAACATTTTATTGCTTCCCTGGCTTTAGCCAAGTTACTTTGGCTTGCTGTCAGGGACATGGTGCTAGACTATATGGACCCATGATTGTGACCCAGAGCACCCATTCTTATGTTTCAGGAATATTACTTTGCTTCTCTGCAAATTTACTTTAAACTGAGCATGCATAAGTGGGCACAAACTTGAACATAAGAACTTCCATCCAAAGATGAGGAGGATTTTTTGTTTTATTTTAAGGGTGACAGAGCAGTGGAGCAGGCTGCTCAGAGAGGTGGCTGTGTCTCCAGCTCTGGAGACATTCAAAACCCACCTGGACATGTTCCTTCCTTATCTGAACCTGCCTTGGCTGGGTGGTTGAAATTGATGATCTCAAGGGATCCTTTCCAATCCCTACCATTCTATGATTGTATGCAGTGTCTGGCCAGCATCTTTGGTAAAAACTGGCATGTAAGAATTCAGAGCTGAGAAAAAGTTGTTGATGTTATCACAGCATGTCTTGGTTCTACATCTTAGCTCTGTCTTAGCTATGTTAAAATAAAAGTAATTATAAATATATATGTGTGTGTATGTGTAGAGGGGAGAAATCCAGAAGATGAAATTTGAAAGCTGTTGTGGAGGTGGGGAGAGAAATCCTGCTCCTGAATTCATGCCCGTGCTGTATGCTTTATGGTGAGAGCCATAAAGGGATTTGCACATTTTTCAGGCAGATAGATGTTGCCAGTCAGCCCCAGAAGAATCTACCTAATCTCTATGCATTTTGGTTTACCTTATGGAACACCCTTTGCATTCAAGGACTGCAGTTACAGAACCACAGTAACACAGTACATTAGAGGCTGGAAGGGATCTCCAGAGATCATTGAGTCCAACCCCCCTGCCAAAGCAGGATCACCTAGGGTAGTCCCCACAGGAATGCAACCAGATGGGTTTTGAATCTGTCCAGGGAAGAAGGTGTGGTCTCAGCAGAACAGAGTAGAGGTGGAGAAGAATGTCCCTAGACCCTCTAGACACACTTTTCTTGATGCACTCCAGGATATCGTTTGGTCTCTTGGCCACAAGGGCATGTTTCTGTCCCCGTAGAGAACTTTCTGTCCACTAGGACTCCAAGGTCTTTCTCCATGGAGCTGCTTTCCAGCAGGGTAACCCCTAACCTGTACTGGTGCCTGTTATTATTTTTCCCCAGATGTAGGACCCTGCACTTGTCCTTGTAAAACTTCACCTGGGCTAAGCTCAATGCATTCTAGTTGCTTACTTACATAGAGAGCAGCTCCACCACCTTCCTTGTCGAGTGTGTCCTTCCTGAAATATGCATAGTTGTCCATAACCACATTCCAGTCATGGGAACTGTCCCACCATGGCTCTGTAATTGCAACAAGATCATAGCCCTGAGACTGCACCCGGATTTCTAGTTCATCTTGCTTATTTCCCATGCTTCTTGTGTTGGTATACTGACACTTCGGAGGCTTAAAGGGGAACATCTGCTACCATTGTGGGTGTCACATAATCCACCATCCCCTACAGCAATTGTCCCAGGATTGTCTTCAGTGAGCCTGTTTTTACCCTTTCCCCCCTTCAAAATTAGTTTAAAGAGTTATCAACCAGCCCTGCCAGTTCTCGTCCCAGGGTTCTTTTTCCTCTTAGAGACAAGCATTTCCTATCCATAGTCAGCAGGCCTGGGCTCTTGTAGAGCAGCCCGTGACCAAAGAACCCCAAATCCTCCCACTGGCACCAGTCCTGCAGCCAGCTATTAATCTGCTGGACATGTGCAAGGAAAATCCAGCTGTTTGCAACTCGGTGGAACCTGCTCTCTTTGGTGTCCATTCCTGATAAGGAAGCCTGAGGCAACTAGAGAAAAATCAGGCTGACTACCCCTGGAACGAGAGTTTATACCAAGACTTAATTTTCTGTCAGACACTTCCTAGAGAGGAAAGCTGCTTCAGCATTTCTGTTTCTATCTAAGAAAAGTGTGAGGATAAGTTGCCAAGCCAGGTTGTTCTTTTTTTTCTCCCTTCAGTCTTTCAATTTTCAGTCTCTGAAGGCTTCTAAAATCATTAGGTGACAATCTCTAGTGTAGTATCTAAACATCCTCAAATGTCTGCTTTAATCTGGCTGCTAGGATGCCACTACATCAGGTTGCTGGCGAGAAGCCTCTTGTCAAACAAGCACTCAACAGGCTGGCTCGCTGCTCAAGAAGTCATCATGACCAGCTTTGATCATTTTGGGGCCAGGTTTGGGGCTCATTTTCTTTAAAACTCCTTGGCATGGAGGTCTGGCCTGATGCCTGAGTAAATCCATTTCTCATCACCTTGTGATGAACATGAAAGGGAATATGCTGCTCCAGTTTTAGGCAGTGCTCTTGCACACGCTCTCCGAGTTCCAAAAGCTGTTTTCAGCTCTGAGATGTCTATTGCCATAAGGACTATATCCATTTTTGACATCAGGTCTAGGCTCCAAAGAGCACCACCAGTGTGCCTCTATTTTGTGTGTTTTGTAACATGCATGACTACATTGCACCTAGACCAAGGACATGTCAATACTGAATGCCAACTTTGGTGCCAAAACCCAGTCATTTGTTGTTATTCCTTTTCCATCAAAGTATTATCTACAGTGCTCTGGATCAGGAGTAGCAAGGGATCCACCAGAGAATTCTTTCTCATTAGGACTACTTTCCCCAAGTGTAAGGGACCAGAAATTATTACAGATGTGGCTAATCATTGTTGGGAAAATCGTTTGAGACACAGGGAGCTTGGCACCTGGCCCACTGGGGTTGACCAAGGGGGTTTGAGACCCAGGAGACTCCCTGGTAGGATTTCAGGACCCTGGGGACTCCCTGGAAGCAGAGTCAACAGAGACAAGAGTTTTGAGCCCTGGAGATTGCATCAGGCATGTGCTCCACTGCAGAATCAGGGCTGGGTGTGGGCTAGTTTTAGCAACAGTGTGAAACTATAAAAGGTGTCACAGTACGGTGGGCTGGTTGTCATCTGCTAGGGGATAACCTGCCAGGGAAGATTCAGTTAGAGAGGTCATCTGCTAGGGGGTTGCCTCCCAGGACATTTCAGGTGCAGGAGTCATCTTCTAGGGGGGCCAGGGAAGGGTCAGTTACTGGGGAGACTGCCATGAGGAACTGCTGCTAGGGAAAAGCTGCTGCTAGGGTGAGAGCCACTGTTGAAGCAGCCAATGTTGAGGAGAGTCGTGTGCGAACAATCAGTGCTGAGAAGTTGGCTGAAGTTGTGGTGAACAAGAAGAAAATGTTTTTCTGGATAGTTCAATTCCTTCAAATGTTTGTTTTTTTTTTTTTTTTTCAGACATTTCAGATATTTCAGATTCATGGAATCATAGAATCAATAAGGTTGGAAAAGACCTCAAAGATCATCCAAGTCCTCAAAGATCAAGCCCAACCTGTCACCCAAGACCTCATGACTACTAAACCATGGCTTCAAGTGCCATGTCCAATCCCATTCTGAACACCTCCAGGGATGGTAACTCCACCACCTCCCTGGGCAGCATGTTCCAATGGCAAATTACTCTCTCTGGGAAGAACTTGCTCCTCACCTCAAGCCTAAACTTCCCCTGGTGCAGCTTGAGACTGTGTCCTCTTGTTCTGGTGCTGGTTGCCTGGTTTATCTTCATTATATCTATTTGCAGTATGAAAATGAGTCCTAATGTGGAGAAATGCCACATTTCTACTTCATCCACCCAATCCTGGAAGGAAACATTTTTTTTCTGACCATGATGTTAAATATTTAGATATTGATATAGTTTTCATTTTACGTTAATTTCCTGCCAATGCATGGCTGTGAATAATATGACATAAAATGTAAGTGTGAGCGCTTGATTAAAAGCCATCTGATATTGCGAGCAGTGTGCTTTGTTTCTTTGAGCTATGAAAAATGAATAGTGACTCCCTCACAAAAGAGTGCAATGAGGTGACAGATTTGTGATTTATAGTAAGTGCTGGGTTCCACACATTGGTCACAACAACCCCATGCAGTGCTACAGGCTGGGGTCAGAGGGGTTGGAGAGCAGCCAGGCAGAAAAAGACCTGGGGGTACTGGTTGATAGTAGGCTGAACAAGAGCCAGCAGTGTGCCCAGATGGCCAAGAAGGCCAATGGCATCCTGGCCTGCATCAGGAACAGTGCAGCGGGCAGGAGCAGGGAAGTCATTCTGCCCCTGTACTCAGCACTGGTTAGGCCACACCTTGAGTCCTGTGTCCAGTTCTGGGCCCCTCAGTTTAGGAAAGATGTTGACTTGCTGGAACGTGTCCAGAGAAGAGCAACAAAGTTGGTGAGGGGTTTGGAAGACAAGCCCTATGAGGAGAGGCTGAGGGAGCTGGGGTTGCTTAGCCTGGAGAGGAGGCGGCTCAGGGCAAACCTTATTGCTGTCTACAACTACCTGAAGGGAGGTTGTAGACTGGTGGGGGGTGGTCTCTTCTCCCAGGCTTCCAGCACCAGAACAAGAGGACACAGTCTCAAACTGTGTCAGGGGAAGTTTAGGCTGGATGTTAGGAAGAAGTTCTTCATAGAAAGAGTGATTGGCCATTGGAATGGGCTGCCCAGGGAGGTGGTGGAGTCACCATCACTGGAGGTATTTAGGAAGAGACTGGATGGGGTGCTTGGTGCCATGGTTTAGTTGATTAGATAGTGTTGAATGATAGGTTGGACTCGATGATCTGAAAGGTCTCTTCCAACCTGGTTAATTCTATTCTATTCTAAAAGTTCAAGCATTCCTTTTACCCAGCTACAATCCTTTCAGGTTTACTTCAGACTCAGCTTATTCATTCACCTTGAAAACTGGTGATTGCTTGGTGGTAACATGGAAGGAAATTTCCTAAAAGAATGTTGTGGGTATAGTTGCCATGACACCTATCTTTTGAACATTCTAAAATAGAAATTACATCTGACAAATTTTGGAGTTTTACTCTTTAGTGTTATCTGACACATTCCATAGCATGACATCTGGTGACATTTCTGCTTTAGGGAAAGACTGAGCAAAAGGGTATCTAATGAGGTTCAACAAAATAAGTGAAGAGTCTTGCATCTGGGGAAGAAAATCACCATATACCAGTATAGATTAGGAGTTAATCTACTGGGAAGTGGCTCCATGGAGAAGGACCTTGGAGCCCTGGTGAACATTAAGTTATCCATGGGACAGCAGCATGCTCTTGTGGCTAAGAAGGCCAGTGATATTCCAGGATGCATCAAGAAGTGTGTCTAGCAGGTCAGTGAGGTTCTCTTTCCCCTCTGTTCTGCCCTGGTGAGGTCACATCTGGAGTCCTGTGTCTAGTTCTGGGATCCACAGGTCAAGAGGATAGGGATATTATAGAGAGTGTCCAAAGGAGGCTATGTCACTAATTACAGGGTCTGAGATAACAGACTTTTGTCAGGTACTTTTCCAATTTAGCCAAGCTCAGGAGTTGAGATATTCTGATTTGCATATATCCTGAACTTGAGGGTGCTGCTATTTTTCCATAAGTTGTGCTTGCCCAGAACTTACTGGATCTTGGGGTCCTGGCGATCCCCTTTCTGGGCCAGAATCCAAGTGTACCAGGTCATAAGAGCTCCAAGATGATAAAGAGGGAAGTCAGAGCCAGGTGTCCTGTGGGTACACTTCAATGTTCTGGTCCACTGCAGGAGGTAATTGTCCTTATTGTCTTCGGAGAATAGGGAGGCAGGAGTCAGGTACATTAAGGGCATGCCTTAATGCATCCAGCAAGGCCAGGTACTGGGTCCTGCACTTGGGTCGCAACAACCCCATGCAATAGTCCAGGCTTGGGGCAGAGTGGCTGGAAAGCTTCCCAGTGGAGAAAGACTTGAGGGTGTTGACAGCTGGCTGAAGATGAGCCAGCATGTGCCCAGGGGGACAAGAAGGCAAACAGCATCCTGGCCTGGATCAGCAATATGAGATGGCAGGACCAGGGAATCGACTGTCCCCTTGGATTCAACACTGGTGAGGCCAGACCTTGAGTGCTGGGTTCACTTTCTCTTATCTCAAAGGCCCATGAGGTCTGAAACAGATTGTGGGGTTGGTGGGTAAATGCTTTCTGTTCCTGTAATTAAATGAAAGTCTATGTAGATGTCTATGACACCGAAGCACTCATCTACAAGTGCTGGGTGATTACATGAGAAAGAAGAGACAACAGATGAAGCTGCTGCATTCCCTGGGCAGAAATGCAGCCTGAGCATGGAATTGGGTTGAGGAATGGCTGCAAGTGCAAACATAAATAATTAATCTAGGTATTTGAACTGCATCAGTTACATGTACACAAGCACATCTTAAAAGCCCTACAGTTTAAATTTGCCTTGGATTTTTAGTAAGCAATAAATGTATTAATCTTTCCCCTTTTGTTTCATAATTGAGCAATTCAGGCATTTAATTCTTACTTCTGGTTAAATGAGTCACTCTAATTACAAAGTAATTGATTGAATGGTCTAAATACACTTCAGTCCTAATTAATATGGCTGTGCCATGTAGCGCATTGTACCAATACATCTTTTGTTAGCGGCTCTGTGTTCCCAGCCTCTATTCACTGCCATGAATGGAAGCTTTTTTGTTTCTTAAGGAAACGTGGTTTGTTGAGCCCTGCGTGCCACAGAGCCCTAGGAAACAGTATCGTAGGAATAATTATCAGAAAGATATGTCTGCACAAGGTTTTTAATAAAGCTGGGAAACTTTCCCTGTGTTTCTCGGGCCATCTTTCCAATTTCAGCGAAGAAGAAGACTAGGAGCAAGGCTGCCCTTCGCTGACCTGTGATGTGATGCTTTCCTGTGCACAGACAGTGGCTGCTGATGGCAGTGACAATGCTGATGGAGTCAGTTAGCACCAAAGGTTGGAGTGCAAAGGGCACTGCTCTATCTTGTCTGGCACCTTGGGGTGCAGGAAGTAAAAGGCTCTAGCTGTAGAGTGGAGGGGGCAGGACAGGTGACCCTGAACTGCATAACAAAGGATTCCATCCCATGGACAGCATCTTCAGGATAAAGCTTCAGGATAAATCTCTTTTCCAATGGCTGGTGTGCTAGGAGTACTCTGCCTATTCTGCATTTGATCCTGATTCACAAATTCCTGAATCCAGTTCCAGAATCCAGCTCCTAAACCTGGTTCCTGTCTGCTGCTGAGTCCAATATTGGACTTCCCCAGTGCCTGCACTCAGCATCAGTTGTGACAGTGACATCATTGCCATCAGGAGTTGAGTTCCATATTGGATTGTATTTCTTTGTCTCTATTTAATTTAATCTTATTTCCATCTCAACTGCTTTAGTTTCTTTCCCACCCCATCAGTGTCTCTCCTTTCTTCTCTTTGCCCAGGTGAGGGATTCATAGAGAGCCTCTGCCACTCATTCACTGGTGATCCAGCTCTGATCCTTGACAGCTGAATTCACTTTCAGAATAGAGTAGAGTAGAGTAGAGTAGAGTAGAGTAGAGTAGAGTAGAGTAGAGTAGAATAGATCAGGTTGGAAGAGACTTTCGAGATCATCAAGTCCAACCCATCACCCAACACCACTAATCAACTAAACCATGGCACCAAGTGTCTCATCCACTCTCTTCTCAAACACCTCCAGTGATGGTGACTCCACCACCTCTAAGATAATAGTTACCAAAGTGGTTCTACAAGCAAATATGCAGGAGTCTTACACAAGTTATGATCAGCCTGTTTCATATGAAGGGAAAATCTAAGTAAATTTGCATAGATGGCAAATACCTATCCCTGTAATTTTCCTTTAAAATATTCATATGGTGTAGACAGCTGCTGAGATTGTGCTTATTAGTAGTGCTGAGACTACTAGTTGAGGAACTTTGTGCGGTATGCAGATAGTATGCAAATACTTTTCAGTGTAATTCCTTTGGTAGAAGAGAACTCCAAAGGGATGTGAATATAATTCACAGAAAAATAATTAACTGCTTATTTTCTTTGAAGGTGAATCTTGGGGTATGTAAATCTCTCTGACTGAGATTAGTTGCTTTCAGATTTTCTGTGGTGAACACAAAAGATAAGCTGATCCAAACTGGAGTCCCCAGTTGTGAACTGCGTCTTCATCGGCCAATCTCTGTAGCTGTACAGGAGCTCATAAAATCATATAATGCATCAGGTTAGAAAGGATCCTTCAAGGTCATCTTGTGGCCAGCAGGAGAAGGAAAGAAATTCTGCTTCTAGGCTCAGCACTGGTTAGGCCACACCTTGAGTCCTGTGTCCAGTTCTGGGCCCCTCAGTTTAGGAAAGATGTTGAGTTGCTGGAACGTGTCCAGAGAAGAGCAACAAAGCTGGGGAGGGGTTTGGAGCACAAGCCCTGTGAGGAGAGACTGAGGGAGCTGGGCTTGCTTAGCCTGGAGAAGAGAAGGCTCAGGGGAGACCTCATTGCTGTCTACAACTACCTGAAGGGAGGTTGTAGACAGGTGGGGGTTGGTCTCTTCTCTCAGGCAACCAGCACCAGAACAAGAGGACACAGTCTCAAGATGCACCAGGAGAGGTTTAGACTGGATGTTAGGAAGAAGTTCTTCCCAGAAAGAGTGATTGCCCATTGGAATGTGCTGCCCAGGGAGGTGGTGGAGTACCATTACTGGAGGTGTTCAGGAAGAGACTGGATGGGGTCCTTGGTGCCATGGTTTAGTTGATTAGATAGTGTTGGATGATAGGTTGGACTCAATAATCTTGAAGGTCTTTTCCAACATGGTTAGTTCTATTCTTTCTATCTTGTCTGACCCCCCATCCCTCCTCCCAAGTCATCAGGAACATCTCCAACTACACCAGGTTTCTCAGGGCTCCATCAAGTTTGACCCTGAATGTCTGGGCAACCTGTTCTGGTATTTTAACACCTTCATTGTGAAGAACTTCCCCCTAATGTTCAACCTATATCTACCCTGCTCTAGTTTCAAACCATTGCCTTTCATCCTATTACTACAAGCCTTTCTAAAGAGTGCCTCCCAAACCATCCTGTAGGTCCACTTCAGATTTTGAAATGTTTCTCTAAGGTCATCCTTGAACCTTCTCTTTTCCAAGCTGAACAGCCCCCACTCTCCCAGCCTGGTTCAATAGGGGAGGTGCTCATCTTCATGGTCCTCATCTGGACCTGCTCTAATAGTTGCATGTCCTTCTTGTGCTGAAGAATCCAGAGCTGGGCTCATCACTGAGTAGAACAGAGGGGCAGAATCCATTTCCTCCACCTGCTGCTCATACTGCTGGGGATGCAGCCCAGGACATGGTTGGCTTCTAGGTTCTGAGTGCATATTGACAGCTCATGTTGAGCTTCTCATTGCCCATCACCCCCAAGTCCTTCTCCTCAGCACTACTCTCTATCTGTTCTCTGCCCAGCCTAGATTTGTGCTTGCAATCTTTATTTCAAGTCATAAACAGCATTTTTTGGTCACACACATTGCAAGTTGTATTCATTTTGGGGTCTATGAAGACCTTTCTTTCCCCATTAAATGCACAAGTGTAGCAGGCTATGAAATCTTGGGTAATCAGTTATCCTGAAACTGTAGAAAAAGAAAATCCACACATCAGGGGTTTCTTTTCAGGAATCAGAACTCAGAATAACACACATTTTAAAACACAATAGAACCAACCAACCAACCAGATTGGTTATGTTTTCTTATTCTTTGGTTCATGGATAAGTGTCTTCGACTATTTTCCTGTAGTCTTGGATTAATAAGTTGCAAATGCTGCAGAGCAGAGCCTGTGAAAGATGACTGTAATATTTTTATTTGACTTAATGTCTCCTGCAGCATTATTTTGGCACTGCTTAAGAAAGTTGACTGCAGAGCAGGCTTAGCAAAGTGGCTGTTCCCTGGTTTGATGTCAATTGCTATCATTGAAAGGACAATGGACAAGGGTGCACTGGTAACATTTCTTCTCTGGCTGGGGCAACTTAATGCTGCTATCATGGAATCACAGAATTGGTTTTGTTGAAAAATACCTCCAAGATCACTGAGGCCAACTGTCAAACTAAGACCATGGCTACCATGTTCTAAAGTGCCATGCCCACACATTTCTTGAGCACCTCCTCCAGGGACAGTGACTCCACCACCTCCCTGGGCAGCCTCTTCCAATGCCTGACCACTCTTACAGGAAAGAAATTTTTCCTAATACCCAACCTAAGCCTCTCCTGGTACAATTTCAGGCCATTTCATGTCATTCTATCACCTGATACTGGGGAGAAGAGACCACCCCCATCTGAATCCAAACTCCTTTCAGAGAGTTGAACAGAACAATGAGGTCTCCCCTTAGCATTCCTTTCTGAGACTGAACACCCCAGTTCCCTCAGATGCTGCTGCTTAACTGCAGCCTGGATCAGAGTTTAAACATGTGCCAGAGCACAGAAAAAACTCCTAGAAGGTTCTTCAGTGAAGTGGAAGTTCACAGAGAATCACAGAATGGTTTAGGTTGAAAAGCAACTCAGAAATACCTCCTCCACCCCTCTGCCATGGGCAATGACACTTCTCAGTTAATTTTGGTTACCCAAAGCCTCATCCAATCTGGCCTCCAGGGAGGGGGCATCCACAAACACTCTGGCAACCTATTCCAGTCTCACCACCCTCATACTGAAGAACTTCTTCCTAAGATCCAGTCTAAACCTATTCTCCCTCAGCTTAAACCACTTCCCCCGAGTTCCATTGCTAGACACCCTTATGAAAAGTCCTTCTCCAGCTTTTCTGTAGGCTCCTTTCAGGTATTGGAAGGCAGCCATAAGGTGCCAGGGCCTTCTCTTCTCTAGGCTGAACAACTCCAGCTCCCTTAGCCTGTCCTCATTTCAGAGGTGCTCCAGCTCTTCAGTCATCCTTGTGGCCCTTCGCAGGACCTTCTCCAGCAATTCTGTGTCATTCTGATGATGGGGACAACAGAACTGGCTGCAGTGTTCAAGGTGGGGTCTCACAAGAGCACAGTAAAAGGGAAGAATCACCACTCTTGACCTGCTGGAAGCTAAAAGCCCTCCTTAAATCCATGCTATTCCCAGCTCTGTCAGCACACATGCCGGGGATTCACTTTCCCAGGGAATGCAGCATATGCCTGTTGGTTGTGAGGGGTAGAATCTGCCTCCACAATTACATAATGTGACAGTGACAATGAACTGAAAATCAGGCTATTAATATTCTGAGAGCTAAAAATGACTGCCATCCTATTTCCTTAAACTGCTGTCATTCCTTGGTAGAACACAAACCCTCCTATAAATACGCATGGAAATCATTACTGCCGTGTTTTTCAAGCCCATCCCCCTCCACCTTGGAGCACAGTGTGGCTGGGATTGTCTCCTATGCAAGGTTTCTATTCAGCACCTGGTGGGAAATTGAAGTTATATAATCATGTTTCACTTAAAGGTATAATTACATCCCATATTTTCCATACAGTGGAAAGAGCAGAGGCCCTGAAATAACTCTGAGGTATCAGACACCAGAATGAATGAATATGTGGAATAGATGTCCTTGATTTTTCTCTCTTAATTGGTGTGTTTTGGGTGGCAAACTGTCTTCCATTCCTAAAATAAGAAATAAGCTCCCTCCTTATGCAATGCACAGAAACAAATGCTTCGGGAGAACATCTGAAATCACTTTGTCTGCTGTAGTCTCTATGATTTAATAAGCCTGACAGGTCTGAAGGGAAAGAAATAGTATGTCCTTTCTGCTATTGAGATAACTCACCAAACACAATGACAGTATGACAGTAAAGAACTTTACTTGACACATACTGGTTCGCAGAGCATGGCAGTAATGTCAATACCGCGAAATGCCCAAAGACTCACCCCTCTTTCACAGCAAAAGGACACACTGTGAGAAACATAAAACATGCCTTCTTCAGATACCTTTTCTTTGCCAATTACTTATCAGTATTGTGACATAAAACACACCATTTGGATTACTTTTTTTTTTTCCCCAAAAAAATGGTTAAATTTAAAGCCATGAAAAGAATGCGGTCCCTCCCCCTTCTCCCCCTGTACACCACACTGGTTAGGCCACACCTGGAGTAATAGGTCCAGTTCTGGGCCCCTCAGTTTAGGAAAGATGTTGAGTTGCTGGAACATGTCCAGAGAAGGGCAGCAAAGCTGGGGAGGGGTTTGGAGCACAAGCCATGTGAGGAGAGACTGAGGGAGCTGGGGTTGCTTAGCCTGGAGAAGAGGAGACTCAGGAGAGACCTTATTGCTGTCTACAACTACCTGAAGGGAGGTTGTAGCCAGGTGGGGGTTGGTCTCTTCTCTCAGGCAGCCAGCACCAGAACAAGAGGACACAGTCTCAAGATGCACCAGGAGAGGTTTAGACTGGATGTTAGGAAGAAGTTCTTCCCAGAAAGCGTGATTGGCCATTGGAATGTGCTGCCCAGGGAGGTGGTGGAAGAGGTGTTTAGGAAGAGACTTGATAGGGTGCATGGTGCCATGGTTTAGTTGATTAGATAGTGTTGGATGATGGGTTGGACATGATGATCTCAAAGGTCTTCTTCAACCTGGTCCATTCCATTCCATTCCATTCCATTCCATTCCATTCCATTCCATTCCATTCCATGTCACTCAGAACCCCATCTGCATCTTTTCAACATTATGTATTGAAAGATCATTCAATACATAATAGTTTAGATCAAAAGGAAAAGATCCATTCAGAGAAATGAAAAAGCAAAATGGGTAAGAAGGTTATGTGGCTATCTGTGAAGGTGGAAGATAGAAGGAAGAAATGCGAAAAGCAGTGTACAGTATTTCTTTTCTGATCACAGCAGTACTTTTACAGTATGCCAGTTTCTCAAGTTGTGTTTGTGGCAAGAAGCACAGCTTCATTTACAAGAGTTACACAATGACAATCTCTCATTCAACTGTAACCTCCTGGCAACTCCAAAAATAGAATCATAGAAGTATAGAATGGTTTGGGTTGGAAGGGACCTTAAAGATCATGTGGTTCTAACCCCACTGACATAGGCAGGGACACCTTCCACTGGACCAGATTGCTCAAGGCCTCATCCAACCTGGCCTTGAACACCCCCAGGAAGAGGAAATCCACAACTTCCTGGGGCAACCTGTTCAGTGTCTCACCACCCTCACTGCAAAGAAATTCTTTCTAATATCCAGCCTAAATCTACCTTCTTCCAGCTAAAAATCAGGGCAGTGTTTCAATTTTCCAGCTTCTGTGATGTTTGGGGGCAGATGGGCAAAGGAGTGGCTTTAAAAATCTTGGAGTTATCAGTTAATATAGAATCATAGAATCATAGAATCAGTCAGGGTTGGAAGGGACCACAAGGATCATCTAGTTCCAACCCCCCTGCCATGGGCAGGGACACCCTGCACTAGATCAGGCTGGCCAGAGCCTCATCCAGCCTGGGTTTAAACACTTCCAGGGATGGGGCCTCAACCACCCCCCTGGATAACCCATTCCAGGGCTTCACCACTCTCACGGTGAAGAATTTCTTCCTCACATCCAGCCTGAATCTCCCCACCTCCAGCTTCATTCCATTCCCCCTAGTTCTATCACTACCTGATAGCCTGAGAAGTCCCTCCCCAGCCTTCCTGAAGGCCCCCTTCAGATACTGGAAGGCCACAATTAGGTCACCTCTGAGCCTTCTTTTCTCCAGACTGAACTCTGTGAAAACCACCTTGGGCACAATGAGGAAATTAGGTCTTGGGTTGCAAAAAGGCTGCAGAGAATAAACAGCTTCCACTTTTTGCATCCATTGTTGTCCAGAGCTGCTTAAAGCTGAGGAATTAACACCATCACCACAGGAAAACAACAGGGGTGTTGCATTGTTTGTTCTGGCAAGTCATCTCTTTCCCAGGTCTGGAATGCCTGCAGAGCTCACGGTGCAAAAGGATTGCTTGGTCATGGATTGTTAATTTAAGCACTTTAGAAATGAAAGAAAAGGGAAGAGCGTGGAAGGAGTATGTGTGGGGGAAGATTTACCTAGAGAAGCTTTGCTGACTTGAAAGGGAGGAAAAGAAGGTCATGAACAGAAATCAGGAAATATGTCAAAAGAAGCGTGACCAGCAGGATGAGGGAGGGGATTCTCCTCCTCTGCTCTGCTCTCACTGAGACCACACCTGGAGCACTGCATCCAATTCTGGAGCCCCAAACACATGGAACTGTTGGAGAGGGTCCAGAGGAGACCATGAAGATGATCAGAGGTCTGGAGCACCATATCTGTGGGGACAGGCTGAGGTAGATGGGGCTGGAGAAGAGAAGACTCTGGAAAGACCTTAGAGTGGCCTTTCAGTACTGGACAGCAGCACTCTGTGCTGGATTAGGAACTGGCTGGAGGGCGGAGCCCAGAGAGTGGTGGTGAATGGTGCCGCGTCCGGCTGGCGGCCAGTCACCAGCGGCGTCCCCCAGGGATCGGTGCTGGGCCCCATCCTGTTCAATATCTTTATTGATGATCTGGATGAGGGGATTGAGTCCATCATCAGTAAGTTTGCAGACAACACCAAGCTGGGAGCAGATGTTGATCTGTTAGAAGGCAGAAGGGCTCTCCAAAGGGACCTTGGCAGGCTGGACAGATGGGCAGAGTCCAACATGATGGCATTCAACAAGTTCAAGTGCCAGGTGCTGCACTTTGGCCACAACAACCCCATGCAGTGCTACAGGCTGGGGTTGAAATGGCTGGAGAGCAGCCAGGCAGAAAGGGACTTGGGAGTGCTGGTTGATAGTAGGCTGAACATGAGCCAGCAGTATGCCCAGGTGGCCAAGAAGGTCAGTGGCATCCTGGCCTGGATCAGGAATAGTGTGGCCAGCAGGAGCAGGGAGGTCATTCTGCCCCTGTACTCAGCACTCATTAGGCCACACCTTGAGTCCTGTGTCCAGTTCTGAGCCCCTCAATTTAAGAAGGATACTGAGACACTTGAGCGTGTCCAGAGAAGGGCAACGAGGCTGAGGAGAGTTCTGGAGCACAAGCCTTACAAGGAGAGGCTGAGGGAGCTGGGGTTGTTTAGCCTGGAGAAGTGGAGGCTCAGGGGAGACCTTCTGACTCTCTATACCTACCTGAAGGGAGGTTGTAGACAGAAGGGGGTCTTCTCCCAGGAAACCAGCACCAGAACAAGAGGACACAGTCTCAAACTGCACCAGGAGAAGTTTAAGCTTGATGTGAGGAGAAAGTTCTTCACAGAGAGAGTTGTTAGCCACTGGAATGGGCTGCCCAGGGAGGTGGTGGAGTCACCATCCCTGGAGGTGTTCAAAAAGGGATTGGACATGGCACTTGAAGCCATGGTTTAGTAGCCATGAGATCTTGAGTGACAGGTTGGACTTGATGATCTTTGAGGTCTTTTTCAAGCTCATTGATTCTATGATTCTACGACAGGAAACCCAGGGAGGGTTAAACTCCTCAAGAGTTAGGTATTTTAACAGACCTGAAAGACAACCAGAGAACCTAAAGAGCTACTTTCAGGAAGCAATGAGTCACAGCTTCCTGCATCCAGTATTGTCACAGTTTATGTATTGTTTGCTTTCTTCATAGGAGAGAGAGCTGAAATAAGTCTTTGGTTTCAAAGTGGGAGAAAGCAGGTGGCAAACAGACACCGCAAGCCTAACTTCTGGGCCCATTCTTGGGTTCAAGATGCAGTCAGTATTTTTCCAGGGGCATCAAGTAATCACTCAAGGATATATTTCAATCGATTTAAAAATTGTCAGATGGAGAATTATGTTAATTTCTTCCAGTATGACTCCATTTTTCTCTCCTTGAGTTCATTTGATGCTATCAGGAGGCAGGATGCCAGGCCACATAACTCAGACTAATTGCATGTGTTGTAATAAGAATGCTAATTAGGCGGAAGAGTGTAACTTCCTCTGTGCTTCAGAAGAGTTGTCCTGGGAAAGGATGGAGTTACCATTAAAGAGGCTTGGGAGGAAAAATCTGAAAGACAGTGGTGACAGTGAGGTATCATAAAACAACCAGGTGGTTTTTTTTCTACTGTTGTCAAGGGTCAGGGCCGGGCTGGCCACTAAAGAAATGCCACAGGTTCTCCAGGAACCCTTCTGCTTCCCAAAGGGAAGAGGAAGGGAATCAGGCAGAGAGAGGCTGATGGGTTGGGAAAGAAACTAAACCAGCTGAGATGGAAATAAGAACAATATAAGGAAACAGACAGATACAAGTCAGTATCAAACCCAAGCCCTGACGGCAGTTACTCACTGCCACTACTGATACTGTGGCAGCAGTCCCACACTGGTCTCAGGGGTAGACAGGAAACAGATTCAGGAATTTGTAGATTAGAATAGAATAGAATTAACCAGGTTGGTTAATCAAATCCAACCTATCACCCAACACCATCTAATCAACTAAACCATGGCCCAAAGCTTCCCATCTAATCCCTTCTTAAACACCTCCAGTGATTGTGACTCCACCACCTCCCTGGGCAGGCCATTCCAATGGCCAATCACTCTTTCTGTGAAGACCTTCTAACATCCAGCCTAAACTTCCCCTGGTGCATCTTGAGACTGTGTCCTCTTGTTCTGGTGCTGGCTGCCTGGGAGAAGAGACCAACCTCTGCCTGGCTACAACCTCCCTTCAGGTAGTTGTAGAGAGCAAGAAGGTCACCCCTCAGTCTCCTCCTCTCCAGGCTAAGCAACCCCAGCTCCCTCAGCTTCTCCTCGTAGGGCTTGTCTTCCAAACTCCTCACCAACTTTGTTGCCCTTCTCTGGACACGTTCCAACAAGTCAACATCCTTCCTAAACTGAGGGGCCCAGAACTGGACACAGTACTCAAGGTGCAGCCTAACCAGTGCAGTGTACAGGGGCAGAATGACCTCCCTGCTCCTGCTGGCCACACTGTTTCTGATGCAGGCCAGGATGCCACTGGCCTTCTTGGCTGCCTGGGCACACTGCAGGCTCATGTTCAGCCTACAATCAACCAGTACCCCCAGGTCCCTCTCTGCCTGGCCACTCTCCAGCCACTCTGACCCCAGCCTGTAGCACTGCATGGGGTTGCTGTGGCCAATGTGCAGAACCCGGCACTTGGATGTGTTCAATCTCATGCTGTAGGATTCTGCCCATCTGTCCAGCCTGTCGAGGTCCCTCTGCAAAGCCTCTCTGCCCTCCAGCAGATCAACTCCTGCCCCCAGCTTGGTGTCGTCCGCAAATTTACTGATGATGGACTCGATGCCCTCATCCAGATCATCATATATTTCTTGAATACCTCCAGGGACTCCATCACCTCCCTGGCAGCCTGTTCCAATGCTTGAACCACTCTTGCAGGAAAGAGGTTTTCCTAATATCCAACTTAACCTCTCCTGGCACAATTTCCAATCACTTTCTCTCTTTCTATCACTTGATACTGGGAAAAAGAGACTGATCCCCACCTCACTCCAGCCTCTTTTCAGGGCATTGTAGAGAGCCAGAAGGTTTCCCCTCAACCTCCTCTTCTATAGACTAAAGGATCCTGGTTCCCTCCACTCCTCAACCTCCTCTTCTCCAGACTAAAGGATCCTGGTTCCCTCCACCATTCCTTACCAGCCCTGTTCTCCAGACCCTTCGCCAGCTGTGTTGCCCTTCTCTGGACACACTCCAGCCCCTCAATGTCCTTGTAATGAGGGGCCCAAAACTGAACCCAGTATTTGAGGTGTGACCTCATTGGTGCTGAGTACAGTCTTTGTATGTGAGAAGATCTCTCAGAGTTTGGCTGTTGTTTGAATATCAAAATTGCTGGACTAAGTATGCTGTAGATTCCCTGGTATTTAGCACATGCACTTGTGCTTACTCTTGCATACCTTTAATATTTTCATGTGAACAGTTCTCTGCTGTGTGAGTCCTTGTTTTTGCTGAGTTTTATCTACATGCTCTGTGGCAGTGAAGTTTGCAATTTCATAAGTATGTATGTGCACATACATTTTTTTTTCTCTTCTAATCAGAGTAATTTCTCTGTATTTCCCTAATTCAGGCCTGATGTGATTAGAAGTGGCTTAGCAGACTGAGTGCGAGAAGGCAAATAAAGGGCTTGGGGGAATAAGTGTGTGGTGTTATGCCTATGCAAGAATGACATTAATAGAGATGTGAATGGATGGATTATGTCGTGTTCTACTACAGACAAGTCCCAGCGAGCCGTCAGTGTACATCAGCAGCTCTCTGTTATAGCTGAGGGAATTAAACAGCACACAGCAAAATGATTATAGAATCTTGGACTCATGGAATGCCAGGTCGGAAGAGACCCCAAGGATTCTAGATTCAGAGAATAGTTTGACTTGGAAGGGACTCATCTAGTTCTGACTCCCCTGCCATGGGCAGGGAGGCTTCCGCTAGACCAGGATGCTCAAGACCCCATTGAACCCAACCTTGAACACTTCCAGGGAGGGGGCGTCCACAATTTCGCTGGACAACCTGTTTCAGTGTCTCACCACCCTTACTGTAAAGAAATTCTTTCTAATACCCAGTCTAAATCCACTCTCCTGGAGCTTGAATTCCTTCCCTCTCATCCTATTACTAAAAGCCCTTGAAGAAGCCCCTCACCAGCTTTCCTGAAGGCCCCCTTCAGGTACTGGAAAGTTGCTCTAAGGTCTCCCTGGAGCCTTCTTCAGGCTGGACAGTCCCAACTCTCTCAGCCTCTCTTCATAGGGCAGGTTCTCTGAATCATCTGGTCCAAGCTTTCTACATGATTGTGTAGTTGAAATGAGGTAGCCCAGCACCCTGTCGAGTCTTAAAAGTGCCCAGTGTAAGGGAATTCATTACTTCCCTTGGGAGATGCTTCCGATGTCTGAATGTTCTCATGGGGAAAAATGTTCTTCTGGAGTCTGATGGGAATCTTCCCAGGAGTAACTTGTCCCCATCACCCCTTGTCTTTTCCGTGGCACTCCTTGAAAAAAGGAAGTCTCCATCCTCCTGGTAGCCACCCTTTGTGTACTGGTCCATAGTGATAAGGTCTTCCCTAACCTTTCTCTTCTAAAGGCTGAACAAACCAAGGTCTCAGCCTTTTGTCATGGAAAGGCTTCCAGTCTTCTGATCATTCATGGGGGACCCCTGGCTCTTTGGCAGGCACAGGAGAAGAACATGGCTCCTTGGTTATCCACACAAAGTGCTAGGAAAGAGAGGCAGCAAAGAAGGCACATCGTGCTCTTCTGCACTTCCATGTCAGATACATGCATGCCTGAGCAGCTGAAACATTTTAAATGCATGTGCATGTTACTAATTATTTATATCCTGCATCAAAAATTTAACACCTCCAGCTCTGATGAATGCAAAATTCAGCACATGTGGCCACCGATTCCCTTCTTATATTTATTTGGGACTCTTTTTCAGTAAGAACAGTTGAAATCTGTAAATTAAAACATTGGCCTGCTAAAGCCAGATGAGAATTTACTGCTGGCTTCTTGAGCTGCTGCCTCACATTTCACACAAATGCAAAGTTTAGCATAAATCTAGAGAGTGATGCTGCTCTGTGTCCTTCAGACAGTGAAGAGAAAACCAAGCAGCTCTGTGGAGAAGGACCTGGAAGTGCTGGAGGAGAAGTTCACCATGAGCCAGCAATGTGACCAAGAAGGCAACTGGTCTCCTGGAGTTCATTCAGAAGAGTGTGGCCATCAGCTCGAGGGAGGTCCCCTTTCCCCTCTGCTCTAACCTGCTGAGACTACATCTGAAGTATTGTGTCCAGTTCTGGGCTCCCCAGTTCAAGCGAGACAGGGAATGATGGAGAGGGTCCAATACAGGCTACAAAGGTGCTGAGTGGACTGGAGCATCTCTGTGAATAGCAGCTTAAGAGGGGATCTTCTCAATGTGCAGCAAGAGCTAAAGGGTGGGGGGGGGGAAAAGAATGACACTGGGCTCTTTTTTAGTGGTGCCCAGTGACAGGACAAGGGGCAATGAGCACAAACTGGAACTGGAGGTAGATTTAGCCCGGATATTAGGGAAAAATTCTTTCCAGTGAGGGTGGTGAGACACTGGAAGAGGTTGCCCAGGGACGTTCTGGATGCTCCCTCCCTGGAAGTGTTCAAGGTCTGGTTGGATGGGCCCTTGATCAGACTGGTCTAGTGGAAGGTGTCCCTGCCCATGTCAGGGGGGTTGGAACTAAATGATCTTTCAGGTTTCTTTCAACCCAAACCATTCTATGGTTCTATGATTCTGTGAAATGTAAGAAGACAGCTCCCTTTTTATCCCTTCAGCAGTGTCAGGATCAGCATCTCCATGACACCTGTGATGCCTTGAAATGATTAGAAACAGCCTGATTTCCCTTATTACATCAATAGGAAGTTAACTAGGATTCAATGTAATTGTCCATGGGCATGATACACTACTAAATGTTGGTTCCCTCTGAGCTCTGTGCTGTGGTATTGCAGCTCTTATCTATTGAAACTTTTGAAGCAGGTTTAAGAACAAAACTCATGAAAAAAACCCAGGCATGTGCATCCACTTTTATTTTATTTGCCTGGGGAAGGAAGAAAATGCTCAAATGAATTGTCTTTTGTATGTGTGAGCCTAAAGGAACATCAAAAATCAGGAAAGGGCTCATTTTTGCTCACCAGTTTGTGGTTTGTGGTTCCCACCTAATGAGCAGTAAGAAAGGCTGATGGACCTTCATCTTTCATTTAGAATCATAAAAGCATAAGATGGTTTTGGTCATCTAGTTACAATTCCCCTGCCATGGAAAGGGACACCTTCCACTAGACCAGGTTGCTCAAGGCCTCATCCAACCTGGCCTTGAACACCCCCAGGGGGGGGGCATCTAGAACCTCCCTGGGCAGCCTATTCCTGTCTCACTCCCACCCCACACTGGGAAAGAATTTCTTCCTAACACCCAGTCTAAATCTCCCCTTTGCCAGCTCAAAGCCGTTGCCCTCCCATCCTACCACTACAATCCCTTGTAAAAAGTTCTTCCCCAGCTTTCTTGTAGGCTGCCTGTCAGATACTGGAAGGCCACTGTAAGGTCTCCCTGCAGCCTTCTCCAGGCTGAACAGACCCAACTCTCTCAGCCTGTCCCCATAGGGGAGGTACTCCAGTCCTCTGTTCATCTTCACAGCCTCCTCTGCACTCACTCCAGTAACTCCATGTCCTTCTTGTGTTGGACCACAGGATCACAGGATGTTAGAGAGGGGGCCAAAGCACTGCCTCAGCAGTGCCCTAAGAAATGCATAGAAGGGACCTTTGCAGGATGTTGAATGAAGAAGTCTTGGGAGGACCTTGAAAAAAACCAATCTGGAGACTGGAATGGCTTTGGTGGCAGGTATTGGAAGTGAATTCACTAGGGTTTCCTGTATTTCATCAGCTATTTTTGTTATGGTACAATACATGGAGTTGGTGCAGACCTCTGATGTGACCAAGCCTTGCTGTTCTTCACCCTGCTTTGAGGGTAAGGGGCTGAGAGAAATGCTTGCATTAGGAACACCAGAATGCTGCTGGGGCTTGGAGAAAAATAGAATAGAATTAGAATGGAATGGAATGGAATAGAATAGAATAGAATAGAATAGAATAGAATAGAATAGAATAGAATAGAATAGAATAGAATAGAATAGAACAGAACCAGGTTGGAAAAGACCTTTGAGATCATCGCAGGTTGATTCTGTGATTCTGTGAGTCCAACCTCTCACCCAACATCACCTAATCAACTAAACCATGGCACCAAGTGCCTCATCTAGTCTCTTCCTAAACACCTCCAGTGATGGTGACTCCACCACCTCCCTGGGCAGCACATTCCAGTGGCCAATCACTCTTTCTCTGAAGAACTTGTTCCTAACATCCAGCCTAAACCTCCCCTGGTGCATCTTGAGGCTGTGTCCTCTTGTTCTGGTGCTGGTTGCCTTGGGGAAGAGACCAACCCCCACCTGGCTACAACCTCCCAAATGTCAGAAAATGGCTGATGGTTTTTACAGGAAAGATGGTCACTTTTTTTTTAAAGCATATAAAAAGGCAAACTTAGACCTATATTGGTCTATTGATCTGGGAAGATGAGAGGCATGAGGGACTTAAAATGGTTCTAAAATCTTCAGATGTGGCATTTCTCCTCATTTGTCGTGCTCTGAAAGCAGAGGTTGCTTATGAAGTCTGGTGTCCAGCAGTCTCTAAACACAATGAAAGATTCATTTCCACTATAATTGAAAGATCAGAAGCCATGAATAATTTTGTTCCTTTAAAGACTGCATTAGATGATAACTCTTGATGAGAACTTTCTGGCCACTGAATGCTGAGGAGAACTGAGGCATTTCATTGCTGACCTTGATGCCGCTTCACTTCATGCTGTGCAACTACATGGTTTAACCAGGTCTGAAACCTCAGTTTTTCCTCATTCAGGCTAGCAGCCCAAATCTCCATGCAAAAAAAAAGGAGAACTGTGTGTGTGTTCTTCACTTTGGTCAAATGAACTTTTAATTTTGCTGTCATTAACAGGAACGCGCTTGAAGCACAGCTAAAAACATCTGCAGTAATTTCCATTAATATGTCAGCATTTATCTTGTCACCATGCAGTTACATCTCAGACTCTACAGTTATTTACTTCCCAGAGTATCAAAAGAGAATCAGCTTTTCTGCTGATGCTCAGGAATGCAATTAGAAGGGAAAAGACATCTGTTAAGATGTGTGAAAAATGGAGTTGTGAAAATAACATCAGGTGGCAGAGGAAGGTGTTGTGCCTTCTACAGGCATCCAAATTGTGGAAAGATAAAGAGCTTTATAAGCAAGTTTAGGGGAATCTAGTTTTAGAGAAATGAAGGTGCAGTGATAGCTTAATGAGTCATTAAAGAAAGTTAAGCTGTTCAGTGGCTATTAATTGGAAATAATTTCTCTGGAACACAGGAGGCTAATGGCAAAGCAGAATGGCTCATCTGTGCCTTACTGGTTTTTGAAAGTACAGCTGGGTTTTCAGATCCTTGAGAAGCTCTTTTAAAGAGCTAGAACCATGGTAACTTAGACTTGAATTTATGGCTTTAGACAGTAAAGTCAGTGTCAGGAAAGCAATTCTTGATGCCAGTTGCAAGCATGTTTGCATGTTCCTGGTGTGGGGGGGTTTTTGTCTGGTTTTTTTGGGTGTTGTTTTTTTTTTTTTCCTCTGTTTTGGGTTTGTTTTGTTTTTCCTGAGATGAGCCTGGTGTGTATTAATTCAAAGCCCCCTCCAGGCATTCCCTGATTGAGTCACGTATTGCAGTCATCTTTTACCTAGCTGCGTTCAGCTCGAGTAAGGGCTGACCAAAATTTGGATGGAAAACACTCTAAAAGTCCTAACATCTGCCCTCCTCCTTTAGGTGCAAATGTTACTACATTTTCTTCTTTGATTAAAGCTACTTATTTCCACAAGCATTCCGTGCTGGGGCTGGAACATATCTCGCTTCATCAGAAGGAAAAACAGAGCCTCAGAAATAGGTTCGCAACACTGCGGTTTTCAGCCCTACTCTTTAGTAAGCCTATTGAATGCTGTGGAGCTCTTGCACTAAGGACTTTTCCCCATATGACTCAAGGAAGATGAGTACTATACCACATAAACATGGTCTGTTTCCATAGCCTCTCTACTTGTGGTGAATGGCACTTTTATATTTCAACATGAAAAGATGAGGGCTAACAAAATAGTTAAGGCTGTTAGTAGCACTGGATCACTTTCTCGTAGACTCTGGTAAGAATACAATGTCCAAGATCTACAGAGTGGACTATGTCTGATTTCAATGTCTTAATACCAGAGAATCACAGAATATATCTGATTGGAAGAGACCTCAAAGACTATCCAGTCCAATCTTTGACCCAGGACTGAAAGGTCAACACTAAACCATGTCACTAAGCACCAGGTCCATATGCCATCTGAACGCTGCTGCCACGGACAGACCATTCCAATGCTTGAAGAAATATTTCTAATATCCAGCCTAAACCTTCTGTGGTGCAGCTTGTAACCATTTCATCTAGTCCTGTTCCTTGACACCAAGGAGAAGAGGCTGATCCCCTCCTAGATCCAACTTCCCTTCAGGTAGTTGTAGGGAGGATGAGGTCTCCCTTCAGCCTCCTCTTCTCCAGACGGAACAACCCCAGCTCCCTCAGACAATCCTTACAGGCCATGTGCTCCGGGCCCTTCATGAACCTTGTTGTCCTACTCTGGACACCCTCCAGCACCTAAATGTCCTTCCTGTAGTGAGGGGTCCAGAACTGAACACACCACTTGAGGTGTGGTCTCCTCAGTGCTGAGTATAGGGGGATGAGCACCTGCCTGCTCCTGCTGGCCAGTTGGGGCTGTTCAGTACAGAGAAGAGAAAGCTCCAGGGAGATCTGAGTGGCCTTCCAGTAGGGGGTGATACAAGAAAGCTAGGGAGGGACTTTTTACAGGGCTTCTAGTGATAGAATGAGGGACAATGGCTTTGAGCTGGAAGAGGATAGACTGGATATGCAGGAAGACTGGATATTAGGAAGAAATTCTTTCCAGTGAGGGTGGTGAGACACTGGAACAGATTGCCCAAGGGAGCTTTGGATTCCCACTCCCTGGAAATGTTCAAGGTCAGGTTGGACAGGATCTTGAGCAACCTGGTCTAATGAAAGGCATTGCTGCCCATAGCTGGGGGACTGGAAGTAGATGACTTTTAAGGTCCCTTCCAGCCCAAACCGTTCTATGACTCTGTACTCAGAGCCACACATTACTTTCATTTTCAAGAGCCATTTCAGTTAACTGTCAGCCTGGCTCCCATGCCCTAGACACTGTTTGTAATGTATTCTTATTGCCAGGTTTTTAGTGGTTTATTTTTTCTTCTTTTCTTTGATACTTCTTCCAAATTCAATGTAGTTTGAGATAAAGTTTACCTAAGCACATCAAAGGGAATTACAGGGACAAAAAATAATCTGCCAAGTGAAGCAAAAATTGAAACGATGAAACATTTAAGTATTTTGTATTATGTATTATGAAGTTTCAATGCTTTGGTCTTGTATCCTCTACATCAAGGGTAAAATTTCAAAGGGAGCTGTCTGCACATTCATCCTCACTGCTTAATAGAAATATTGTTGCCTTAATGCAGTACCAAATCTAACTTTCCCTCTATTGATGAGAAAATTCCTTTAGATGGGAGTTCTAATACTCTCCGAATGTATGCACAAGCAGCTCAACCCCAAACTGTTGCCACAGAGCAGTTTCTGATGGTTGAAGCAAATTAAACTGTTACAAAATAGGCTTCAAGAAGAAGAACACTTCTAAGATAATGTGGGGACACGCAGGACCTCCAAAAATGGCCATTACTGCTGGTATAATAGAGGTGGGGAGAAGAAGAGTCAAGCTTCCTTGAATGCAGGGGAGTGTCTTCAAGTCTTTTAAGTAGTGTGGCATGAGGACTGATCTCTGGAGGGATTTTTTTAGATCTTTTGTTTAGGGGATTTTAGAATTATAAAATTGTTTTGGGTGGATAAGACCTTGAAGATTATTGAATCCAATCAACCACCTAACGCCACCATGGCCATCAAACCGTGTCCCACAGTGCCATGTCCACACATTTCTTGAACACCTCTGGGGACAGTGACTCCACCACCTCTCTGGGCAGCCTCTTCCAATGCCTGACCACCACTACAGGAAAGGAATTTTTCCTAATATCCAACCTAAACCTCCCCTGGCACAATTTCAGACCACTTCTTCTTGTTCTATCACCTGACACTAGGAAGAAGAGACTGACCCCACCTCACTCTAACCTCCTTTCAGAGATTCGTAGAGAGCAATGAGGTCTCCTCCCAGCCGTCTCTTCTCTAGGCTAAATGATCCTGGTTCCCTCAACCATTCCTCTCCAGACCTGTTCTCCAAAGCCTTCACCAGCTTTGTTGCCCTTCTTTGGACATGATGCAGAGAGCATCATTCACTGAACTCATGCAGTTTGTTGCTGTGGCTTGGGGGTCAATTTACAAAGAGAGCTGAATGTAATCAGAGGACTGATTCCATTGTAAGACTCTAGTGGGAAAATCACATTAGAAACCAATAAAACTAAGAAAACACAGCATATTCCAATCTATTCAATCCCCACCTCTCTAATCAGAATAGAATAGAATAGAATAGAATAGAATAGAATAGAATAGAATAGAATAGAATAGAATAGAATAGACCAGACCAGGTTGGAAGAGACCTTCGAGATCATGCAACCCATCATCCAACACTATCTAATCAACTAAGCCATGGCACCAAGTACCCCATCAATTCTCCTCCTAAACACCCCCAGGAAAGCAAGTTTGGGTTTAAGCATTTTCTTCACTCATCTGTCTTGCTTTGTCCAAATGTTTTTGGAGAAGAAAGCTGCTCTTTAGTTCAAGTATCATAAACTTGTGTCATAATAGGAGAAGAAACATGAAAGACAGTGAGATGCTAGAGCAGGTCCAGAGAAGGGCAACAAAGCTGGTGAAGGGTCTGGAGAACAGGTCTGGTGAGGAGCAGCTGAGGGAACTGGGGTTGTTTAGTCTGGAGAAGAGGAGGCTCAAGGAAGACCTTGCACTCTACAAGACCCTGAAAGGAGGTTGGTGTAAGGTGGGTGTTTGTCTCCTCTCCCTAGTGACACATGATAGGAGAGGAATTGGCTTCGCGTTGCACCAGGGAGGTTTAGGTTGGATATTGGAAGACACTTCTTAACTGAAAGGGCTCTCAAAGACCAGCACAGGCTGCCCAGGGAGATGGTTGAATCCCTATTCCTGAAAGTATTTAAAGGTGGCAGAGATATGGTGCTGAGGGACATGGTTTAGCACCAGACTTGGTAGAGCTAGAGAATGGTTGAATTCAGTGAATCTTCTATTTATTTTCCAGCCAAATGATTCTATGATTTTGTGATTCTCCACCACTGCAGGACAGTGACCTCAGTCAGAACTGAGTCTAGATTTATAGAATAGAATAGAATAAACCAGGTTGGAAGAGACCTTCAAGATCATCGTGTCCAACTCATCAACCAATCCAACCCAGCTAAACAACTAACCCATGGCACCAAGCACCCCATCAAGGCTCCTCCTGAACACCTCCAGGGATGGTGACTCCACCACCTCCCTGGGCAGCACATTTCAATGGGCAATCACTCTCTCTGTGTAGAACTTCTTCCTCACCTCCTGCCTAAACCTCCCCTGGTGCAGCCTGAGACTGTGTCCTCTTGTTCTGGTGCTGGTTGCCTGGGAGAAGAGACCAACCTCTGCCTGGCTACAACCTCCCTTCAGGGAGTTGGAGAGAGCAAGAAGGTCTCCCCTGAGCCTCCTCTTCTCCAGGCTAAGGAGCTCCAGCTTGTTGAAATACATCAGAGGAACTACTGATACAGGTTGCAGATCCACAGCAGCTTTCTGAAGTTTGTCAGAATGAAATATTTTCTAGTCTGCTTTCATCTGTTATGAATAACAGAGACACAGAAGAGGAAGAGCATTCTGCTCACTGAGATGGAGAAGAGCCATCACAGATGGGTTTGTGAGCTATGTGTCACTTTTTAGAGTACCATCTACAGCTCACTGGTCCACAAATGCAGTGCTTGTTAGTGTCATGGGACACCACCAGATATGGTCTGACACAGCCTGGTGGGAGTGGCTAAGGCTTTAGAAGGTGATGTTTCCAAGATATGAAAAAGACCTTGACATTATTTTACAGGATAGAGTTTAAATGCTCTCTGAGCAATTAATAAAACCTGCATTATTTTACTACCCAACTTTAGTTTTGAATCAAAATGAAGCCTTTAAGTAGATGTTATCATTTCTTTGGCTAAATTGACCATCTGGTCAATTATTTTATGTTTTATTTTCTACACAATGAGCCTTTATTTAGTGGACATTTTCACTGCTGCTGTGATTCCCCCTCTCCACCCCACCCCTCCCCAGTTACTACATTGCAAATGGCAGTTTAATAACATTTCTTACCATGAAAACAACAATATTAGATTTACATAGCTCAATTAATCTGAGAATTAGTATGTATTGGTAACATCCCATTGGAAAACCATGGATTCTGGATGACTTAATGAAAAGGCTTAATTGCTACCATTAGTTCAGAAATATACTAATAGACTCAGTCTTTTCATTAATTGTCCTTTTGCATGTGTAACTTCACTCTGGAGATACCTAACTTTCTCATGAGTCATGTGAGCCTTCAAACACCTATTGTGAAGCTGCTCAGCTTGCTGCCTAATGAATCCATATATTAGAATCATAGAACCATAGAACTGTTTCAGTTGGAAAAGACTTCTAAGATCATCAAGTCCAACCATTGGTCCAACACCACCATGGCCATTAAACCACGTCCCCCATTGGCCAGCTAATAGTAGCAAGGAGCAGTGTATCCTTGCTTATCACAACATTAATGTAATCTTTAAAGTAGAGATGTAGTCCTGCACCCAGGTCAGAGGAACCCTCAATATCAGTGAAGGCTGAGGGATGATGAAATTGAGAGCAGCCCTGAGAAAACAGACTTGGGTGTGCTGGTGGATGAGAAGGTGGACATGAGCTAACAATGTACATTTGCATCCCAGAAGAGCAATGGCATCCTGGGCTGCATCAAAAGAAACATGGCCAACAGGTCCAGAGAAGTGATTTTGCCACTCTGCTCTGCTCTGGTGAGACCTCACCTGGAGTACTGTGTCCAGCTCTGGGGTCCCCTTCTGCAGGTTGCTCTGGGATGCGGTTGAGGCTCCATCCCTGAAGACATTCAGAATCAGGCTTGATGTGATCCCAGGCAGCCTGATCTAGTTGGAGGTGTCTCTGCTGACTGGAGGCAGGTTGGACAAGATGACCTTTGAGGGTCCCTTCCAACCCAATGCAGTCTTGAACACTGAGATAAACTGAGCACATAGCCAAGTGAAGAAACTCATTGGAGAAAAATTACCAATAGCCTAGCAGTCACACGGGGGATTTCAAAGCAAGAGCCTCAGGAGTCTGACTTGAGCTGAATTTTATCCAAAACTGTGAATAAGACACATTTACAGTGTCAGTGATTAAAACCAAACTAGAAAAGAGGATTGGATTCTCCCTTCACACTTGATTAATCATCTTTCTACTAAACTTCTAAGGCTGTGGCACGAATACTTGGAATTCTTGAAGACAAATACAAACCTTTTCCTTCATATTTGTGCAATTGTTCTTGAAATTAGTAGGAAAAACAGTCAATTTATTCCATTGCATTCACTGATCTCCTGCATTTAAACTAAACCTAGTGGAATATCATATTTCACTCAGCTTCCACTCCTTTATTTTGCCAACGTGGAAAATTCAGGCGGCGGCATCTTCTTACTGTTCCGACAAAGAACTTTGGGAGGGACAGAGAATCCTTCTTCCTGTTCTCTCTGTATTTCAGAGTCAGTTGGCAGGAACAAAATGTGCAAGATTTCAGAAATAATCAGTTTAGGGAAAAAAAACCACAACCCAAACCCAGACCCACAAATCTCTCACTTCACACTGTGAACCTTACATTTTGTTTTCTGCACCAGCAGCTGCTTTATAAGCAAATGTAGTGTGCCTTGTAGAGGTGGGACAATGTCACTGGGGCTTTTCACAATACAGGTCAACCCCAGGAATGGTAACCTCAATTGTGTCCTCAGTAGTGGCCTACTTATTCCACCTGATGTATGAGATCTGTCTGTAGCGTAACAAGTGACATACAAAAATTAAAAAAGAAGGAAGGCTCTTCTGTTCTTTTCTTGTGGGAGACACTGGGGCACTCTGAGACTGTGGGAAATCTTTTAGTTATCTTGAAATTAAAAATAGCAAGTTGTGTAGCCCCTTGCAGGCTTGAATTTACCTAGGGACGAGGAGGACTGTTGTTTCCTCCAATTAGTCTGGTACAGTTCTGTAGCATATGCAGGGGGAAAGGCGGCGGCAGTGCCTATGCCTTCCTTTACACCATGGCTGAATTCATCCAAGCTTCTGACAACAGATGAATGTGGACAACTGTGTGATGTCCACACAGCACAAGCCCTATGGGGAGAGGCTGAGGGAGCTGGGGTTGTTTAGCCTGGAGAAGAGGAGGCTCAGGGGTGACCTTTTTGCTCTCTACAACTGCCTGAAAGGAGGCTGTAGCCAGGTGGGGATTGGTCTCTTCTACCATGCAACCAGCACCAGAACAAGAGGACACAGTCTCAAGCTGTGCCAGGGAAGGTTTAGGCTCAAGGTGAGAAGAAAGTTCTTCACAGAAAGAGAGATTGGCCATTGGAATGTGCTGCCCAGGGAGGTGGTGGAGTCACCATTCCTGGAGGTGTTCAAAAAAGGAATGAATGTGGCACTTGAAGCCATGGTTTAGTTAGCCATGAGGTGTTGGGTGACAGGTTGGACTTGATGATCTTTGAGGTCTTTTCCAACCTTATTGATTCTATGATTCTTTGTGAGTTTGGAGAAGGAGGAGGCTGAGGATTGCTTGCTGCTCAAGCCTCACTCAGTCATGTCGTAGGAGGGAACCCATGATACCCAGCTTCTTTGAGAAGCTTTTTATGTTCTTCCTTTCTTTGATACCTTGTCTCCCACTTGTGTGGGGTTTTTTTGTGATCTTGGATCATTTGACATTCAGGCACAGCGCAGTATCTTTCCAGTGTCTGAGAAATTTTACTGAGAAACTTGGCAGAGGAGGGGAAAAACATCAAAATGAAAACAAAACAACAACCAAATAAACACCACCCCCCAAAACCAAACCAAACCAAATACCCAAACCCACAGAAGTGTTCAAAGCCAAGTTTGATGAGGCCTTGAGCAACCTGGTCTAGTGGAAGACATCCCTGCCTATGACAAGGGGGTTGGAACTCGATGATCTCTAATGTCTCTTCCAACCCAAACCATTCTATGATTGTGTGATCCTGGGGTACACTACTAGGTTGTAGTAGTTCCTCAACAGCTGAGTTAGAGATGGCAGGTGAATAAGCAAAGGGATAGAAGGCACTGCAGAAATGCCTGTTCATTTACTGATGTCTGGTCTGTGCTAACAGGAACAGAAGAAACAAAGCAAACAACAACAAAATAATAAATCTTCAGTTACCATATTTTATTCAGAGAAAACAAACACAGAGTGCTTCCCAGTAACAGCAAAAGGGGCAATGGGCACAAACTTGGACATAAGAAGCACGAGTAGGAACTTCTTTAATTTAAGGGTGACAGAGCACTGGACCAGGCTACCCAGAGAGGTGGTAGAGTCTCCATCTCTGGAGACATTCAAAATCTGCCTGGATGTGCTCCTGTGTGACCTTCTCTAAGTAAACCTGCCTTGGCAGGGGGTTGGACAGTATGATCTCAAGGTCCCTTCCAACCTCTACCATTCTATGATTCTGTGGTCCTCTGATTTCCTTTTCTTTTCAGAAAAGAATTTATGACCTTAATTTAAACAAGAAGACTCCAAAGAGAAGCCAGTGTGCCCTTTCCTTTAGCACAGAGATTTGCTGCCTACAGCAGATGAGTTTCTGCTGTGTCACTCTGTGTACACTTCTGTAAGCTGAGATAGAAGCAAATGGCACTCATGGAAGAATACACACACAAAAGCTTTGCATTAGAATAAGGAGACAAAAGAGCTGTAGATGTCTGTAAAAGAACCACTGGCTTTAACCTGAATCTTGTAGGTCAAGTAGGATTCTACAATAACTGTGAAATACTCATATGCATCCTTGGAGCAGGGAAGCCTTTCTTTATGATATACATGAGAGGAGCAAGCAACACTTCTGTTTCTAAGAAAGACTTTAGTTCAACGAAATATGAGGATGTTTATGTAGTTAAATTGGTTTCAAAAGACAGAAAGGACACAGAAAATCAAAGACCCTTAAATACCAGGAAAGGTTGTTAAATAATGATATAATATTTAAAGTGTCAGGTAGTGATAGGACTAGGAGGAATAGAACAAAACTAGAAATGGGTAAAATCAGATTGGGTGTTAGGAAGAAGTTCTTCACCATGAGGGTGGTGAGACACTGGAACAGGTTGCCCAGGGAGGTGGTGGAAGCTTCATCCTTGGACTGTTTTAAAGCCAGGCTGGATATGGCTCTGAGCAACCTGATCTAGTGTGAGGTGTCCCTGCCCACAGCAGGGGTCTGGAACTAAATGAACCTTGAGGTCCCTTCCAACCCTAACAATTCTATGCTCTAAGCTAAGAGATTTGCTGGTAAATAACTATCATCAGTCATTCACTTCTTATTCTGAAGAATCTCCTCACACTGAGGGCTTTGTAAGGTTAAACTGTGACATTGTTGACAGCTCCTCCTCTTTACCTTGAGCATGCATCGAACAACAAACTCACCTTCACTTAAGCTTCTGTCTTGGACACACCTATAATCATAATTGTTGTTGGTGCATATGTGTTAGGAGCTTTCTCAGAATAAGAACTTTCTTGGAATAAGAACTCTTGTAGGATGGACAGGACAGGAAAGTATGGTCCAAAATCTGATGATGGAATAGAATAGAATAGAATAGAATAGAATAGAATAGAATAGAATAGAATAGAATAGAATGGAATGGAATGGAATGGAATGGAATGGAATGGAATAGAATAGAATAGAATAGAATAGAATAGAATAGAATAGAATAGAATAGAATAGAATAGAATAGAATAGAATAGACCAGGTTGGAAGAGACCTTCAAGATCACCATGTCCAACCTATCATCCAACACCATCTAATCAACTAAACCATGGCACCAAGCACCCCATCAAGTCCCCTCCTAAACACCCCCAATGATGGCAACTCCACCACCTCCCCGGGCAGCCCATTCCAATGGGGAATCACTCTCTCTATGAAGAATTTCTTCCTAACATCCAGTCTAAAGCTTCCCTGGTGCAGCTTGAGACTATGTCCTCTTCTGGTGCTGGTTGCCTGGAAGAAAATGCTTTACTTGGATCAGGAGAAGGAATGGAATTACCCATGAAGACACTTTACCGTGTTTGTGGTAACCTTACCAGGTGCAACAAATCAAATCCATGGTACTCTTTGGAGACAGCAAAGGTTTCACATATTGAACTCTTGAAGAACTGCTTGGTCTTCCTCTGTATTTTGGCTCATTAAAAAATGTTCATAGCCATTATGTACTGTAAGCATTTATCAGCATAAGCAGGGGTGGGGGGTGGGGTGTGCAAGCACCGCAGTTTGGAAGGAAATTTGCAATCTCATGGAACAAAATACTGCAAGCAAGGATTGTCATGGGCATACTTCTTCAAAGCAAAATATTAAAGCCTGCAGCTGGGGCATATGTCCTCTTAGAGGCTTTGTGGGAGGTTAAACTAGGCACTGTGAGTAAAATTGTGTATAACACACAGTGGTGCAAAGAGGAGTCAGGTAAAGGCTGTCAGCTGAATACATGAAAAGACACTAAAAAGAAGATTACTCTTTTTCTTGGGATGCTCTTTGCAGTGAAGTAGAGATAATGTTTTATCTAGGACTTTATATCACAGAATTGTAAAATGCATTGGGTTGGAAGGGATCCTCAAAAGTCATCTTGTCCAACCCCCCTGCAGTCAGGAGGGTCACCTCCAACTACATCAGGTTGCTCAGGGGGCCATGAAGTATGGCCTTGAATGTCTCCTGGGACAGAGCCTCAACTACATATTGGGACAACGTGTTCCAGTATTTCACCACTCTCATTGTAAAGAATGTCCTCTTTATGTCCAACCCAAATCTGCTCCAGTTTCAAACCGTTGCCCCTTGTTCTATCACTACAAGTTCTTGTAAACAGTCCCTCTCCAGCCTTCCTGTAGGTCCCCTTCAGATGTTGAAATGTAGTTATAAGGTCTCCCTGGAGCCTTCTCTTCTCCAGTCTGAACAACCCCGGTTCTCACAACTTGTGTCCATAGGACAGGTGCTTGAGCCTTCTGATCCTCCTCATGGCCCTCCTCTGGAACTGCTCCAGCAGGTCCATGTCCTTGTGTTGGGAGCCCCAGAGCTGGACAATGTACTCCAAGTGGGGTCTCACAAGAGCAGAGCAGAGTGACAGAACCACATCTCAGCCTGCTGGCTACATTTCTTTTGGTGCAGCCCAGGATGGATATACCTTGCTAGTTAATGTATTAGTACTCCAGTTAATGCTCTGGCACTCCATTCAGTGCTCTGGTATCTTATACTTTGTGACTTTGTCTTCCCTGTATTACTTACTGCTTCTTAATTTGTTTCTCCCATGGAGGCACTCACAAACCAGACAGTACTAGCTACCCAAAATGGACAATAACATTGGGAAGGCTGTGAAAAATACGTGACTCTAGGAGCACAGGAAAAGGATTTTTCCTTGGGATATTGGATCCATTTCCACTTTGTCATGGTCCTTTTATATTTTTGATATCTACAACATCACATAGAATTCATTTGTGCAATAATACCCACAGTGTTAATTATGCATGCTGTGAAAATGTATGCTCTTACTGAACTTCCACTGGTAATTTCATTTGATGTCCTGAATTTCTTTGGTGAAGAAAAGGCTTGAAGAATTTTCTCTGTTACTCTCTCTTTTTTCCCCTTTCACTTTCATCTTCCTTACAATTTTCTCTATAGCTACTGGATATTGATCCTGGCTAGGGATGCTATGTCAGAGAACTGTAGTAACATAGAATGGTTTGGGTTGGAAGGACCTCAAAGATCATCCAGTTCCAACTCCTTTGCCATGGACAGGGACACCATCCACTAGACCAGGTTTCATAGTTTCATAGTTTCATAGTTTCAGTTAGGGTTGGAAGGGACCACAAGGATCATCTAGTTCCAACCCCCCTGCCATGGGCAGGTACACTCTACCCTAGATCAGGCTGGCCAGAGCCTCATCCAGCCTGGGCTTAAACACCTCCAGGGACGGGGCCTCAACCACCTCCCTGGACAACCCATTCCAGGGCCTCACCACCCTCATGGTGAAGAACTTCCTCCTCACATCTAGCCTGAATCTCCCCACCTCCAGCTTCATCTAAGGTTATCTAAGCCCCTGTCCATCTTGGCCTTGAACATTTCCAGGGACAGGATATCCACAATATTCCTGGACTACCTATACCAGTGTCTCCCCATAGACTCATGGAATGTTAGGGGTTAGAAGGGGCTGCCAGGAATCATCTAGTCCAACCCCCCAGACAAAGGAGGATCACTTAGGGCAAGCCACACCACAATGCATCTGGGAGGTTTTTTGGTCTCCAGAGAAGGAGACTCCACAACCTCTCTCATCAGGCTGCTCCAGCCTCACAGCAAAGAAGTTTTTCCTCATGTTGAGGTGGAACTTCTTATGTTCCAGCTCATACCCATCATTCCTTGTCCTATTGCTGGGCACCAACAAAAAGAGGCTGTCTGTGACAGTTTCAGGCTATGCCTTTAAGAGCTAGCTGCAGAGTTTGAGCAGAAGAGTGGAGAAGTATAAACAGTTCACAGTCAGGTGTGAAAAGGAAAACAAAAGATTCTTCTAAATGAATTTCATTGGGCAGATGTGTGAAGGGTACCCCTAGCACTCTCACACATCCCACTTCATTCCTTTCTTCCCTCTCTGGTGGCTGCTTCTGCTCTGCTCAGCTGGGAGAATCTTACTGCCACTGACCTTGAGATAGGAACACTAATGATGCTTAGAGCTAACAGCCCTCCTAACTTCTTTTTCATTCCTTCTAATTAAACATAGAAAGGGGGGAGGGGGGAGGAGGTTAGGGGAGAGCTGGAGCAGTTACCCCCACTCCTTTTGGGGATCCCATTAGGGGTTCAGGGGGGTTTCTGTGCTGTTTCCTGATTGTAAATACCTGTATAATATTGCAAATACTGTGTGTTTGCACATATTCATTGCATTCCACTGTAGAGTGTAGTTATTGCTTGTAAATATAGCTTCCATTTGCTTCCAACTGAGTGAGCTGTGCTTCTTGTTAATGCAGTGGGACATTTCTAAACCACTCCACTGTCACCTTCAGCTTGAGACCCACCCCTCAGTTACCCATAGACATTAACAAGATCACCTCTCAGTTTCCTCCTATTATCCAGTCTAAACTTCCCCTCTTCCAGCTCAAAGCTGTTCCCCCCTGCTCTTGTAAATAGCCCCTCCCTAGCTTTCTTGTAGGCCCCCTTCAAGTACTGGCAGGCTGCTCTAAGGTCTCCCTGGAGCTTTCTCTTCTTCAGGGAGAACAGCCCCAACTCTCACATCCTGTCCCCACAGCGGGTGCTCCAGCATTCTGATCACCTTCATGGCCTCTTCTGGACCAGCTCCAACAGTTTGCCATGGCTCACAACCAGAGCCATCTTCACCTTCATTAATTCTCATTCTGTGACCTATTGAAGAAGTACTTTTCTTTTTTTTTACCTCTGCTGTTACCAGTTATTGAGTTCTCAGCTTATTATTTATTCCAAAGGACGTGAACTTGCATTTTGTAACAAAGAGGTCCATACCAGTTCTGTGGCTCCAGTCCTCAACATCAGCTATTCTTTCTCCAGGACTCCTCTGTAACAACTGTTCCCCTTTGCAATGACTGCTCCCCAGTTTCACAGTGTCAGCAAATTTCATGAGTGTGTGTTGACTTGTGAGCCTACATCATCCAATGAAAAGGTAAATAAAATTAGTCCCAAGTTATACTCTTGAGAAACTCAGGGAGTAAATGCCTTGCAATCCCCAAACTCCTTCTTTCAGTATAACTCCTTTTGGGCTTTCCCTTCAGCGAGCTGCTCATTTATCTCAGGTTTTCTGACACCCATACTTGCCACAGTTTACAATAGTTTTCCATTTGGTGTGATAGGAAGCATTTGCAGATGTCCAGAGACATTATTTTTTCTAGTTCCCTGTGCAAAAGTAAATGTCATATCCAAGAATGGAAGTACATCATGTCAGAATTCTCTTTCTCTGGTAGAGTCAGGTTGCATTATCTCATCTGCCATTTATCTCCCAATTTTCTGAAGCTTTACCTTGGCTTGAGAGCAAAATAACAGATCTGCTAGCTGGGAAGATCTTTCTTTTCTTGTCTTGGAGTCACACAGTGCTTTATCTGACTTGGATCCATTTAAAAACAGGTTTCTGTTCAACTTGAAATTTTAAATGCCTTTTTGTTTTTTGGTTTTTTTTTTTAACCACAGAGTGGTTTGAGTTGGAGAGAACCCCATCTGGAACAGAAAATAGAGATCCTTCCAACAGGAGTGCATCATGTTTTACAGTTACCTCTGCTATAAGCATCATAATTTATGTATGTAACAAATATAAACACAAATAAATACAAGGAGCAGGTACAGAGAAGGGCAGTGAAGCTGGTGAAGGGTCTGGAGAGCAGGTCTGGTGGAGGAGTGGCTGAGGGACTAGGGGTTGTTTAGTGTGGAGAAAAGGAGGCTGAGGAGAGATCTTCTCACTCTCAACATCTACCTGAAAGGAGGTTGTAGTAAGGTGGGGGTTGGTCTCTTTTCCCAAGTGACTAGTGAGAGGATGAGAGGGAATGGCCTGAAATTGCACCAGGGGAGGTTTAGGTGGGACACTAGGAAACATTTCTTTCCTGAAAGAAAGGGGCTGTTCAGTCTGGAGAAGAGAAGGCTCCGAGGTGACCTCATTGTGGCCTTCCAGTATCTGAAGGGGGCCTACAAGAAGGCTGGGGAGGGACTTTTCAGGCTATCAGGGAGTGATAGGACTAGGGGGAATGGAATGAAGCTGGAGGTGGGGAGATTCAGGCTGGATGTGAGGAAGAAGTTCTTCACCGTGAGAGTGGTGAGGCCCTGGAATGGGTTGTTGAGGGAGGTGGTTGAGGCCCCGTCCCTGGAGGTGTTTAAGACCAGGCTGGATGAGGCTCTGGCCAGCCTGATCTAGTGTGGGGTGTCCCTGCCCATGGCAGGGGGGTTGGAACTAGATGATCCTTGTGGTCCCTTCCAACCCTAACTGAAACTATGAAACCATGAAACTATGAAAGAGTGGTCAGGCATTGGAACAGGCTGCCCAGGGGGGTGGTGCTTCCACCATCCCTGCAGGTGCTCAGAAAATGTGTGGGCAAGGCATGTGGGGACATGTCTAAGTGGTCACGGTGGTGGTGGGTTGCAGCTGGACTTGATAGTCTTAGCAGAAGTAGTTTCCAACCTTAGTGATTGTACAGATCTTTAATTTTCTGAGCGTCCTGTCTCTGCCCAAAAGTTCCTCAACTCTGTGCCGAGATCAAGCGAAATATTTCTGCTTCTCTGGCAAGGCTCTTCTCAGGAGACTACCACAAAATGTATTGCAAAGCAGCACCTTAGAACATACGCTTCAGAACTTGGTGCAGACATCCAATTGGCCTGGAATTGTTATTAAAATAGATCCTCTGGAAAAACTCAGCTCACTGAGGGGAAAAAAATACAAAAATCTCCCTTTTTCTTCTACCTTTCATGGAAGATTTTTCAAAATGTTCTGCCAGCTTTTATTCAAAGCACAGAGCTGGAGGCTTGTTGGCTAGAATATCTCCATGAGCTATCTATTTCTTTCAGAGGGTTGGTGTTTTTCTTTTTTCAGGCTCTTTTTTTCCCTTTGAGTGGATGTTGGCAGAAGGCAAAGCCTGCAGATCACAGCTTTTGTAAAATATTTAAAGCTTTCCTGAGTCTTCTAGTGCCTTTTAAGTCTTCTCTTCCATTTCTGTTAGTTTCTTGCTAGATACTTTGTCCACTTGCCAGCCAGTAATGGAATGTGGGAACAATGCTCTCAGTGATGCTTTGACTTTTTTCTCTTCCCCAACCTCTTAGCCCTGTATTTTTTAAGAGTGGTGACAGCTATGTGAAAGCTATGCATAATAGAAGATGAAATGGAATAATTGAGTGTTTCAAATGTTAACTGCTCAGAAAGAACAAACAAACAACAAAATAACTGGGAAAAAAAAAGGATAATAAATTCAGCCACAAAAAGAACAATTTTTTGCGTGTCTTAATTTCAAGATTTGTTCTCTTCCTCTACCATATGAGAAAGAAAACCTCAGGACTACCTCCCTTGGGCCTTTTCACTTTAAAAAAGGCTGTTGTTTCTTTTTTACTTTTTGGTGGAATTGATTCTCATGAATTTTGGAATGGGTTATCCAGGGAGGTGGTTGAGGCCCTGTCCCTGGAAATGTTTAAGACCAGGCTGGATGAGGCTCTGGCCAGCCTGATCTAGTGTGGGGTGTCCCTGCCCATGGCAGGGGGGTTGGAACTAGATGATCCTTGTGGTCCTTTCCAACCCTGACTGAAACTATGAAACTATGAAACTAATTTGAACTCTACTGAAGTCTGCTCTTAAAGGTTGTCCTATGGGATCAGATAGAATTAGCATAGCCTGGGTGGAACAGAAAGTCGTACTAGCATGTCATCTCCAAGCAGCACTCCAGCAAGCCCTGCTGAAGCTTGTGGTACATGGTGGTGTGGGTAACACAGAATCAGCCAGATTGGAAGGGACCTCCAAGATCATCAAGTCCAACCCATCACCCAACACCATCTAATCAACTAAACCATGGCACCAAGCACCCCATCCAGTCTCTTCCTAAACACCTCCAGTCATGGTGACTCCACCACCTCCCTGGGCAGCACATTCCAATGGCCAATCTCTCTTTCTGTGAAGAACTTTCTCCTAACATCCAGCCTAAACCTCCCCTGGCACAGCTTGAGACTGTGTCCTCTTGTTCTGGTGCTGATTGCCTGAGAGAAGAGACCTAGCCCCACCTGCCTACAACCTCCCTTCAGGTAGTTGTAGAGAGCAATAAGGTCTCTTCTCCAGGCTAAAGAAGATTTATGTGCATGCTTAGTGTCAAGAACCAGCTCAAGCAGCTTTGCTTGGCTTGATGTTGCCTGTGACAAGTCAGGAGCATCAGGTTGGTCCTTGCTTGATTAACTCAATAGAAGAGAATTTAATTAACCAGGTTGTAAAAGACCTTTGAGATCATTGAGTCCAACCTATCATCCAACATTATCTAATCAACTAAACCATGGCACCAAGTGCCCCATCCAGTCTCCTCCTAAACACCTCCAGTGATGGTGACTCCACCACCTCCCTGGGCAGCACACTCCAATGGGCAATCACTCCTTCTGTGAAGAACTTCTTCCTAACATCCAGCCTAAACCTCCCCTGGTGCATCTTGAGGCTGTGTCCTCTTGTTCTGGTGCTGGTTGCCTGGCAGAGGAGACCCACCCCCAGCCCCCAGATGCCCCTTCCAATCCCCACCATTGTTGGATCGGTGATTCTGCTAGGGTAATACAAAAATTAAGTTTCATGTCTACTTTTGTCTCTCCCATAAAGATTCAATAATGGAGATAGAAAACATTACCACCTGTGTAGCAGCCATTACCTACACCGATAGCTTTGACACTTCCCAGCACCCAGGGCTGCTGAAAAAAGGAAGCCAGAGAGCTCATCCCTATTAAACACTGGCAAATATTGGGAGTAGGGGGGTGGAACTTCCATGCTGTGCAGATAACTGCTGAAATTACATTGGTCTCTTGCAGCTACTGCTTCTCCAGAGTTCTTTGCTGTTTTTCTATCAGCTAAATTGAATGGCAATTCTGTGGCTTTCCACACTTGAGCATCATTAAAAGCTTTAATCTAAAGCTTCACCACGGGAAGTCTCACAGAGCTAAAATGGGAGGTCTCCTAAGAGCTTTTCATTTCAAACTCAGGTCAGGTCTTGTAACTGTGCCAGAGGAGGTTTAGGATGTTTATTGGGAAAATTTTCTTTACTGAAAGAGTCAGCAGGCATTGTGAACAGGCTGCCCAGGGATGTGGTGGAGTCACCAGCCCTGGAGGTGTTCAAGAAATGTGTGGACATGGCACTTGGGGACGTGGTTTAGTGGGCATGCTGGTGTTAGGCTCATGCTTGGAGGTCTTTTCCAGCAGAAATAATTCTATCATTCTATGGTTCTGTTCTATGCTCTTTTTCTGTCTGGCCATAAACCAGTAAATCAGAAAACCTTCAGTGGTTTCCTAGCTCCTGCACACAAACACAAACATTCTGTCTGGAGTATCTGCTCCAAAGAGTTGAGTGCTGTTGCTAAACCCAAAAGTACATAGAATCACAGAATGATAGTCCTACACCCCCCTGCTAAAGCAGGGTCACCCACAACTGCTAGCCCAGAACCACAGGATCTCCAGACAGGCTTGGGATCTCTTCAGAGGAGCCTCCACAACCTCTCTGGGCAGCCTGCTCCAGGGCTCCAGCACCCTCACAGCAAAGAGGCTTCTCTATAACTAGATTGATTTCAGATTATTTCCCATTCTCTTTTTGGTGTGTTCTTCATTACAGTTTGCTTCATGTTCTAATCTTTTGTAGGAAACATTTTAACCAGGGTATGTAAAATCCATAGCCACCTAATCTAATATTGATTGTAGCCATTACTTTTGTCTATAGATTATCCAGGATTTCCAGGAGTCTATCAGCTCATAGGGATAATGGCCACTGTTAAAAATCTAGTGCATCTTTCCTTTATTTCCTTTCCCTTTTCTATTAAAAATATATGTATGTTTACATAATAATAATGTTATTATTATTATTAATAATATCAACAACAACAACAACAACAATAATAATAATAATAATAATACCTTCTCACTCCACCTCCCTGGAAGGAGTTTGGTACCAAGGAGTCTCCCTCGTAACAAGTGACAGGATGAGAGGAAATGGCTTCAAGTTGCAACAGGGGAGGTTTAGGTCGGACATTGGAAGAAACTTTTGACTGAAATGGTTCTCAAAGACCAGAACAGGCTGCCCAAGCAGGTGGTTCAATTGCCATTCCTGGAGGTGTTTCCAAGAGGCAGAAATGTAGTGCTGAGGGCCATGGTTTAGCCCCAGACTTGGCAGAATTAGATAATGCATGGGCTAGATGATCTTAAGCAGTTCTGCACAAGGAGATGTTAGGTTGTGATTGAACTCGATGATCTCAAGGTCTTTTCAACCAAAATGATTCTCTGGTTCTATAAGTAGTTAATAAATATGTATGTGCAGCATAGTTTTTTATCTATATATGTATATATGGTTGTAGCCAGGTGGGGGGTTGGTGTCTTCTCCCAGGCTACCAGCACCATAACAAGAGGACACAGTTTCAAGATGCTCCAGGTGAGGTTTAGGCTGGATGTTAAGAAGAAGTTCTTCACAGAAAGAGTGATTGGCCATTGGAATGGGCTGCCCAGGGAGGTGGTGGAGTCACCATCACTGGAGGTGTTTTGGAAGAGACTTGATAGGATAGAATAGAATAGAATAGAATAGAATAGAATAGAATAGAATAGAATAGAATAGAATAGAATAAAACAGAACAGAACATCCAACATCCAACCCATCATCTAACACCACCAACTAAACCAAGCACCCTATCAAGTCTCCTCCTAAACACCTCCAGGGATGGTGACTCCACCACCTCCCTGGGCAGCCCATTCCAATGGCCAATCACTCTCTCTGTGTAGAATTTCTTCCTAACATCCAGTCTGAGTGCTTGGTGCCATGGTTTAGTTGATTAGATAGTGTTGGGTGATAGGTTGGACTTAATGATCTCAAAGGTCTTTTTCAACCTGGTCTGGTCTGGTCTGGTCTGGTCTGGTCTGGTCTATTCTATTCTATTCTATTCTATTCTATTCTATTCTATTCTATTCTATTCTATTCTATTCTATTCCATTCCATTCCATTCCATTCCATTCCATTCCATTCCACTCCACTCCACTCCATTCCATTCCATTCCCTATATCTGTCAATACACATTATTTCCCCTAAGAAGAAAGTCTGTGTGTGGAAAGCAGAAAATATTAATAGTTTTACTGCTTTTTAAATTGCACTGAGGAAACCCAACATCCAAGATTTCTTGAAATCCCCAAAATCTGAGATGCAAATCTAACTCAGTTTTTCACTTAGTGAGTTCTTTAATCACGATGGCTTGAACATAGGCCCCTCATGCCAAAGACTTTCTACCTTCTTCTAAACATCAGTATCCATTAAGGGGACAGAGAGGGCCATGAAGATAAATCAGAGGACTACAGCACTTCCCCTATAGGGATAGGCTGTGAGAGTTGGGGTTGCTCAGCCTGGAGAAGAGAAGGCTTTAGGGACACCTTTAGGAATACGCATTGCAGTACCTCAAGTGGGCTACAAGAAAGCTGTGGAGGAACTTTTTTCAAGGGATTTTTATGATAGGATGAAGGCCAGTGGACTTGAGTTGGGAGAGGAGATATTTGGACTGGATACTAGGAAGAAATTCTTTACAGTGAGAGTAGTGAGATGCTGAAACAGGTTGCCCAGGGAGGTTGTGGATGCCCCCTCCCTGGAGGTGTTCAAGGCCAGGTTGGATGAGGCTTTAAGCAACCTGGTCTAGTGGAAGGTGTTCCTGTCTATGGCAGGGGGTTGGAACTAGATGAAATTTGAGGTCCCTTCCAACTCATACTACTCTTATGATTTTATGATTCCATGATTCTGTGGCTCTATCATTCTGTGATCCAACACCAATCGCTGCATTTGGAAAGCAGTTTACAACAGATGTGTAGAGCTAGCTTTATACTAAATTGATCCAGTTGAGCAGATTGTGTAAGAAGTGGGTTGAGTAATGTATGATAGGGCTGCTCACACTGGGAGTTTTCTCTGGGGTTACTCGTGGTTCCCGGGAAGGACGAGAGCTAAGTTATGTTTTTCGATACATCACTACTTTCAAACATCACAGGCAGTAAAAACTTCAATTATAAGGAACATTTGGTAGCAATGTCATTTCTGCAAGTTGAAATGACACTGCAGGCATCATATGCTGCACTAAAAGAAGAAATACATACCCTTTGCTCCTTTGTATTTTTTCCTGAGGTACACTGGAAAGAGTTCATTCGGCTGCACTATAGCACAATTGGCTGGATGAACACAAAGCCATCACCAAAGCTGTCATTCCAATTGCTAACTCATTTCCTCTTTTTCTCTGTTTCACACTCTGTGTTGAGAAAGCTGATGCCCCAGCTCCTCGACAGAGGCCACTTGTGAACAGCAGAGTTCAATGTGGAAAATGTCTAGCAGAATGGAGAAAGGAAGCAATTAATGAGAAAAGATCTGACACACCTTACCAGGGCATATGGGTAGCACATTTAGCAGTAAGTTATTGATGGCATATGCTAAAGCACTGCTTTTGTCACTTCTTCTGGGTCTGGATTGGTAAGCTGTACTCCCTGTGAAGGATGCAGTGCTTATCATTCATGAGTGCATGAGTAACTACCCAAAATTAAAGAATGTGCTGTTCTCCAGCAGCATTCAGGAATCCCTGTTTTCCAAAGCACTCACAGATTTTCTTGCCCAAGGCTGACAACTCAGCAGGAAAATCTCCTTGGTGATTCCTGTGTGTTACAGGAAACTAGAGCTGGTCAGAAAGGGTAATCATTTGAAACTGGAGTATGCTCAGGGGAGACCTCATTGCTCTCTACAGCTCCCTGAAAGCAGGCTGGAGTGAGATGGGGGTCATACTCTTCCCCCTAGGATCAGGTGACAGAATGAGAGGAAATGGCCTGAAATTGTGCCAGGGGAGATTTAGTTTAGTTATTAGGAAAAATGTCTTTCCTGAAAGAGTGGTCATTGGAACAGGCTGCTCAGGGAAGTCATGATGTCACCATCCCTGGTGAAATGTGTGGATATGGCACTTGGGACATAGTTTAACAGCCATGGTGCTGTTAGGTTGGTGGTTGGACTTGATCTTAGAGACGTTTTCCAACTGAAATATTTCTATGATTCTATGATTTAATTAGCTGCCTGACAGGAGGATTATGACCCAACCTCATTTAGGCTATTGGTTGCTAGTTGACTGAACGTGAGTCAGCAGTGTGTCCAGGTGGCCAAGAAATCCAGCGGCATCCTGGCTTGTGTTAGAGACACTACTGTGGCCAGCAGGAACAGGGAGGTGCTCATGCCCCTGCATCCAGCACTGGTTAGGCCACACCTTGAGTCCTGTGTCCAGTTCTGGGCCCCTCAGTTTAGGAAAGATGTTGAGTTGCTGGAATGTGTCCAGAAAAGGGCAACAAAGCTGGGGAGGGGTTTGGATCACAAGCCCTATGAAGAGAGGCTGAGGGAGCTGGGGTTGCTTAGCCTGGAGAAGAGGAGGCTCAGAGGAGACCTCATTGCTCTCTACAACTACCTGAAAGGAGGTTGTAGCCAGGTGGGGGTTGGTCTCTTCTCCCACGCAACAAGCACCACAACAAGAGGACACAGTCTCAAGCTGTGCCAGGGGAGGTTTAGGCTGGATGTTAGGAAGAAGTTCTTCCCAAAAAGAGAGATTGGCCATTGGAATGTGCTGCCCAGGGAAGTGGTGGAGTCACCATCTCTGGAGGTGTTTAGGAAGAGACTGGATGGGGTGCTTGGTGCCATGGTTTAGTATTAGATGGTGCTGGGTGATGGGTTGGACTCCATGATCTCAAAGGTCTCTTCCAACCTGGTTAATTCTGTTCTATCTTCAACACCTCCAGGAATGGAACCTGTAGTAAACCCCCACGGTCCATTGCCAGGAGACATCCCTGGTGATGAAACACATCAAAGTTGAGAAGATTTGCAGCCAGAATGGTATCATTCAGATCCAAAGTGTTACAATCTAATTGGATGGTTCTGTATTTCTATGACTCTAATATTATGTTTGGCTGCTTAGTGTTCAAGGAAATTGGGGGTTTCAAAGCCAAGCATCCCCCATGAGATAACCACAGATTATGCAAATGACAGAACTTCAAATTATGCCTCTGAAAATCATCCTCCAAGGTTTTTGGATCAGAGGAAGCCTTGAAAGTTTGGGAATTGAAAATCACAGCTACAGCCTGTCAACATCCCCATTTTTTGAAGGCTTAATGCTTCATCTCCAATGTAGGTAATAAAAACTGCAAGTTTTTATGTTGAGATTCTCACATGAAAGTGTTATTTAAGGAACAGAACCACAGAACTGCGTATTTATTCCCCCATTTGCTTGGGTAGATTTCAATCGGTTTCTAAATGCCAAAGAGAAGATCTAAATCGAGCCTATTAATGTTTGCCTGTTGCTAATCTGGAGCTTGGTGTGGTGACAGTCCTGCTATTCAAAAAAAAACCACCCCATCCACTCTGGCTGTTTCTTTGCCAATGTGATTTTTCTAAGCCTTCATTTCCCTGGGAACATGCCCTGCAAAGCAGCTATGGAGAAAATATTAGATAAGAGAAATATTATTCATTTCCTTTCCCTTCTAATCTATGTGAGAGAATGGAGGTTTCGTGTCTTCCTTGGTGCACTGCCATAGCAACTTAAGCCAGGGCTTTTATTAAACACACAGCTCAGTAATATCCTTCTGTCCCCATGCATTCAATGGCTTTCACTTTTTTTCCTATACATGAAGAACTTAAAATAATAGCAGTCAGTAACTGTGGGCTTAGTACAGGTGATTCCAGATTTGGAAGACATTTGGGTTTCGCTCTTCTTTTACAGGTGTGAAGTTGCTCCCTTCAGCTCCCTACATGGATTTACCAAGGGGAGGTCCTGCTTGACTGCTTGCCTTCTATGAAGTGGTTATGGTAGCTGGGTTGTAGTTGGACTTGATGATTCTAAAGGTCTTTTCCAACCTTAATGATTCCATGATTCTATGAATTCTCACATCATCCTTCTCCTCAGAAGGAGGAACAACCATATCTGCACAGACACAAGAAATGCAGGCATAAGAAAGACGGGCAGAAAGGGACCTGGGGGTACTGGTTGATAGTAGGCTGAATATGAGCCTGCAGTGTGCCCAGGTGGCCAAGAAGGCCAATGGCATACTGGCCTGTATCAGGAATAGTGTGGCCAGCAGGAGCAGGGAAGTCATTGTGCCCCTTTACTCAGCACTGGTGAGGCCACACCTTGAGTCCTGTGTCCAGTTCTGGGCTCCTCAATTTAAGAAGGACATTGAGACACTTGAAGGTGTCCAGGAAGGGCAACGAGGCTGGGGAGAGGTCTGGAGCACAGCCCTGTGAGGAGAGGCTGAGGGAGCTGGGGTTGTTTAACCTGGAGAAGAGGAGGCTCAGGGGAGCCCTTATTGCTGTTTACAACTACCCAAAGGGAGGTTGTAGCCAGGTGGGGTTGTCTCTTCTCCCAGGCAACCAGTGGTAGAAAAAGAGGGCACAGTCTCCAGCTGTGCCAGGGGATGGTTAGGCTGGAGGTGAGGAGAAAGTTCTTCACAGAAAGATGATTGGCCATTGGAATGTGCTGCCCAGGGAGGTGGTGGAGTCACCATCCCTGGAGGTGTTCAGAAAGGGATTGGACGTGACACTTGAAGCCATGGTTTAGTTAGCCATGAGGTGTTGGGTGACAGGTTGGACTTGATGATCTCTGAGGTCTTTTCCAACCTTACTGATTCTATGATTCTATGAAATGGTGTGAAATTCAAGGCTGGTATGAATGTTACAGGACACATAACCACTTTCAGCTGTTCTATTTCTGTGAAGGTGCAGCCTTACCCTAGCTTTTTCTGTCAAATAATACTATTCCCTAATATTTATACAATGCTTCACTGATTTAGCATTTTTTTTCTCTGGTTGTTGATAGAAGAATAGTTAGAGGGGGGTTTTGTTGATTTTGGTTGTTTAATTTCATTTGAGAATGAGGACAGATGGAAAATGAAACGTTTAGAGGCAAATAAAACAAAATACATGACAAGATTAATTAAGCTTCTTCATGTAAATTCCTTACATTATATTACATATATGTAGTGTTTGTTCATGTGAGTCCATAGTTTTCACTGAATCATAGCATCACTGTGTTTGGGAAAAACCTTTAAGATGACCTTAGTCCAACCACTAACCTAACACTGCCAAGTCCATTGCTGAACCATGTCCCTCAGCAACACGTCTCTGCCTCTTGGAAACACCTCCAGGGATGGGAATGCAACCACCTCGCTGGGCAGCCTGTTCCAGTATTTGAGAACCCTTTCTGTGCAGAACTTTCTTCTGACTTCCAACCTAAACCTCCCCCTTGGTGCAACTTGAGGCCATTTACTTTAATCCTACCACTTACAATACAGTACAATACAATACAATACAATACACCAGGTTGAAAGAGACCTTCAAGATCATCGCGTCCAACCTATCAACCAATCCAACCCACCTAAACAACTAAACCATGGCATCAAGCACCCCATCAAGTCTCCTCCTGAACACCTCCAATGAAGGTGACTCCACCACCTCCACGGGTAGACCATTCCAATGGGCAATCACTCTCTTTGTATAGAACTTCGTCCTAACATCCAGCCTAAACCTGCCCTGGTGCAGCCTGAGACTGTGTCCTCTTGTTCTGGTAATGGATGCCTGGGAGAAGAGACCAACCTCTGCCTGGCTACAACCTCCCTTCAGGTAGTTGTAGAGAGCAATAAGGTCACCCCTGAGTCTCCTCTTCTCCAGGCTAAGCAACCCCAGCTCCCTCAGCCTCTCCTCATAGGGCTTGTGTTCCAAACCCCTCCCCAGCTTTGTTGCCCTTCTCTGGACACGTTCCAGCAAGACAACATCCTTCCTAAACTTAGGGGCCCAGAACTGGACACAGTACTCGAGGTGCAGCCTGCAGAATGACCTCCCTGCTCCTGCTGGCCACACTGTTCCTGATGCAGGCCAGGATGCCATTGGCCCTCTTGGCCACCTGGGCACACTGCTGGCTCATGTTCAGCCTACAATCAACCAGTACCCCCAGGTCCCTCTCTGCCTGGCCGCTCTCCAGCCCCTCTGACCCCAGAGATCAACATCAAAGATAATTTTTAATATTTGCAGGCCTGAACATGACAAAACCTCTGCTCCTCTGGGAACAGTGAAGACAGGAATATGGTATTTTTGTTTAAAATTTGGGTTTGAGGAAATAATTCCAGGGGTTTTGTAAAATTTTTTTCCCCTAAAATGCACATTACCCTCATGAATGTTAAGTGAAATCTCTTAATTTGGGAGTTACTGAAAGTTGATGGAAGCATTTTTTCCCTTCCATTTATTACCCTACATTCTAAATCAACCTTTAAAGAGAAGCTGTTTCTGTCAAAAGTAAGTTTCACAGCCTGAAGAAGAGGAGGTTCAGGGGAGACCTTATTGCTCTCAACAACTACCTGAAGGGAGGTTGTAGGCAGGTGGGGCTAGGGCTCTTCTCTCAGGCAATCAGCACCAGAACAAGAGGACACAGTCTCAAGCTGTGCCAGGGGAGGTTTAGGCTGGATGTTAGGAAGAAGTTCTTCACAGAAAGAGTGATTGCCATTGGAATGGGCTGCCCAGGGAGGTGGTGGAGTCACCATCACTGGAGCTGTTTAGGATGAGACTGGATGAGGTGCTTGGTGCCATGGTTTAGTTGATTAGATGGTGTTGGGTGATAGGTTGGGCATGATGACCTCAAAGGTCTCTTCCAGCCTGGTTCATTTCATTTCAATTCAATTCAATTCAATTCAATTCAATTCAATTCAATTCAATTCAATTCAATTCAATCCTATCCTATCCTATCCTATCCTGTATTTGTGTAATTCTGAGCAATCAAAAATCATAGTGTGGTAATGAGAGCAAAATTGCACCAGTAGTCACACTGACAGAGGAATAATTTAGAATAAGCATCCTAACAGACAATATTATTATTCAAATAATACATACAAGGAATGTAGCAGGATACCAACTGCAGTAATTCATTGCAATAGGGAGCTGTGGGGATTTAGATGTTGCAGAAGCAGCACAACCTTTCAGAGCTGATGTGTACTGGGAAACTACCAAGTGCTGGACCTCCAAGGTTCTGTGACAAGTGTCTGTGACAAGTCTGACTCGGTGTTCACTTCTACATGCATCATTTTTCACAGGCTCACAGGCTGGTTTGAATCAGAAGAGACCCTGTAGAGGTCATCTAGTCCAACTGCCTTGCAATCAGCAGGGGCATCTGTGATTAGACCAAGTTGCTCAGAGCCCTGTCCAACCTGACGTGGAATGGGGCATCTATCACCTCGCTGGGCAACCTGGGCCAGCGTCTCACCACCCCCACAGCAAAGACACACCTGATGGCGCTGATGGGAAAATACCAGCAGCTGTGCAGCAGCCAAACCCTGGTTCCAGCAGTGATGCAGAACAGAATGCTGCAGTACTGCAAACCCCCTCCTTTGGAGACGTTCTGGGGCAACAGCAAATGGAGTTACACAGCTACCTTCAGAAATAATTTTGCCTCTGAGATAGGTAAACACAGCCAGATTCTCATTGATTCTGCCTACTTATACCCAGGATAACTAGAGACATTTGATTTCCTGTGTGATCTTAACTTCTTTCCATTGATATTCTCACATGCACAAATCAGGCTTTCCAGCACAAATGAACACTTTGGAGCTGAACCATCTGCAGAATATTCATGGGAAAAGACAAGATAACAGAACTTGAGTTTTGGCTGACTACATATTTATGTCAATGAAAATATGTTGCATGAGCCTTCACAGACAACTTATTCTGGTCAAAGCACATCACTTTAAAGAGATTTTTAAGACGTTTACAGGGACCAACAAAGCCCAGTCTTTATTTCTAACTCACTGTGTGCTTAGCCAGTGTGCCTTACTGGGTAAGAAGGAAAGTGTTCTGACATTTATAATCATGACCCAGCATTTGTAGTCATTAAAACAGATTCCCTTCAGCATTTAGGTGGGAAGTGCAGACCCAAGTTATTCCTCCTGTGTGCATCTGCTCCATGAAACAGTTTGTTCCCTTAAAGAGGGGAACAATGCTGCTGCTACAGTTTGAAACAGGAAAGAAGCTGGGAGCTCAAGAGATCGGATGGAATCCCAAAGGAAAGGAAGGAGGTGTTGGCAGTAGTGTTCCATGCAAGCTGTCATAGAATTGTTTTGGTTGGAAAAGATCTCAAAAACCACCTACTAAAAGGAATACATAGCATCATAAAATCATAGATTCACAGAATTGCTTCAGTTGGAAAAGACCTTTAAGATCATTGAGTCCAACCATTCTCTAACTACCAAGGCTGGTGCTAAACCATGTCCCTCAACACCACATCTGTGCCTCTCTGAAACACCTCCAAGAACAGGGATTCAACCACCTCCCTGGGTACCCTGTTCCACCCTTTCAGTGAAGAAGGTTCTTCTAACATCCAGCTGAAAGCCCTGATTCAGCTATCATCAGGATGAGATATGTGTAAGACCTTGGTTACCAGCAAACTGAATGAGGATGTGAAGTGCAAAGGAAAGTGGTTTTGTGATAACAAGCTGCTTTGTGTTCCCACAGTCAATTTAGATTTCTCTGGCTTAACACAAGAGGTAATGGTCTTTAAAGAAGGGGTTAACTTCTCTTGGTATAATGCTCAGAAAAACCATGAAAAATGAATGATATCTGGAGTAACTGTTCCGAATGTGACCCTGGACGTTACTTTGTGTGTGATTTTGATGTTATTAATTATATTCTCTCTTGTCCACTTCTAGTCGATTTCCCTGCCAGGCTTGAAATACTTGTTTTCATAAAATTCCCTTACTTTATGAAGTGCCTACCCACACATATGAAACAGCTCTGTCATCCGAAGCACTAGGAACTCTCAAGTCACACAACATATCCAGGCAGAACTTGATAATAATTTAGTTACCTCGACTTTTGTGTGAAAAATCATATGATGAACATGCTCAATAGCATGTGAAATAAACATTCAGGTTAAAGAGAAAAACAGACCAAAAGGAAAAGAGAGATTTGATCTGCAGTGTATCTCACCAGCAGCTTACAATTGCAGATACAGCAGGAGATACTTGAAAGAGGCAACAGAAGCTACTTTGGAAACACTGGTGTCTCATGGCAGAGTGCATTTCAGCAGTAAAAAATTGATGAGAGCAATTCTTTAACATATGTTATCCACTCTTGTATGGCAATCATAGAATTGTAGAATTGTTTTGGTCAGAAACAGTGAGTCCTACCTAAGACCACTGTGGCCTATAAACCATGTCCAAAGTGCCGTGTTCACAGGTTTCTTGAGCACCTCTAGGGACAGTGACTCCACACCTCCCTGGGCAGCCTGTTCCAATGCCTGATCCCTCTTTTGTAAAGAAACATTTCCTAACCTCCAACTTGAACATCCCCTGGCATAACCTGAAGCCATTTCTCTTCCTACCCTCAAGCAGATCAACACTCCACCCAGTTTAGTGTCGTCTGCAAACTTACTGAGGGTGCACTCAATTCCCTCATTTCCACATCACTGATCAAGACATTAAAGAGACCTGGCCCCCAAAAAGAATAGAATAGAATAGAATAGAATAGAATAGAATAGAATAGAATAGAATAGAATAGAATAGGAGTAGAGTAGAGTAGAGTAGAATAGAATAGAGTAGAGTAGAGTAGAATAGAATAGAATCAATAAGGTTGAAAAAGATCTCAAATGTCATCAAGTCCAACCTGTCACCCAAGACCTCATGACTACTAAACCATGGCACCAAGTGCCATGTCCAGTCCTCTCTTGAACACCTCCAGAGGAAGACCACTTGTGACCAGATGTCCACTGGAGTTAATTCCATTACACACCACTTTCTGGCCCAGACAATCTTTAGCTCCTGACACAGAGAGAAAATGTGATGACAGAATTTTCTCTTTGCTGGGCCCCCACAAGCACCCAGCAACAATGTAGTCTAGCATGATCCTCCTCAAATGCCAGTAGGACAGACAATTTTCCTACATACTCTGTCTTTAGAACCACACACAAAGGAGCCTTCTAGTGTAAAGCTTCATTAAGAAAGAAACAAAAGAACTGGTTGCAGGTGTTGCCACTGTACCAGTTGTTATTGCAGGTAACAAACCCAACATGTACTTTCCATCCCTTAGGTAGATACTACAGGGATATTGTTCCCCATGACAGCTGGCACTTAGTTCTCTGAAAGGTGGAGTGCTTTGTAAGCAATCAATCAATCAAGTGTTATTGGGTCATTTAGGAGGGAAATGTTTTTAATGCTACTCACTATAGAAAAGATGTTGGCCCTTTTATTTCTTCCAAGTATACAACAAAGACTTTGCAACACATACAACTGCCAGCCTGACCTAGGAGCTGGGGAAAGTCATGGAGCAGGTCATCTTGAGTGCCATTATGCAGCACGTGGAAGACAACCAGATGATCAGTCCAGTCAGGATGGCTTCATGAAGGGCAGGGCCTGCTTGACAAACCTGATCTCTTTCTGTGACGAGGTGATCTGCTGGGGGAAAGGCTGTGGGTGTTGTGTTGTTCATCTGGACTTTAGCAAAGCCTTTTACACTGTATCCCACAACATCCTCCTGGAGAAACTAGCAGCTCATTGCTTGGATGGGTGGATGTTTTGCTGGGTAAAATGCTGGCTGGATGGCCAGGCTCAGAGAGTGGTGTGAAATGGAGTTAACTCCAGCTGGCAGTTGGTCACAAGTGGTGCTCCCAAGGGCTCAGTTCAGGGGCAAATTCTCCTTAATGTCTTTATCAATGATCTAGAGGAGTGGATTGAGTGCACCCTCAGTATGTTTGCAAATAACACTAAAATGAGTGGGAAGTTGGTCTCCACAAGGATAGGAGGGCTCTACAGACAGCTCTGGCAAGGCTGGGGGGTCAGGCCAAGGTTAATTGTATGAGATTTAACAAGGCCAAGTGCTGGGTCCTACACTTGGGTCTCAACAACCCCATGGATGTTCCAGGCTCAGGACAGAGTGGCTGGAAAGCCGGCCAGCTCACGTTGAGCATTTCATCAATCAACACCCCCAAGTCTTTTTCTTCAGGGCTATTCCCAACCCACTCTGCACCCAACCTGTATTTGTGGCTGGGGTTGGTCCAGCCCAGATGCCAAACCTTGCACTTTGACTTGTTAAACCTCATGCAGTTTTACATACACATATGCACACAACTTTTTTTCAGCACTATTTTTCTCACTCAGAACTTTGGTTGGTTTACAGCGAAGCATAAGCAAAAGATTCAGATTTAGCTTCCCAACCCAGAAACCTAAATGCAGCTGCTCTGTGTATAATTTTGTTTCAGAGAAATCATGATCTTGTCCAAAATTTTGAGCTAGAATAATTAAAGCTACAATTTCACTCTAACAACTTCAACTCTTCATGTAAAGGATTCACCACCATGGTTTCCTCAACACTTCACCAAGGGAGGTTTAGGCTGGATGTTGGGAAGAAGTTCTTCACAGAAAGAGTGATTGGCCATTGGAATGTGCTGCCCAGGGAGGTGGTGGAGTCACCATCACTGGAAGTGTTTAGGAAGAGACTGGATGGGGTGCTTGGTGCCATGGTTTTGTTGATTAGATGGTGATGGGTGATAGGTTGGACTCGATGATCCCAAAGGTCTTTTCCAACCTGGTTAATTCTATTCTTCTATTCTATTCTATTCTATTCTATTCTATTCTATTCTATTCTATTATTCTATCTATTCTATTCTATTCTATTCCATTCTATTTTCCTATCCCATCCCATCCCATCCCATCCCATCCCATCCCATCCCATCCCATCCCATCCTATCCTATCCTATCCTATCCCATCCTATCCCATCCTATCCCATCCCACTGCTGGCTGTAGACCACCAAATTTTGTATGACCAGCTAGTTGTCTGTTGGTGTGTCTCCCTTTGCTTTTCTCCATAAGCTATAAAAAAACCACACCCTTTTGTAGCTTAATGAAGCTCATTGGAAGGCAGAATGGCTGATTTGGATGACTGAAAAGGTCAATTCCTGCATCTAGTGTGTGTATAAATTTCATAAAGTGGTTTTAATATCGGGATTGCACTGGATCCCTTCCAAAGAATGCCAGTGACAACCACTACTAGGCAAGCCACTCAGTGTTGCCTTTGGATATAACATTTGCCATTTACCTTGACTAAATTATAACAGAGACACAATAAAAGAAGATCATTAGAGGACAAAAAAAAAGATTAGCTAATACTAGAAGATGCAGTATTAAGTAGCATATTCTTTACTCAAGGGGCTCTTGCATCTTACAGCAAATGTGTTATAGAAGCTCTCAAAGAAATCTCTTCTTCTGACTTTCTGTTTACTCCCATTTCCTTCATCAGTTTTATCTTCTAGTATTAACTACAAAAGTCAATAGTTAAATAATATGTATCTGAATCTGTGTACTTGACAAGAGCAGTGTCAGGATAAGACACCTTCACCATGTTTGTAGTCAGTTCTACAGAAACGTAGTATGTTGGAGTGCATGAGTAGATTCTTGCTTCTCTCAATCATTAATGGGCTGCATTAAAAAGAATGAGACCAGCAGGCCTAGGGATATTCTCCTCCCACTCTACTCCACCCTGGTGAGGTCATAGCTTGAGTACTGGCTCCAGTTTCGGGCTCTCCAGTTCAAAAGAGACAGGAAACTACTGTAGAAAGTCCAATGGAACACTCCAAAGATGCTGAGGGCACTTGAGCATCAATGTGAGGAGATGAGGCTGAGAGACCTGGGACTGTTTAGCCTGCAGAAGAGAAATCTAATAGAGGATCTTGATGCTCAGCAAGAGCTAAAGTGCTGGGGGCAAGAGGATGAGGCTGGGCTCTTTTCAGAGGTGCCCAGTCACAGGACAAAGGGCAAAAGGCACACACTGGAACACAGAAGGTTCCATCTGAACATGAAGAAAAGCTTCTTTGCTGTGCAGGTGCTGGAGCCCTGGAGCAGGTTGCCCAGAGAGGCTGTGGAGTCTTATTTTGTGGAGAGGTTCCAAACCCACCTGAACAGCTTGCTGTGGTTGACCCTTCTTTATCAGGGTATATTTAGGTAGATTAAGTGAATATTTATCTCTGACTCTGCTGTTTACTTATCTCTCACTGCTGTGAGGGCCTGTTTGAAAATCATCCCCTGTAATCAGGAACATTTGTGCAGATTTCTTTGGAGGAATACAGGATCTAGTTGAAAGTCTATGCTCCCTTTCACGAGTTATTTATTGTGGCACCAGTGGTCTGTTCTGTGCAGACACATTTTCTTCACATTGCCCTGATGGCAGCAAAACAAACTTTCAAGCTTTAGGCACTAAGATAATGACTTTGAGAGGAGAATGAAGAAGCAATAATTTTCAGATACGCCAATCTATTTCACTTTCCCAAATGGATATCTTGTTATAAATAACAACATAATATTTCTATCATAGCCACTAATGTGCAGGGTTTACAGCACATATTTAAGTTTAATGGATTTCAGTTTACCCTTGAGAGAAGGGCAAAGTCTCAGTAGGGCAACCTCACTTCCTTTAGACAAGATATAAGCAACAACTGTGCAACTGCAGAGCAGGTCTAAAAATAGCTTTCTGGCAGCACAGTGCAAGGCTTTGAAATATAAAAGAAGATGCTCAGTCTTGCACTGCAGTTAGCTGCTTGCTGGAGATTTTCTCAACTGTAACTGCAAGTGTTGTGAAAGAACCAGTATAATCTGTAGGTACATAAATTTGGCTGTTACATAAGCCAACTGTACTTCATGGAGTTGCACCTGTCCAGGCTCATTCAGATTAGCCAAGAGAAATGACAAGGTGCCACAGGATAAAACGATCTGTTACTGAAGTAACAACACATGCTTGGTGACTGCAACTGAATCTCCTTCTTTCTCCTACTCCCTTTAAAAAAATCAGAAGAAAAAGGATAAAAAAAAAGAAAGAAGAAGCACAAAGGCAATAAAAAAAGGAAACAGAAATTAAAATTAAATAATATTGAAATAGAAAAAGAGAAAGAAAAAGAAAGGGAAAGAAAAAATAAAGTAGAAGTGAAAAGAAGAAACCAGGAAAATGAAAAAGAAAACATGAAACTAAGAGGAAAGATGAAAAATAAATAGAAAAATAAATACAGGGAAAAGAGAAAAAGGAAAAGGAAAAGGAAAAGGAAAAGGGGAAAAAAGAAAAACAAAAAGAAAAAGAAGAAAAAAATAAAAAGAAAAGAAAAAGAGAAAAAAAAAAAGAAAAAGAAAAGATAAAGAAAAAGAAAGAGAAAAAGAAAAAGAAAAGGAAAAAGAAAAGACAAAGATAAAAGAAAAAGAAAAGAGAAAAAAGAAAAAGAAAAGGAAAAGAAAAAAAAGAAAAAGAAAAAGGAAAAGAAAAGAAAAGAAAAGAACGAAAAAAGAAAAAGAAAAGAAAAGGAAAGGAAAAAAAGAAAAAGAAATAAAAAAAGAAAAAGGAAAGGAAAAGGAAAAGGAAAAGGAAAAGGAAAAGGAAAAGGAAAAGGAAAAGGAAAAGTAATTGAGTGACAATCCACAAACTCTTCAGTAAAGAGCCATGGCAGTTATTTATGGGAGACCTTTTTCTGTTAGTATCACTGAGGTGTTGAGATTGGAAGAGACCTTTGAGAGCATCAAGGCCAACTGCTCACCTAGACCTCACAATCCCACCACTACTGCTAAGCCACTGCCAGTAAAAAATGTTTCCCAGCAGCACATCCATGAGTCTTTTCAGAGAGCTGTAGAGAGCAAAAAGGTCTCCCCAGGGCCTCCTTTTCTCCAGACTGAACAACCCCAGTTCCTTTAGCTGCTCACACCTCTCCTGCCTCAGATTTGTGTGTAAGAAGCCTTGAGCTCTTAACTTCTCAACTGTATTCATTCTTAACTTAGATGTTGGTGACATTACTCTTTGCATTTTGAGCTAGCCCCTCCTTCTGCCTGTCTTATATAATATTATCTATTTCCAGCCTCATTCTCTTTAAATAGTAGCAAAATCTCTAATGGTCTACCTGCTATTTTATGTGTGCTTTATGGTTTGTTATTCAAGCTTGTTGGCTCACACCAGCAGCATGGATAAGACACTAAGGGGAAGTGGGGGAAGGATGAAGCTGTTAAAATATCTTTTTGAAGTGCTGCTTCTCAGTACCTGCAACAGGGACTCTGCCTCTACTGGGACCTTTGGAAACAGCTGATAAAATCGACAAAATAAAGCCACAGTGATAGAAAATAGTGCAAAACAAAGTAGAAAATGAAATAATATTGATTAAACCATAAGGAAAATCATCAGGACATCATCTCAGGTTAAGAGAAAGACAATCCTGTGATAGTTCACCCTAGATGACCTAAATAAGCATCCTGTTTGCCTTTCCGCTGTCTCTGGGTGTGGTAGGGTGAGAAAGTCAAATATCTGCTCTGTAAGTTTTAAAGGACACCTGCATTGTGTTGCAATCATGAGGAAGAATTTGCTGTCTGATGTTATTTACCAGTGTGTTTTCCAGTGGCAGAAAACATGTTTCACTTTTATCACTAGCAAACTTAACCTATGCAGTCTGATGCTTGGAGGTTATTCCACTTGCCACCATTGACACTGTAGGCAGGCACTGGGGAGGACTCTGACTGGACTCAGTGACATATGGGAACCAGATTCAGGAGCTCATGGATTGGGAGAGCAGGCAGAATAGCTAGAGTCCTGCTTGGACATCAGATATTGAAGAAGAGAACTTCACCTTGGTGACAACTCAGCTTTTTCCTTAAGACCCCATCCATGGGATGGAATCCCTTGTTGGTCAGTTTACAATCACCTCTCCTGTCCCCTCCTCATACATAAGATGTAGCAGTGCTCTTGGTTTGCACCCCAAGCCTGGGTGTTAACCCTCCCCATCAGCGTTGTCTCTCCCCATCAGCATGGCCACTGTCTGTACAGACCCGCTCTGAACTGCAGAAAGTGCTGGCCCTAGTCTGAGCTGGGAAATCACAGCGCTGAGCAGAGTCAGTGCTGCTCTGGCTTAAACCAGGACAATGGTGACAAATAAAAGAAATTGTTTACAAACTCCCTGCTAAAATGGTTGTGGACAGCAGGTTTCACCAAGATCATAAAGTCCAGGTAGGTTTCTCCAAGATGCCTCACATTCTCTGTGCACTCTGCTCCAAGGCTCTGGCACCCTCACAGCAAAGAAGTTTTTCCTCATGTTCGGGTGGACCCTACTGGACCTTCTCCTGTAGCTGCCTGTCTCGCTTGAACTGGGGAGCCCAGAACTGGACCCAATACTCCAAAGTGGCCTGGCTAGAGTGCAGTAAAGAGGGAGAAGAGCCTTCACCTTGTGACTACACATATGAAATTCCTGCTCTGTGGAAGTTTGGTTTTGGTCCTAGTTTAAACTGCTGGATTCCCTAGTTTGTTCTGGAAAGCCCACACCAGCAGTGCAGTGACAAACTGCAGGCTGAGATACAGAACCATAGAATCACTTTGGTTGGAAAAGACCTCTAAGGTCATTGAGTCCAGCCATCAACCCAACACCACCATAACCATTAAATCATGTCCCACTTGTGCCACGTCTACATGTTTCCTGAATGCCTCCCAGGATGGTGACTCTACCACCTCTCTGGACAGCCTATACCAGTGCCTGATATTCCAATATACTGATGAAGACTTTGGGCTGTGAAAGCACTAATGGTAGAGCAAAGGTGTGGAAGCATGATCTGTGAGCAGCAAGGCCCCACCTAAGCAGACATACTGTTGCAGAGATCAGTGCTGGGAAAAACTGATTATTTGCAACCTGTTGGAATCAGCAACACATGCACCAGAAGCCAGATTTCTGCTTCCACTCTCTTAAGTCTGAACACTAAAATGTCTGCCCTGAGGGTGCTGGATGAGAAGATCAGTAGGGTGCTGCTGGAACTGCCCAACTCCTTCTTGAAGAACAATCTAATCAAGTTAATGCTGGAGGTGTGCATGGTTTAGTTGATTAGATAGTGTTGGATGATAGGTGGGCTTGATGATCTCAAAGGTCTTTTCCAACCTGGTCAATCCAATCCAATCCAATCCAATCCAATCCAATCCAATCCAATCCAATCCAATCCAATCCAACTCTACTCTACTCTACTCTACTCTACTCTACTCTACTCTACTCTACTCTACTCTACTCTACTCCACTCCACTCCACTCCACTCCACTCCACTCCACTCCACTCCACTCCACTCCACTCCATTCTACCAGGGAGGTCCTGGAAGGTCTTCCATTTAGAATAGAATAGAATAGAATAGAATAGAATAGAATAGAATAGAATAGAATAGACCAGGTTGGAAGAGACCTTCAAGATCATCGTGTCCAACCTATCAACTAATCCAACCCACCTAATCAACTAAATCATGGCACCAAGCACCCCATCAAGTCTCCTCCTGAACACCTCCAATGATGGTGACTCCACCACCTCCTTGGGCAGCCCATTCCAATGGGCATTTAAGTACAAGAAATAATTCTTTTTGAGTGTGAGGATGCTGAAGCACTGGAAATGGTATCACAGACTGACTCTGGAGACCCCATCTTCAGAGACTCTCAAAACCCTGGACGAGAACCAGAGCCACATGGTTTATTTGACTCCGCCTTAAACTGGATTGTTGTTCTGGATGATCTCCAGAGGTTGTTCCTAGCCTCAGACATTCTGGGATTCTTTCACCTGAGCCAATTGATAGAATAGAATAGAATAGAATAGAATAGAATAGAATAGAATAGAATAGAATAGAATAGAATAGAATAGACCAGACCAGGTTGGAAGAGACCTTCAAGATCACTGCATCCAACCCATCAACCAATCCAACCCACCTAAACAACTAGATCATGGCACCAAGCACCCCATCAAGTCTCCTCCTGAACACCTCCAATGATGGTGACTCCACCACCTCCACAGGCAGCCCATTCCAATGGGCAATCACTCTCTCTGTATAGAACTTCTTCCTAACATCCAGCCTAAAGGGGGCAGGGGTGAAGAGGTTATTACTTTGCTGTCATTAGGAATACTTTTCCTCTAGCATTGGTAAAGAAAGTAAAATCTGACATTCTTGAAGGTGGATGTGGGAGGTTGTTTGATTGCTAAAGCTGAACTCCATGATCTGGTTTTGCTCCAAACAGCACCACAAATATTTTTAATGCCGTAGGGTGTGTTCCTTGGCAAGCAATAAATATCTCACAGAAACAATTTCTTCGGAGCACCCATGGCAGCCAAAATAACAATGATTAATTGATCAGTGTCTGTTCCATAGACAAGAAATCCATAATTTATTTATGGTTTTACCCTCAAATGCTCATTAGAGGCCGAAACCTGAAAGTCTGCGCCCTGCCTGCATAGTTTTATGGCAAAAAAAGAGCTGTTGGTCTACTTTAAATAGCCAAACACTGGCTTTCCACAGCCGTTTATCAGAAGAAAATGATGCTGATAGCTCATAGATGCTGCTGCTGCTTCTCTGAAGTAAAATAAAGTAAAATAAACAAACAAACAAACACACACCCCAAAATACAATACAATACAAGAAAGGAAAATACATTGATGAGGAAAAGTACAGAGCAGGGAATGAGTATCAATTCCTTATGCAAATCACAGCTTTTCTGAGAGAAAAGGCCTTGAGCACAAGCCCTACGAGGAGAGGCTGAGGGAGCTGGGGTTGTTTAGCCTGGAGAAGTGGAGGCTCAGGGAAGACCTTATTGCTCTCTACATCTGCCTGAAGGGAGGTTGTAGCCAGGAGGGGGTTGGTCTCTTCTTCCAGGCGACTAGCACCAGAACAAGAGGACACAGTCTCAAGCTGAACCAGGGGAGGTTTAGGCTCAAGGTGAGGAGAAAGTTCTTCCCAGAGAGAGTTGTTAGCCATTGGAATGGGCTGCCCAGGGAGGTGGTGGAGTCACCATCCCTGGAGGTGTTCAAGAGGGGATTGGACGTGGCACTTGGAGCCATGGTTTAGTAGTCATGAGGTGTTGGGTGACAGGTTGGACTTGATGATCTTTGAGGTCTTTTCCAACCTTATTGATTCTATGATTCTATGATTCTATGATTCTATTCCATCATCATCTTCAGGGCAGAAGATAAGCCAGTGTTTGCCCAGCTGGCCAATAAGGCCAACAGCATTCTGGCCTGCATCAGGAATAGTGTGGCCAGCAGAAGCAGGGAAGTCATTCTGCCCCTGTACTCAGCGTTGATGAGGCCACATCTTGAGTACTGTGTTCAGTTTTGGGGCCCTCACTCCAAGAAGCACATTAAGGTGTTGGAGCCTATCCACAGAAGGGCAGAAAAGCTGGTGAAAGGTCTAGAAAATAGGTCTGGTGAGGAGCAGCTGAGAGAACTAGGGGGGGTTTAGTTTGGAGAACAGGATGGTGAGGGGAGACCTTCCTCTCTACAGCTCCCTGAAAGGGATTTTTAGCCAAGCAGGTGTTGGTCTCTTTACCCAAGTAGCTGGTGATAGGACAAGTGGAAATAGCCTGAGGTTGCACCAGGGGAGGTTTAGGTTGGATATTAGGGACAATTTCTTTCCTGCAAGAGTGATCAGGCATTGGAACAGGTTGCCCAAGGAGGTGGTGGGGTCACCAACACTGGAGGTGTTTAAAAAGCATGTACGCATTGGACTTCAGGACATGGTTTATTTGGCACGGTGGTGGTGGGTTGAAGGTTGGACTTAATGACCTTAGAGGTCTTTTCCAACTTAATGAATCTATCCTTCTCAGGGAATTCCCTTCAAGTCTGATTCTTAGACTATTACATCTCTACTCTTCACCTCAAATAAAATCTAACATCCACATTCCCAGCTCCAAAGAAGAGCTGGGCTCATGGAGGTCTCACAATGGACAGAAATGGAAGCCGTACTGGTGGATTAAATGAAGAACAAAACAAACCTCAACTTTTAAAAAGTTATACAAAAGCTGAGTGAAATAACTACAAAGTTACTGAATTTCCTGCTATCTATCCTAAACCACCCTTATTATTAAATCATTAATCTGCTGGGAAGAGTGAAAAAATGCATCTTTGTAGACATGCAGAGGCCTTACAAATAATACCAGTCAGCTTGGCAAGATTTTTCATGAATATCCTTCACTTTTCTGGAAAACATCTTGAAAATCTCTGCCTGTGACAGTGCTAGAAAGGAATGACAATGAATGTTTGTCTGAATGTGTTGAATTAGTTAAATGAACCCTGTAAGGAAAACAAGCAAGGAGGTAAGGCTATTCTCAGTAAACACTTCAAAGCTGTCATGAGACAACAGTGGGATGGAAAACAGCCTCAGAATCAGAAATGTAATTTAATAAGGACTTTATCCTCTGTATGGGGAAAGAGAGGAGATTGGTAGCAGTATCAATTTACAATTCCTCTTGGGTTGCCTACAAAAGTTAATAATTTCTAGGTTACCTTCAGGTGCTGCTAAGCTGCTATTCTCATGCATAAACAGTAGGCTGTTTAAGAAATAATTTTCTTGCAGAATTAGTCCCTTCTGATGTAAATGAATGATTCTTTCTGGGCTGATACTCATTTCCTGAGCTGTCTATGACTATAGCTTATTTATATCAGAGTATACTTCTTGCATGACTTTTGACCTTTGTGATCACAGAATTGTGGAATGGTTTGGGTTGCAGGGGACCTTAAAGCTGTCTCTCCCACTAGATCAGGTTGCTCAAACCCCCCTCCAATGGGGCCTTGGAAACTTCCAGGGAGGGGGATATTCACAACCTCCCTGGGCAGCCTGTTCCACTATCTCACCACTCTCATCTGAAAGACTTTTTTCCTAATACCCAGGCTAAATCTACCCTCTTCCAGCTCAAAGCCATTGCCTCTCATCCTATCACTCCAAGCCCTTGTAGAAAGTCCCACTACAACTCTCTTCTAGCCCCCTTCAGGTACACTAAGGCAGCTATAAGGTATCCCCCACAGCCTTCTCTTCTCCAGGTTGAAGAGCCTCAACTCTCATAGCCTGTTGCCATAGCAGGGGGGTGCTTCAGCCCTCTGATCATCTTTGTGGCCTCCTTCAGACCTGCTCCAACAGTTTAATGTCCTCCTCATACAGGGGGGTACCAGAAGTGGATGCAATAGTCACAAGAGCAGGAGGGAAGAATCACCTCCCTAGTACTGTTGTTTACACTTCTTTTGATGCAGCCCAGGACACAGCTGCTTTCTGAGATGCCAGCAACCATTGCCAGCTCATGCTGAGTTCTTCATCCACAAACACTCCCAAGTCCTTCTTCTCAAGATGGCTTTCAAGCCACTCCTCACCTGTCCTGTATCTTTGCTTGGGATTTTACCAGTCCAGATGCAGGACCTTGCACTTGCCATAACTGAACTTCTGGAGTTTTTTGGGGGGATTTTTGGGTTGGATTTTTTTTTGTTTCTTTTTGTTTGTTTGTTGTTTGCTGGTGGTTGTTGTTTGGGTTTTTTCCTGCTATCCAAGGGTTTACTTTTAAATCCTATAATTAATATTGACAGTGTCATAAAATCCTAGAGTGAAAGGAATGCTTCATATTTCATAATATTATAGAATCATAGAATCAGTATGGAAGGTTGGAAAAGACCTCAGAGATCATCAAGTCCAACCTGTCACCCAAGACATCATGACTACTAAACCATGGCTTCAAGTGCCACATCCAATCCCTTTTTGAATACATCCAGGGACAGTGACTCCACCACCTCCCTGGGCAGCACATTCCAATGGCTAACAACTCTCTCTGGGCAGAACTTTCTCCTCACCTCCAGCCTAAACCTCCCCCGGTGCAGCTTGAGACTGTGTCCTCTTGTTCTGGTGCTGGTTGCCTGGGAGAAGAGACCAACCCCCACCTGGCTACAACCTCCCTTCAGGTAGTTGCAGAGGGCAATAAGGTCTCCCCTGAGCCTCCTCTAAATGGTTTAGATTGGCAGGAACCTTAAAGATCATCTAGTTCCAATCCCAGCACCATAGGCAGGCACACCTTCCATTAGACCACAGAATCATGGAATCAAAATGGTAGGGGGTGGAAAGTACCGCTCCAGTTTGAGGAGACTTGATGGGGTACTGGGTGCCATGATCTAGTTGTTTAGGTGGATTGGATTGGTTGATAGGTTGGACACGATGATCTTGAAGGTCTCTTCCAACCTGGATTTATTGTATTGTATTGTATTGTATTGTATTGAAAGGGATAGACTAGAGTGTGTCCCACAGAGGCTATGCAGATGATGAAAGAACTGGAACATCAATCTTATGAGGAAAGGCTGAGAGCCCTGGGGCTGTTTAGGCTGGAGAAGAGCAGCCTGAGAGGGGTTCTTATTAAAGTTTATATAAGTACCTGAAGGGTGCATGCCAAGAAGAAGGGGACAGGCTCTTTTCTGTGGTTTCCTGTGATAGGACAAATGGCAAGGGACACAAACTAGACCCAGGAAGTTCCATCTCAATGTGAGGAAAACCTTTGCTGTGAGGTTGATGGAGCAGGCTGCCCAGAGAGGCTGTGGAATCTCTCTCTCAGATGTTCTTCAACATCTTTTCTACCTTGGCTTCTCATGATTTCTCTTAAAAATTTCTTTACATTATCAGGGGTATCTTTTAAATCCACACAAAATCAGTGCTTCTGGGTGAGTAGGAATGCTTTTTATTCCTCATGGTATGGACACCTGGGGAAAGCAAAATAATCCCAAGTATGAAATACGCTTGCAAGGAGGAGTGGCATCAACAACACTTAGATTCTCTGGGAGGCCTGTTGCTAAAGAAAAGCTCTGACTAGCAGAGGTGCAGTGTAACTCTGGATGCTAAATGACTGTGGGAATGTAAATGGATTTATTACATTTATTTTGCATAATGTCATGAAATATAGGGTAATATCATAGTCAAAAGTACTGGAGGCAGTGCATGACATGGACAATTTAGCACAATGCCAAACTCCTCTCCAAGTGTCACATGTGAGAGAAAGAGAATACATTATTCATAACCTGGAAATCTGTCAGTGTCTGTTTTTCAATCTATATTTAGGTATCAGAGAAAGTATTTCTTTTTGACAGAAGAATGAAGGAGAGAAAAATAAGAGGGAGCTCTTGCTCAGGTGGCCAAGCAAGCCAACAGCATCCTGGATCAGCAAAAGTGTGGGCAGCAGGACAAGGAAAGGGATTGTCCCCCTGGACTCATAGAATCATAGAATCAATAAGGTTGGAAAAAACCTCAGAGATCATCAAGTCCAACCTGTTACCCAGCACCTCATGACTACTAGACCATGGCTTCAAGTGCCATGTCCAATCACTTTTTGAGCACCTACAAGGACAGTGACTCCACCACCTCCCTGGGCAGCACATTCCAACAGCTAACAACTCTCTCTGTGAAGAACTTTCTCCTCACCTTGAGCCTAAACTTCCCCTGGTGCAGCTTGAAGCACCTGTGTTCTGGTGCTGGTTGCCTGGGAGAAGAGACCAACCCCCTCCTGGCTACAACCTCCCTTCAGGTAGTTGTAGACAGCAATAAGGTCTCCTCTGAGCCTCCTCTTCTCCAGGCTAAGCAACCCCAGCTCCCTCAGCCTCTCCTCATAGGGCTTATGCTCCAAACCCCTCCCCAGATTGTTGCCCTTCTCTGGACACATTCAAGAGTCTCAATGTCCTTCTTAAATTGAGGAGCCCAGAACTGGACACAGTACTCAAGGTGTGGCCTGACCAGTGCTGAATCCAGGGGCACAATGACTTCCCTGCTCCTGCTGGCCACACTAACTCAGCCTTGGTGAGGCCACACCTCGAGTACTGAACTTAGTTTCATGTCCCTCACTCCACAAAGGACATTGCAGTGCTGGAGCAGATCCAGAGAAGGGCAATGAAGCTGGTGAAGGGTCTGGAGCTCAAGTCTTTTGAGGAGCAGATGAGTTTGTTGGGGTTTTTTAGTCTAGAGAAAAGGAGGCTGAGGAGAGAGGTTCTGGATCTCTACAAGTCCATTAAAGGAAGTTATAGCCAAGTTGGTGTTAGCTGCTTCTCCTTAGTAACAAGTGATAGGGTAAGAGAAAATAGCATCAAGTTGCATCAGGGGAGGTTTAGTTTGGATATGAGAAGAAACTTCTTCACTGAAAGGTTTCTCAAACACTGGAACAAGCTGCCCAGGGAGGTGGTTGAATCCCCATTCCTGGTGGTGCTGGAAAGTGGCTGAGGGACATGGTTTATCCCCAGGTTTGGTAGAGTTAGAGAATAGTTGGACTTGATGATCTTGAAGGTCCTTTTCCATCTGAAACAATTCAATGATTCTATGATTTTATAATTCTATGAATTTCTTTTAGTAGATAAATGAAGCTAATTTATGGGTCCACGTGTCATAGCCTCCAACTTCCTGTCATCTAAACAAACCACAACGTTACTCCTCAGTGAAGGAAAATTTGTGTTGATTAGAGAAAAAAGAGATCACCCCATTTTTAAACTCAGTGCTATCTGAACTCTGAGAGAATTTGATGCACTGGGGTACATGGCTTGCTAAAATTTCTGTTCTGTTTTCTCTTTCCATGTTCTGTAACAAATGTTATAGTATCATAGTATCAGTCAGGGTTGGAAGGGACCACAAGGATCATCTAGTTCCAACCCCCCTGCCATGGCCAGGGACACCCCACACTAGATCAGGCTGGCCAGAGCCTCATCCAGCCTGGGCTTAAACACCTCCAGGGATGGGGCCCCAACCACCTCCCTGGACAACCCATTCCAGGCCTTCACCACTCTCATGGGGAAGAACTTCCTCCTCATGTCCAGCCTGAATCTCCCCACCTCCAGCTTCATTCCATTCCCCCTAGTCCTATCACTATCTGATAGCCTGAGAAGTCCCTCCCCAGCCTTCTTGTAGGTCCCCTTCAGATACTGGAAGGCCACAATGAGGTCACCTCGGAGCCTTCTCTTCTCCAGAGTGAACAGCCCCAACTCCTTCAGTCTGTCCTCATAGGAGAGGTGCCCCAGCCCTCTGATCATCCTTGTGGCCCTTCTCTGGACACCTTCCAGCACCTCCAGATCCCTCTTGTAATAGGGGCTCCAGAACTGGATGCAGTACTCCAGGTGGGGTCTCACCAGGGCTGAGTAGAGGGGGAGAATCACCTCCCTTGACCTGCTGGCCACACTTCTCCTGATGCAGCCCAGGATCTGATTGGCTTTCCGGGCTGCAAGTGCACACTGAGAGCTCCTGTTGAGCTTCTCGTCCACCAGCACCCCCAAGTCTCTCTCCTCAGGGCTGCTCTCCAGCCAGTCACTGCTCAGCCTGTACTTGTGCCTGGGATTGCCTCGACCCAGATGCAGGACCCTGCACTTGGTCTTGTTGAACCTCCTGAGGTTGGCCTGTGCCCACCTCTCCTGCCTGTCCAGGTCCCTCTGGATGGCATCCCTTCCCTCCAGCGTGTCTGCTGCACCACACAGCTTGGTGTCATCAGCAAACTTGCTGAGGGTGCACTCAATGCCACTGTCCATGGCACCCACAAAGATGTTAAATGTCACCCTGACAATGTCATTGTCTTATGAATTAGAAATTGCATGTGTGAGCTTCCAGGCTGTAAATAACAGAAATCTGTGTTGTCTATGAAAAAACAACCCAACCAAACCAACCCCAAGCCAGACAGGAACCTGATGCCAATTACAAACCTCCCTTTTATGCATTTTTTAAAGTTGCATTCGTGGAAAGGATTTTGAAAGATCTGGTGATTCATCTCTGGGTGCCACCAGAAATAAAATGTCTTCCTCCTAGAGTCATGAAACCTTCTTCTTTATCCTCCTCCCTTACAGATTACATCAGATCCCATTCCTGTTTGACAGTTTCATCAGTGTATGTCACAAACTGCATCCCCATGTGCGCCCTCAACACATCCTTAAAATGGGGCTGGATGCTTTCCTTGCCTATTGATCATATTTATCTAAACTGAGTGCATTTTCTGCTTCAGCAAGTGCAGACTGAGAATCCTACACTAATATTTTAACTGAGATGCTACAAGATCAGCCTCTAGTGGGACTTTGTCAGCATTTCTGGTCAGTGGAAGTGGCAGATGAAAATGTTCAAAATACCATGGGATCTTGGTGGTGACTTGCCACTGCTGTTGCCAGTCTTCTCCAAAGAGAATCTGCTGCTCTTATGCTACGGTTACTGCTGGTCTAGGAAATGCTGGATTTCTTTGGTACTATTTTAGGGAAACCACTAATATTCTGCAATAAACCCCCAAATTTAGCTCTGGATGAAACTGCAAGCTTGCAGCCAACCAAATCCTGAGCTACATCAAAAGAAGTGTGGACAGCAGAACAAGGGAGGTGATTCTGCCCCTCTACTCTCGACCCTCTACATGCGACCCCACCTGGAGCACTGTGTCCGGTCTGTGACCCCCAATGCAAGAAGGATGTCAAACTGTTGCTGCAGGTCCAGAGGAGGCCATGAAGATCACCAGAGGGCTGGAACACCTTCACTAGGGAGACAGCCTGAGAAAGCTGGGGCTGTTCAGCCTGGAGAACAGAAGGCTCCAAGCAGAATTTAGGGCGGCCTACCAGTATCTGAAGGGGGCTACAGGAGAGCTGGGGAGGGACTACACCACCTTGCATTTCCTTCATGATGAAGATGATGAATCATACAATTGCAGAATGGATTAGGTTGGAAGGGATCATCTACTCCAATGCCTCCTACCATGGACAGGGATGCCTCTCAACTAGACTTGGTTGCCTAAGGCCTCATCTAACCAAACACCTCCAAGGAAGAGGCATCCACAACCACTTCAGCCAACCTATTTCAGAGTCTCACCACCCTCATACTGAAGGACTTCTTCCTAACATGCAGGCTAAACCTACTCTCCCTCAGCTAAAAACCATTCCCCCTACTCCTGTTGTGAGATGTCCTTATGAAAAGTTGCTCCCCAGCTCTCCTCTAGGATCCCTTCAGGTATCAGAAAGCAGCTAGAAGGTGCCCCCAGAGCCTTCTCTTCTCCAGGCTGAACAACTCCAGCTCCCTCAGCCTATTGTCATAGCAGAGGTGCTCCAGCCCTTCAGTCATCCTTGTGGCCCTCCTCTGGACCTCACTCCAACAGTTCTACATCCTTCTTATAATGAGGATACCAGAACTGGATGCAGTATTCAAGGCAGGATCTCACAAGAGCAGAGTAAAGGGGAAGAATCATCTCTCTTGACCTGCTGGCTACACTGCTCTTGATGCAGCCTAGGGCATGATTTGCCCTCTTGGCTGCCTGAGCACACTGCTGGCTCATGTTGTGCTTTTCATTAATCAGCACCCCCAGGTCTTTTTCTTCAGGGCTATTCTCAACTTACTCTGCAGTCAGCCTATATTTTTGCCCGGTGTTGGCCCCACACAGATTCAGAACCTTGCACTTTGACCTGTTGAACATCATGCCCTTGTCGGGGGCCCACTTCCCAAACCTATCAAGACCCTTCTGGAGGGCATCCCTTCCCTGAAGTCAGTTCACTGCACCACACAGCTGGGTGTCATCAGCAAACTTTCTGAGGATGTACTCAATGCCACTGCCCATGATACTAAACCAAGTGGCTGCCCTTGTTAGGATGAAGTGTTGTGACTGAATTACACTCCCAGGCAGTAAGAGCTGGGGCATGGCGCCTCTGCTATTCTTCACATTTACTGAGACTTTGTATAACTTATTCCTCAGATGATGCCTTTGAAATGCAATTTTCTTGTTATTTACAGAGAATTGTCTGTGTGAAAAATGCCAATCATAACTTCATAAATAATTTAAACTGGCTCTGCCACTCCATCCTTCCCCACTCTGATCCCGGTGCTGTCTCTCCTCCTTGTGGCAACAGATCCATTTCTGTGATTTCCTGACAACATCAACAAACACAGGGAAACAAGATGAGTTAAACCCCACCACTGCTTTTATTTTTTTTATTTTGCCAGTCTACCATATGGTCATGCAAAAGCTAGTGATGCCAAAAGCAGTAGGTGGAAAGAGTCCTGAAAAAGAAAAGGAAGAGAAGGAAGAGACAGAGAGAGTGGACAGTTCTGCTTCCTCCTGTGAGTATTCTGAAGTAGTGCAGACTGAATTTTGGTTTAATTTAAATTCATAGAGACACTTTAAGAGCCACATTCACAGATTCACAGCTTGCATTGGGTTGGAAGGAGCCCTGAGAGGTCATCTTGTCTAATCCCTCTGAAGTCAGCAGAGACGCCTCCAAGTAGATCAGCCTCCCTAGGGCCACATCAAGTCTGGTCTTGAATGTCTTCAGGGATGGGGTCTCAACCACATCTCTGGGCAACTCGTGCCAGTATTTTACCACTCTCATTGTAAAGAACTTCTTCCTTATGTTGAAGTTAAACCTACCCTGTTCCAGTTTCAAACCATTGCCCCTCATCCTGTCACTACAAGCACTTCTAAACAGCCTTCCTGTAGGTCCCCTTTAGGTATCGAAATGTAGCTCTAAGGTCTCCCCTCCAGGTTGAACAGCCTCCATTCTTTCAGCTTGTCCTCAGAGGAGAGGTGCTTCAGCCCTCTGATCATCATGTCTCTCTTTTGTTATGGGCCCCAGGACACAGGACTCCAGGTGAGGTCTTACCAGAGCAGAGCAGAGCAGAGTGGCAGATTCAGGTCTCCTGACGTGCTGTCCATGCTTCTTTTGATACAGCCAGCCCAGGATGCCACTGGCCTTCCGGGCTGCAAACGCACATTGCTGGCTCATGTCCAGCTTTTTGCTCACCAGTACCCCCAAGCAACCTTAGAATCATAGAATCATAGAATCAATAAGGTTGGAAAAAAGCTCAGAGATCATCAAGTCCAACCTGTCACCCAAGACATCACGACTACTAAACCATGGCTTCAAGTACCACGTCCAATCCCTTTTTGAATACATCCAGGGACAGTGACTCCACCACCTCCCTGGGCAGCACATTCCAATGGCTAACAACTCTCTCTGGGAAGAACTTTCTCCTCACCTCGAGCCTAAACCTCCCCTAGTGCAGTTTGAGACTGTGTCCTCTTGTTCTGGTGCTGCTTGCCTGGGAGAAAGAGACCAACCCCCACCTGGCTACAACCTCCTTTCAGGTAGTTGTAGAGAGCAATGAGGTCTCCTCTGAGCCTCCTCTTCTCCAGGTTCCCTCAGCTTCTCCTCAATAGGGTTTGTGCTCCAAACCCCTCCCCAGCTTTGTTGCCCTTCTCTGGACACGTTCCAGCAACTCAACATCTTTCCTAAACTGAGGGGCCCAGAACTGGACACAGGACTCAAGGTGTGGCCTAACCAGTGCTGAGTACAGGGGCACAATAACTTCCCTGCTCCTGCTGGCCACACTATTTCTGATGCAGGCCAGGATGCCATTGGCCTTCTTGGCCAGCTGGACACACTGCTGGCTCTTAAGGCAAAAAGCAGATGTAGAAATGGTTTTACTACTGGCACATAGTTACCGAGGCTGATGTGGTTTCAGTCCTAGAAAGAAAAAAGAAGAAAGAACAACAAAAAAAAAAAGACACACCCCCAAAAAAAACCCCAAACCAAAACACCCAACAAAAACACACCACTACAAAAACAAACAAACAACAACAAAACAACCACCCCCCCCAATAATTCATAGCTGGAATGTGGAGGACAGACCCTTCAATGCATTAAGGACCTCTGTTCACATTTTGGTCTTCTAGGCAGTTAAAAGAGCACTTCCCAGACAAATACTTTGAGGAATATGCATTTCTATTAAGAAATATATTTCATGATAGATTTGTACCGTGGATCTGCATTTCTTTAGCAGGAAAAACGTTGAGTTTCACTTCTCTCATTTTTTTAATTCCTTATTTCCACATCTTCTGCCAACCTGAGAAAATATTCCTACTGAATCCTGTCAAAGTTACAAAGACTGAGGTTTCTCCTACCCCCAAACACACTCTGCTGCTTCAAGTGCATTCTGAATTTCATTTAATATTAGTTGGAAGTTAAATGCTTTACTGGGAACTGAATTTACTAGTCTGTGTATGAAAGACATCTAGCATGTTCTATAGCCTGACATCTATGCTGGGGAGTTGGGCCAAGGGGAATCTCATGGAGTTCAACCAGGGCAAGTGTAGAGTCCAGCACCCGGGGGAAAATAACCCTGTGCACCAGGACAAGTGAGTGGGCACATCAGGATAAGGTCATTGGGAGCAGTCAACATAGTTTCACCAAGGGGGAAGTCATATTTAACCAACCTGATAGCCTTTTATGAGGACATAACCAGCAGAATAGATGATGGTAGTGCAGCAGCTGTGGTTTCTTGTCATCTCAGGAAAGCACTTGACACCGTCTGCTGCAGAGGGAGGTCCCTTCCAACCTCTGCCAAGCAGTGGTAACAAAATTCCTCTAACAGTCCATGCTCTTTGATTCCTCCTCAATAAATATTATTTGTGGACTTAGACTGTGAGAGGAGACAATGAAAGAACAGGAAAAGAAACAGCAGTGCTTAAAAATCCAATGAAAAGGACCAAGTTTCCTTCGGATACATCTCCTCACTTATGGCCTTGCTCTAAGACCACAGAAGCTGAGGAAAGTAGCCTCATTTATTTCCAGGAGCCATGGCTTCTAACACTTCCATCTGCGGTGTGATATGGTTAATTCGAGATCTAATATCCCCGTGAAATTGCTGAGTGTATGAAAGGTTATAGTCAAGTACAAACATGGAATTTAACAGCACAAATGTGCCCTAAGCAGTAATGTTGCTCTTCCTACAGATCCTGCTCCCTTTATTTATGCTAACATTGTCCTATTGCCAAATAGGAGCTGGGATTGTTTAGCCTAGAGAAGAGGAGGCTCAGAGGACACCTTACACCTTATTGCCATCTACAACTACATGGAGGGAGGTTGTAGCCAGGAGGGGGTTGGTCTCTTCTTCCAGGCAAGCAGCACCAGAACAAGAGGACACAGTCTGAAGCTGTGCCAGGGGAAGTTTAGGCTCGAGGTGAAGAGAAAGTTCTTCACAGAAAGAGCTATTGGCCATTGGAATGTGCTGCCCAGGGAGGTGGTGGAGTCACCATCCCTGGAGGTGTTCAAGAGGGGATTGGACATGGCATTTGGTGTCATGGTTTAGTAGTCATGAGGTGTTGGGTGACAGGTTGGACTTGATGATCTCTGAGGTCTTTTCCAACCTTACTGATTCTATGATTCTATGATAAAGAGAATCCATTGGATTATAAGGCTCCTGTTCACTCGAGCCTAATACAATACAATACAATACAATACAATACAATACAATACAATACACCAGGTTGGAAGAGACCTTCAAGATCATGGTCCCATGGTCCAAACCCTTTATGTTATTACAGGGACACAGGGATTTTGGAAAGTCAATGTTTTTCAAACTCAATCTCAACTGCATTCATCCAGAATCTCAGAACCATTTCAGTTTGGAGATTTAAGATCATCCAGTCCAACCACTTTCTGTCTCTGTCGAGGCTGCTGCTAAATCCTGTCCCTCTGCAGCACATCTCTGCCTCTTTGAAATGCTTCTAGGGATGGAGGTTCAATCTCCTCCCTGGGGAGCCTGTTCCAGTCTTTGAGAACCCTTTCAGTGAAGAAATTTCTTCCAGTCTCAAAAACTCCAGACGATTTTGTGTGTGGTGTTGTCTACATTTAGATCGGATCTGAGGCTAAACTACATCAGTTTCTCTATCACTTGGTGACCTCTCCCAGCAAAGAAGGAGGATCGACAAAAGGAGAGAAGAAACTCAAGTCGTGGTTACATATTAGCATAACAATTCACACTGCTTCTTGGGGCTTATCTAACTGCAGTTTTGCCTGCAGTTACCTGACTGCCAGGTCACAGTAGAAGCAGTGGCTGGAAATGCTAGGACATCCCCAAGTAACAGTAGAACCAGGGCATAAATGAAATCCAATAATTTGCATACTGGAATGGTAAAGAATTTCCATAATAACCTTTATAAATACATTCCTTGACATTTAACTAACCTGTGCTAGGAAATGCTAAAGCTGGGTCTTGTCTCAGCTTCAGATGTTAACTGCTGAAGTCAGGTACTGCGTACGGTATCCCTGGTCCTGGGAGGATGAGGCTGTCCACACATGCTTCTGAAGCCTGCTGGCAGGGTGCTGCTCCTGCTGGACTTTCAGGACAGACAGGTGGCTTAATAATTTAATCTGGGATAGATAGAATCTTTGCATCTTTTCACGCTTTTTTACAGGAGCTTGCAATGAGAGGACAGGGGCAACAGTTTTAAGCTGGAAGAGGGAGGGATTTACTCTGGATATTGGGAATACTCTGGATATTACTATCCTCTTTAGATTGAGGGTGGTAAGACACTGTAACAGGTTGCCCAGGGAGCTTGTGGATGCCCCCTCCTTGGAGGTGTTCAAGGTCAGGTTGGATGAGGCCTTGAGAAACCTGTTCTAGTGGAAGGTTTCCCTGTCCATGGCATAGGGTTTGGAACTAGATGACCTTTAAGGTCCCTTCCAACCCAAATCATTCTATGATGCTATGATTCTATGATATTCACAGGTCACTTGCTTTCACTTGCACCATAAAGCAGGGGTAGAACATGATTTCTCATCATCCAAACTAAACCCACACATCTCTTAAAAGGGGTGAAGCTTTCCACTTCTGAGTAATGAAAGAGCTTACCATCACTACTCGTTGGATCCTCATAATAGTAACTCATTGTACAACTATAAAAGCTGCTTTTAGAAATGTCACTTAAGTGGGACAGCAACCCTGAGGGAGTGACTGCTGGAGCCTACAGTGAGTTTGAGTAATTTCAGCATTGAGAAGTAGGCAATCCATTGTCACAGGGAGAGAGTATTTTAGTGCTGCTGTTGCTTTCAAAATGCTCCAACCTGGCTGAAAGCCTGATTGCAAAGGCTTGGGGATTTGGCAGGCGTGCAGTTTTGCTGTAGCTTTCCCATTGTTGCTTTCTCAGTGGCTTTACCTTTTAGCAAGAGATGGACTGGAAGTCAAGTACCTTCCCACTCTTTCCAAGAGCACAATTCAGGATAATGGAGACTGAAACTATATCATTCCTGACCTGGAATTGTAAAAGCCCTTTGGTTTTCCCCACGTCCTTTTTTTGTTTGTTTGTTTTGTAGCTCACTGTAGCAATTCCATGAGAACAGCAGTCTTCAGGGATTTAATTTTTTGGCCCAGGCTCCCACACTTGAGAGGTTTGGCTGGCTGAGAAAAACATGTGAGTTTCTGAGGCCAAAACCTCCTACACTCACACACTTAGGAATTACTAAGTGAAATACAATATTGCTCTGACAGGAGGCATTCTCTTTAAATGCCACCAAGATTAGCAGTGATGCCACACACAAGTAAAGTGAGTGGGGAAGAGAGTGAGTAGGCTTCTTGAGCTGTGTAGATCTGGAGGTTGGAGCTAAGTAAATGTGACATTCATGTTCAATAAATCTATCTTACCACCCTTCATTATTCTTTATTTCATACAGAATCATAGTATTGGATGATAGGTTGGACTCGTGATCTCAAAGGTCTCTTCCAACCTGGTCAATTCAATTCAATTCAATTCAATTCAATTCAATTCAATTCAATTCAATTCAATTCAATTCAATTCAACTCAATTCAATTCAACTCAATTTCCATTCCATTCCATTCCATTCCATTCCATTCCATTCCATTCCACTCCACTCCACTCCACTCCACTCCATTCCATTCCATTCCATTCCATTCCTTCCATTCCATTCCATTCCATTCCATTCCACTCCATTCCACTCCACTCCATTTGCTGGAAAAGAACTCCAAGATCATCAATTCCAACCTTCAACCTAAGACCACCGTGGCCAATGAACCATGTCTCAAAGTGTTATGTTCATGTATTGGGTTGGACTGAGCTGGAGTTAATTCTCCTCACAGCATCTTTCTGGTGCTGTGTTTTCTGCAGCAGTAGTTGATAACACAGCAGTGTTTTGGCTGCTGCTGAATCCAGTATCCAGGCTGTGTCCTTTCAACATTTCCCTGCCCCAAGAGTACATTGAAGCGTGGGCAAAATCCTGGGAGGGGACACGTCTGAGCCAGCTGACTCAGACTGGCCAAAGAGGTATTCCCAACCATATGACATCAGCTCAGGTATAAGAAGGAAGTGAAAGAAGGATGTGGGGGATTCATCCATGGCATCTATCCTCCCAAGTACCCACCAAGCTTAGAGAGCCCTGCTTCCTGAGGCCGACCATCCTCCTGCTGATGGGCAGTAGAGACTAACATCTCTCTCTCTGCTTTTTGCTTCTGAGGGGTCTATTGCTGCTTGCTTATTAGTGTTATTAAAATTGCTCCTGTCCTATTCCTGGCTTCTGTTATATTTCCCCCCCCCCCTTCTTCCCCTGTTCCCTTAAAAGGGGGAGTGATAGAGCGGCTTTGGTGGGCACCTGGCCTCCAGGCCAGGGCCAAACCACCACAGTTCAGTTCAGAAGTTTCTAAAACCGAAGCCACTCCTAGTTCTGTATTTGTGGGTCATCCCTGCAGGGCAAAAAGCCTCATTTTGTCCACCCCCCCCCCCTACTCACACTACTCATGAAACAGATGAGTGGCACAATCTGTGTGGAGCAAAATAAAACGTTGAGGGGGAAAAAAAAATCAAATCAAATTCATCCTCCCCTCTCCCAACTGTTAAAAATAGCAAACTCTGTTAAACTTGTTTTGATTTGAACATGAATTCTTTGTCAGTTCTAAAGACTTCGCTGCTCTTTGATATTTCCTCAGGAGAAAAAAAACACGGCGGCTGAATTTACACGCAACATTTCTAACCCCCTGATTGCACAAAAAGGGGAATGTTGAAGAAGGGGGAGAGCAGCTCAGTAGTGACTGGCTTTATTCTGGCACTGTATAGCTCAGTGGATTATATTTAACAATAGAGGTCTGCAGCGATGCAATCTCTCGGTGGGTTTGTGTTTTGAAGCGGAAAGACTAAACGGGAGGAGGTGGTTACACAACTGTGTGCGTGGAACGAGCGGAATGACAGTATCCATTAGGTTGAAAGACACCATGGGAGGTCTCTAATCCAGCCTCCAGCTCACAGCCATGCCAACACTACCAGGGACCAGATTGCTCAGAGCTTTATCCACTCAAGTCTTAAAAACCCCTAAGGTTGCTCTCTACAACTACCTGAAAGGAGGTTGGTGTGAGGTGAGTGTTGGTCTCCCGAGCATCAGGTGATGGGATGAGAGGAAATGGCCTGAAATTGTGCCGGGGGAGGTATAGATTGGAGATTAGGAACAATTTCTTTCCTGAATGAGTGGGCAGGCATTGGAACAGGCTGCTGAGGGAGGTGGAGGAGTCACTGTCCCTGGAAGTATTTAATAAAAGAGTGGGCTTGGCACTTTGGGACATGGTTTAATGGCTGTGGTTGTCTTAGGCTGATGGTTATTGCTGTCTACAACTACCTGAAGGGAGGTTGCAGCCAGGTGGGGGTTGGTCTCCTCTCCCAGGCAACCAGCACCAGAACAAGAGGACACAGTCTCAAGCTGCACCAGGGGAGGTTTAGGCTGAATGTTAGGAAGAAGTTCTTCACAGAGAGAGCGATTGGCCATTGGAATGTGCTGCCCAGGGAGGTGGTGATGTCACCATCACTAGAGGCATTTCAAAGGAGACTGGATGAGACACTAGGTGTCATGGTTTAGTTGATTAGATAGTGTTGGGTGATAGGTTGGACTTGATGATCTCTAAGATATTTTCCAACCTGGTCTGGTCTATTCTATTCTATTCTATTCTATTCTATTCTATTCTATTCTATTCTATTCTATTCTATTCTATTCTATTCTACTCTACTCTACTCTACTCTACTCTATTCTATTCTATTCTATTCTATTCTATTCTATTCTATTCTTGCCATTCCATGCCATTCCACCAGTTCCTGCTGACCCATTTCTCCAACCTGTCTTTCCCTCTCTAAATCTCTCTCTTGCCTTTGATCATGCTGATGGTTGATCTCGGTTTGGAATACACAGCAAAACTGATGAGAGGGCACTACATCTCCTCCAGGTAATTGACAAAGATACTGAGCTACCGTAGATCCCTGTTGTACTCTGCTTTTACCCAGCCTCCAAGTGGAGTGCAAACTATTTACTAACACCATTTGATCCATTTTTTACTTCTTTAGTAGTCCATTCATCTTGATTATAGTGTTCTATCTTGGTCTTGATGATGCTGGGAGAAATTGTGTGGAAAGCCTTGTTAATGTCAAGGTAATCAACATCCACTGTGCTCTGTGTGCACAAGTCTAGTCATTTCATCACAGAAGGCAATCAGGCTGCTTTTGCCTCATTCATCCTTGGAAAATCACAGAGTCATAGAATGGTTTGTGTTGGAAGGGACCTTAAAAATTATCTACTTCCAACCCGCCTTGCCATGGACAGGAACACCTTCCGCTAGACCAGCTTGCTCAAGGCTCTGTCTAACCTCCATGAACACTTCCAGGGAAGGGGCACCCTTGACCTCCCTGGGCAACCTGTTCCACTGTCTCACCACCCTTACTGTAAAGATTTTTTTTCTGATACCCAGTCTAAATGTCCCCTGTTCCAGCTTAAAGCCATTCCCCCTCATCCTTTCACTACACGCCCTTGCAAAAAGTCCCTTCCAAGCCTTCCTGTAGCTCCCTTCAGGTACACAAAGGTATCCCTCTTCTCCAGGCTGAACATCCCCAAGTCTCTCAGCCCATCCCCTTAGGGAATGTGTCCCAACTCTCTGATCATCTGGATGGCCTCCTCTGGACCCACTCTAACATTTCTTGACCTTCTTGTGTTAGGTACCCCAGAACTGGATGCAGTACTCCAAGTGGGGTCTCATGAAAGCAGCATAGCAGAATCATTGAGCGAATGAGTCCTGGAGAGTTCGAGCATGGCACAGTTAAGGCTTTTCCTGGCATAAATTTATCAGCCAGTGAGTATTCTGGGCTTGTACCTGAGTAAACACAACAGGGGTGCATGAAAACAAATCCAACTTAATCAAGCAGGGATAATAATAACAACAGATAGGCGCTAGCTGTGGGGCATAGCATGCTTCAATATTCTATGAAGATTCCTCATTATCTCTGCTACATAAATACAGCCAAAGGCCTGTGTTCATATAGCTCTGAGTGTCTGGAAAAAAAAGAGCAGAACAAAGGGGAAATGGAGGGGAAACAAAGTATGCCAGTCAGGTTAATGTCCACTAAATGCTCCTGTTGTATGTGGGGAAGAAGAGGATTTAAGATGCTGGAAATTCATTCTCAATCCATTATTCATTTCTCCACCTTTATTTGCTGGCCCTTTTCTCTGCTCCTCCCACGGTGTCTTAATGAAACTTTTGTGAAGCATTTAAAAGCCTTCTTATGAAGAATATTTTCCCTTCTCTGGTGCCATCTGAAAATGATTGTGTGAAACTATGGACTAACTAAATTATTCAATCTCCTGTATTATTAAGTCTGCAAAACATTACAGTGGTTTTGTGATGGAAGTCTGACAGAGTAGCAATAAAGTACAGGTACATTGCCCCAGTGTGAGGGTGCAGTAAAATGCTACATTGACAAATTTTCTGGGTAAAAGACAAAATGATGAGAGGTGTAGGTCATGACCAGAATAAAAGCTGAGACTAAATTGCTTTGGCAAGTAAGACAAGCTTCAGGGTATGTCAGGAGCTGAAAAGTGCCCCCAGATCTCAATGAAATGTTATCAATCCTGGTCTCAATTTCTGTGCAAGCATTTCCAATTCATATGGCAGCAGAGCACCAGAGGTTCAGGAAAGCTGGTCTATCTGCTAGGTTTCCTATGCCTGTACACAAAAGAAAGTTTCCAGTATTGGATCTGTTCTTCTCATTGCAACAGAGAACATACTGTAAAGATTGCCTTTGTTGTTGTATGATAAGAAAAATGTGGGTTGCAGAAAATCTGGAGTGCTTCTGAGTCTTGGCTCATCCCTGGTCCACCACCATCTGCATGCAGAGAGCTGTGGCCTTGTGAGGAAAGAGGAAGAAGTGATTTGGGACTTGGATGGCTTGCTGTTAAAGAGACTACCAGAGAGAGCTGCAGATACACTGCCTAGCTAAACCAAACAGGATGAAAGAGCTTCCTGTGGAAGAAGGCTGGGAGATCCAAAGCTTCATGCCATTCAACTGTTTGGAAAGGACATCTAGGCTCAAATAATGGATGTTTTCTTCTGAAGTATTTGCAGCACATATGAGAATGGTTTAAACTAAACCCTCTCTTTCTTATGGAACAATGGGAGCCTTCAAATCTACAGAGTAGTGATGCATACATGGTGGTGGATGCTCTTAGATCTGTTTTCTTCCTATAGTTTTTTCTGTTTAGACAATTTTTATGGAAGAAAGAGGAGATACCAAAGGAAAAAAAAAATCCTTTGCTTAACTTCAAGCTTCCTGCACTTTTGCTTTCATTTCTTCACAATTAATCCAGTCTGAAAAAAATATATTACTGGTTGCATTGAAAGCAACAAGAAAACTGTGTAAGTTTAACCTACTGGCTTCCTCTATACTGCAAGTCTGGTAAAATCCAGTGAAGGGTCAGGACTAGACCAGCCACCAAAGGAGTGCCAGAGGCTCTTTAGGAACCCCTCTGCTTCCCAAAGGGAAGAGAAATCTAATAAGGTTGAGAAACCGGTGAGGTAGGAAAGAAACTAAATCAGTTGGATGGAAATAAGAATGCAATGAAGTAGAGACAAAATGATACAAACCAATATGGAACCCAAGCCCTGATGGCAATGATGTCACCATCACCACTGATGCAGTAGGCAGGCACTGGGGACATCCCAGACTGGATTCATCAGCAGAAGATGGAAACTGTATTCAGGAGCTGTGTTCCAGAACGGGATTCAGGAATTCCTGGATTGGGAGCAAAGGTAGAATGGGCAGAGTCCTCCTGGCACACCAGCCATTGAAGAAGAGCCTTGTCCTTGGTAATCCCTCAGCTTTATCCTGAAGATGCCATCCATGGGATGGAATCCATTTTTGGTCAGTTTAGGGTCACCTGTCCTGTCCCCCTATCCCTGCAGCTGCAGGCTTTTCATTCCTGCAGCCCAAGGTGCCACATGAGATGTAGCAATGCCCTTGGTCTGTAGTCCAAGCCTTGGTGCTAACCCTCCCAATAGCATTATCCCTGCCAGCAGCAGCCACTGTCTGTGCAAACCTGCCCTGAGCTGCAGGAAGTGCCTCACTGGGCAGAGACTGAGCTGGGAGCTCACAGCACTGAACAGAGCCAGCGCTGGTCTGGTTCACACCAGGAGAGTTCCTAAGAAAAGGCTCTCAGCATATGGAAGATCCCTTTTGTGTGCTGTTTTTAGAAATCAATATGAAGACCTGTGCTAAGGTACCACTCCTGTCATGTATTAAGAATGTCTTCATTACACTGTTTATTTTCAATTCCCTTCAGTGAATCTCAGGGTTATTAATAACTGCAAAGCTACCTTTGGCCACAGGAGATTTCTTCTAGGATGGGAAACATGAGATGTGAAAGCAGATGTTTTGTCCAGAAGATTTTGTCAGAGAGAGGCCAAAGAGCGATTCCCAGTGGTGCACCAGAGGAGCAAGACTGAGAGCTGCTTGAGCAACACCAACCAAAAATTCTCTGTGATGCATCCTGAATTTGATGAAAAGCTTCTGCTGCGTTTCACGGACACTGAACTTGTGCTGTCAGTTTGTCTCACATGCATGAGTCTTGTTGTGTATACTGGTACTGTCCACTAACTGTGAAATATGTTCCAGCCGACAGTTGGCACTGGAGGCACTCTGCCTGGGCTGCTTATTTCCTGGGAAAAATGTTAAATGCTATTCCAAGTTTCCTTCTTCCAATGAAAACCTGTTGTCTTCTACCTAGCCTCTTCTTGCCTTAATCAACAGGATGGAAAAGGAAGAAAGAAGCAAGGAATGGCAGGATTTCTGCTGCCAGGCAAAATTTTTAGTGCTAGTGTTAGAGTTAAGGTCTGAGCACCCTGACAGGACTAAAAGGATGGGAACTACCTGCAAGGAATTGCCACTAGCATGAGGTTTACAATGCAGATGGCCAACAGATAAAAGTTTTCTCACTTTTCAGGTGATCCTACTTATCAGCTCTGACACAGCCTGAGTGTAGAACTGTTTCTGACCTCATATGCAAAGTCTCAGCCCAAAGAACCAACAAAAATAACAAACCTACATTAGAACACATCTGCAAGGTGTGCTGCTCTTATCAGATCAGGCAGAAATGGCAGCTCTCCCAGGTTCCCGCTTAAGAGCCATGCTGCTGTTTCAGGAGAGGTTTAGATGAAGTCCCCAGGTGTTGCTACAGACCTTCTACTGGAGTGTTCGTCTTTCTACCCAGAGGTGGAGCTAGAGTAAGTTAAGGACACAGTATCTCTTCTCTCGTGTTCCACACATTTTAGTGTGGCCAGCAGGATCAGGGAAGTGATGCTCTGGAGTCAGCATTGGTGAGACCACATCTTGAGTACTCATGTCAGTTTTGAGCAGTTACTCCAAGAGGGACATTGAGGTGCTGGAGTGTGCCCAGAGAAGGACAATTAATCTGGTGAAGGGTCTGGAGAAGGTGGTCTGGTGAGGAGTGATGGAGAGAACGGGGGTTGTTTAGCCTGGAGAAAACTAGGCTCAGGGAAAACCTTTTCATTCTCTACAACTACCCAAAAGGAGGTTTCAGTGAGGTAGGTGTCTGTCTCTTCTCCCAAGTAACAAGTGATAGGACAAGTGGAAACGGCCTCAAGTTGCACCAGGGGAGGTTTAAGTTGGATATCAGGGAAAATGTATTCACTCAAAGAATTGGTCAGATATTGGAACCAGCTGCCCAGGGAGGTGGTGGAGTCCCCCATCCCTGGAGGTGTTCAAGAAATTCGTGGAGATGGTAAATGTTTTAATGGCCATGGTGGTCTTAGGTTGGTGGCTGGACTCAATGATCTTAGAAGTCTTTTGCAACTGAAATGATTCTGTGATTTTGTGATTCTGTGATTCTATCCTGAGAGATTTCTTCTTGAACATCCAGTGTGAGAAAAATATTCTTTATGTGCCTGTTTTTTTTTCCAGGTCAGACAAACCTCTCCAGAGAAGGGCAATGAGGCTGGTGAGAAGTCTCAAGCACAAGCCCTATGAGGAGAGGCTAAGAGAGCTGGGGCTGTTTAGCCTGGAGAAGAGGAGGCTTAGGGGAGACTGTTTTGCTCTCTACAGCTTCCTGAAAGGAGGTTTTAGACAGGTAGGGGTTGGTCTCTTCCAGGCAACCAGTGGCAGAACAAGAGGACACAGTCTCAAGCTGCACCAGGGGAAGTTTTGGCTCGAGGTAAGGAGAAAGTTCTTCACAGAAAGAGTATTTGCCATTGGAATGTGCTTCCTGGGGAGGCAGTGGAGTCACCATCCCTGGAGGTGGTCAAAAAAAGAATTGGATGTGGCCCTTGAAGACATGGTTTAGTTGTCAGGAGGTGTAAGGTGTTAGGTAATAGGTTGGACTTGATGACCTCTGAGGTCTTTTTCTGGTTGATTCAATGTATCTATGAAACTGCATGCTGCAGAACGATTGGAATGAAGGTAGCTAAAAAAAGCAACGAGGAACCCATTGCACTTACACCGGCTACACTCTCGCTACCCAGGGAAGAATTAGCTGTTCCCAGCAGCTTACTGTGAAACCTGTGGAAAAGCCATTCGTTATGGGAAGATGAGAGCCATCTCATCTGCAACAATAACAAACAGCATATACCAATTAAGAATCCAAGCCATCTGGCCCTTCAGCAAGACTCGCTGCGTGTCTCCGCTTGCTGTGACAAATTTAAAGAGCTGTTTCTGCGTGCGGACCGAAGCCAAACATATTCTCCTCGAAAATATCTGCTGCCTTAGCCACTCATTAGGTCAAATGGGAATTTTTTAATCTTGTTTTGATTACTCTTCTGGGTCCTCCACGTTCTCAGCTGACGTTACCTCATGCTCACGTAGGTTTATAAGGAAAGACTGAGAGAAGTGGGGCTGTATAGTCTCGGGAAGGCTGAGAGGGGGTCTGATGGCTATAAATATCTGAGGGGTGGGTGTCAGGATGAAGGTGATGGTCTTTTGTGGTGGTACCCAGTAACAGGGCATGGAACAGTGGGAATAAGATGGAGGTTCGCTGCAACATGAGGAGGAATTTCTTCACTGTGAGGGTGACAGAGCACTGCAACAGGCTACTCGCAGAGGTGGTGGAGTCTCCTTCTCTGGAGAGATTCCAAACCTGCCTGAAGGCATTCCTGTGTAGCCTGCCCTAAGAGATCCTGCTTTGGCAGGGGCATTGAAGCCAATGATCTCTGAGGGTCACTTCCAACCTCTAGCATTCTGTGATTCTATGAACCCAATGCTTTGTTTTCAAGGTAGAACCTGTCTCTACTCCTCTGTAGTGAGGAGTCACAGCCTTTGAGCTTTGCTGTTACTCAGAGGGAATTTCCTAGCATTGGCACTCTGATGATTAAGTTACATTCTCCTTGAATAATTATTGACAGCTCCAATGTCCTTCAGCAGTTGAAACCTTTGGATACCTACCCATCTTGCTGTGTGGAGATTTGTTTCTGAACTTGCCATATCTATTGATGAATATAATGATAAAGATCATGATAAACTCTGCCCTAGGGAGGCCTCATCTGCAGTGTTGTGTTCAGTTCTGGACTCTGCAGTTAGAGTAGAATAGAATAGAATAGAATAGAATAGAATAGAATAGAATAGAATAGAATAGACCAGGTTGGAAGAGACCCTCAAGATCATTGCATTCAACTTATCATCCAACAGCACCTAATCAACTAAACCATGGCACCAAGCACCCTGTCAAGTCTCCTCCTGAACACCTCCAATGATGGCGACTCCACCACCTCCCTGGGCAGCAAACTACTGGGGAAAGTACAACAGAGGGCTGTGTGGATGATTAAGGGAATAGAAGAGCCATCTGATGAGGAAAGGTTGAGAGACCTTGGGCTGTTCAGCCTGGAGAAGAGAAGGTTGAGAGGGGTTCCAATCAATGATTATGGATACCTGAAGAGTGGGTGCCAAGACGGGGCCAGTCTCTTTTTACTGGTGCCCAGTGGTAGGATGAGGGGCAACAGGCACAAGCTAGAACCAAGGAAGTTCCATCTCAAGTAAAACATCTTTGTGAGGGTGCCAGGGCTCTGGAGCAGACTGTCCAGAGAGGTTATGGAGTCTCCTTTCAAAACCTGCCTGGTTGCCTTCCTATGTGGCCTGCCCTAGGTGAGCCTGTTTTGGCACAGGGGTTGGACTTGATGGTCTCTAGAGGTCACTGCCAACCCCTACCATTCTGTGATTCTGTGTGTGACTGTGATTGTGTGGGAATTGGGCAGCCAAGCATAACCAGGAGTAGGATGCCTCCTTCCTCCTGGTATTGACAAGCCAGGATGTTTCTCCTTCAGTTACAGTCCTAAGTCTTTCTTACACAAAACATAACACAAAGCTAGCACCCATTAATCCTGTAGTCAGAGAATCCTTTCTGCTGTGTTCAGAGAATCTGACTTTCCAGCAACAAAGTTATCATCACCTGCTGATAGATCAGTGTGTGCCACACTCTCCTGCTGAAGCTCTTTGATTGTGTGTAGATAGTCAGGTATCCAGCTGATCTCCAGAAGAGAGACTGCTGATGTGGGTGAATCAAATTCATATTTTTTTCAGTTGTTTCTGAAAAGAGAAGTCACTTCACTTTGGTTTGCATCATCAGGTAGCCCAATGTTTCCTGGTACTCCTTCTGGGGGTGAAGCCTGTGGCCCCAAGGGAATGTTGAATCATAGCCTTAGATATGTTTTAAGTGAGTGCTGTGATGCCTGAGCCCTAATGATGACACAAGTAGCTTTTCCTAGCTCTGTATGGGTGTGGGAGAGACTGAGGGCAATGGGGCATGAATAGTGGGGAAGAAGAGCTATCTTTTACAGTTCTTCACCCAGGAGCAGTGACCACTCAAAGGATAGGCAAACTTGTATGTCTGCAGCCAAAAAGCTGCTGTCACAGCAGATGGAGGTCACAGAATTCAGGATCCATCCCAAAACAGCCTGAGGAGGTTGCAAAACCCAAATTACTCCTCTCTTTTGGAGTACTGATACCTCTTGTGAGAGCACCCCAGAGCACCCACTCCCTGAGGGGCTTGTGGTTACAATACAATACAATACAATACAACACAACACACACAACACAACACAACACAATACAATACACCAGGTTGAAAGAGACCTTCAAGATCATCGCGCCCAACCCATCAACCAATCCAGCCAACCTAAACAACTAAACCATGCAGCCAAGCACCCCATCAAGTCTCCTCCTGAACACCTCCAATGAAGGTGACTCCACCTTGGCCTGCAGGCCAGGAGTTCAGGAAAAGTGGTTGCACTGTGGAAGAGTGCAGAGCAGCTCAAGCCCTATAGATATCCATTGATCTTTCTCAAGACATGGGTAAATTCTGCCTGAGGTTTAGGAGCAGGGCATTTTTAATGCATTTGGAAGAGGATAACGTGGCTGCCTTGAGACATTACAGGAATTTGTCCTTGGGAAATATATCTAAATGCTTCCAGAGCATTGCCTAAAAAAGGAGTGTTGAGGTTTAAACTATGAGTATTGGTACTTAAAAGGCAAGTTAGTTACTATCTTTTTATTTAAGCACTTCAAAGATATTTTGTAAGTCAAGCTGGAGGCCTGATTTCAGGACTCAGGCTGCTGCTGTTTTGATCTACTTCATGTGATCCTTTAAATAACTTTTAATGTTTCACCCAAACCCCCACTGCTGTAAGCCCCCTTGGGCATCTCATCTCTCTATGGAAAGCAATATTCCACAATTTACAAATGGATTAACAAGGAAACAAACCAACAGATGTAAAGCACAATTCCATTGGCTTCTAAAAAGAGTATTTGGATGCTACCAAATATTTGGACTTGCCCTGCTAGAAAAGGTTTTGAATGAAAGCTTCTCTTTCTGTACTTCTGCTTCAAAGTAGCAATTAACAACATCTACTAGAGCAGTTTCCAGCCAAAACTGAGACTTGGGACTTGATGCTCATCCCTAGCAATGTTACACATTCCATGGAAGAATGTTACAAATTTTTATCTCTTCTGTTTAGTGAACTGTGTTTGTTGAGGGCTGAGTTTATAGAGTGGGATGGAATGGAATGGAATGGAATGGAATGGAATGGAATGGAATGGAATGGAATGGAATGGAATGGAATAGAATAGAAGTAGAATAGAGCAGAATAGAATTAACCAGGTTGGAAGAGACCTTTGAAATCATTGAGTTCAACCTATCACCCAACACTACCTAATCAACTAAACCATGGCACCAAGCACCCCATCCAGTCTCTTCCTAAACACCTCCAGTTTGCCTCGAAACAACTGCCAGAGGCTCTTTATGAAGCCCTCTGCTTCTCAAAGGGAATAAGGGAGAGGGGCTGATGAGGTGGGAAAGAAAGTAAACCAGTTGGGATGTGACTAAGAACAATCAAACTAAATAGAGACAAAGAGATACAAACCAATATTGAAACCAATCCCTGATGGCAATGATGTCACTGTCACCACTGATGCTGTGGGCAGGCACTGGGGAAGTCCCAAACTGGATTCAGCAGAAGATGGAGACTGTATTTACAAGCTGGATTCTGGAACTGGATTTAAAAATTCATGGATTTGGAACAAAGGCAGAATGGAGAGAGTCTTCCTCAGACACCAACCACTGAAGAAGAGACTTGACCTTGGTGATTCCTAGCTTTATCTTGTAGATACTGTCCATGGGATAGAATCCCTTATTGGTTAGTTTAGGGTCATCTGTCCTGTCCCCTCCTCCTCACATCAGCATCCTTTTCCTTCCTGCAGCCCAAGGTAGTACACAAGATGCCCTTTGCCTGCAGCCCAAACCCTGGTGCTAACTCTCCCCATCAGCACTGGCACTCCCAGCAGCAGCCACTGTCTGTGCAAAACTGCTCTGAGTTGCAGAAAGTGCCTCACTGAGCAGAGACTGAGTGGGGCAGTCACAGCACTGAGCAGAGTCAGATCTATCTCATGACTAGGCAACAGTTTGCCAAGGCAGGTCAATGCAGTCCTTCAAATTTCTAGCTTTAAACTCCACTAGAGCAAGATATTTGCAACGCACATCCACTACTCTTCATCTCTCTACCGCCAATAGTCAGCCTAGTATTATGCCTCTGAAAGTATTCTTCATGTAAATAGGAATGATGGGAGTTGTTCAGAGGGCATCATTTTTTGCCTCAGGCACCATTCTCTGGTGTTTTTTCATGACAGCAACCAGACTGGATTTGTGATACTTAACACATGGCTCAGATACCTTGTATGGCATGTGCCCAATGGTCTCGCCGTGCTTTTGCCGTCATCTGCAAAGCAACAGACAGGAAGCAAGCTCAGAAGAAGAGATAAACATCTAAGTGCTGGGTTCTACACATTAGCCACAACAACCCCACGCAGTGCTGCAGGCTGGGGTCAGAGTGGCTAGAGAACAGCCAGGCAGAAAGGGACCTGGGGGACTGGTTGATAGTAGGCTGAACATGAGCCAGCAGTGTGCCCAGGTAGCCAAAAAGGCCAATGGCATCCTGGCCTGCATCAGGAATAGTGTGACCAGCAGGAGCAGGGAAGTCATTCTGCCCCTGTACTCAGCACTGGTCAGGCCACACCTTGAGTCCTGTGTCCAGTTCTGGGCCCCTCAGTTTAGGAAAGATGTTGAGTTGCTGGAACATGTCCAGAAAGGCAACAAAGCTGGGGAAGTTTTGGAGCACAGCCCTGTGAGGAGAGGCTGAGGGAGCTGGGGTTGCTTAGCCTGCAGAAGAGGAGGCTCAGAGGAGACCTCATTGCTGTCTACAACTACCTGAAGGAAGGTTGTAGCCAGGTGGGGGCTGGTCTCTTCTCCCAGGCAACCAGCACCAGAACAAGAGGATACAGTCTCAAGCTGCGCCAGGGGAGTTTCAGATTGGCTGTTAGGAAGAAGTTCTTCATGGAAAGAGTGATTGGCCATTGGAATGTGCTGCCCAGGGAGGTGGTGGAGTCACCATCACTGGAGGTGTTTAGAAGGAGACTGGATGGAGTGCTTGGCACCATGGTTTAGTTGATTGGATAGTGTTGGATGATAGGTTGGACTCAATGATCTTGAAGGTCTTTTCCAACCTGGTTAATTCTATTCTATTCTATTCTATTCTATTCTATTCTATTCTATTCTATTCTATTCTATTCTATTCTATTCTAAACATGCAGCACTCTTGACATGTTGCAGGTCATGAGTTACTCAGCAGTACTAGGGATATGTATCTCCTTTAAGAAAGGTTGGCAGCCAAGTGGAAACTGTGACCCTGGTTGCATGTAGCTTGCAACTCAAATACTGACCTGTGTGCTTGGTTTCCTTCAATACTTTCATTTTTCCTTTCCTGTGAAGCAAATCTCCCTCTCCCCATCTCCCACCAGCATGAAATGAGAAGATGGAAATATATTGTATGCCAGTGAACCATCTGCTCATTTTTCTTTCAAGAGCCTCTTCTGCACTGACTGGTCTGCTCACCTAAATTGTTCCATAACCTTTTCATACAGCAGCTCATTTCAAACTGTTGTCTATAATAAAACATCATTTCTGTTGCATTATAGTCATCTTGATGGCGATCTTGGAAACACACTGGAGGGAAGGGACACATCTAGAGGGACACTGACAGGTTGGAGAGATGGTGGAGTCATCATCCCTAGAGGGGGTCAACAGATACGTGGACATGGCACTTTGTGACGTGGTTTAGCGGCCCTGGTTGTGTTAGGCTGATGGTTGGACTTGGTGAATTTGGAGGTCTCTTCCAATCAAGCCAATTCTATGATTCTATCACAGCAGTGTGGCAGTAAATCCACGCTGCAAAATTTACTACTGATACTCTAAGTCAGGTAGAAATTGCCTTAAAGCAAAAAAATTGCACATTTGCTTTGTCCTGCTCTGATGAAAAATAAAGACTCCGTTCTTCTGCAGATAAATGACAGTCCAGCACCTATCTGTAGTTAATGTACAAAGCTCCAGTGGACTCACAAGTTGGTTTTATCATATGAAATGTGAACTAAAACCTACTCCTGCTGCCTCCCCAGAAAAGCCAGAGTTGAGGGTAGGTGGGGAAAAGCATAAAATGAGGCAGAATGAAAATCAAGTTTGACAGGTTCTGACAGCAGAAGGATACAATGACAAGGATGTTTATGCTAATGGGTCTGTCATATTGCACATACTCCACTGCTGTCTTCTGCTAGTCTGTATTTACTCTTATGGCAGCAAAAAGCTGTTGGGAGGGAAGGAGGGAGGAGGTTGGTATAATTTCTCCCAGCCAAAACCATACGTGAGTATTTCTATCACACAAATAACTTTTCACTTCAGAAGAGGTTGCTATGTTTGCCATGGTGGACTCTGTGTTTCCCAGCCTTCAGACACCTTTGAGCACAGAGATAGATACTCAGTGCACACCACCAGTGATGAAGGTGAACCTGTCCTCCATAGGATACTACAAGACAGCAGAATTACAGAATTGTCTAAATTGGAAAAGTCTTCACCAAGTACAACCATTAGCCTAACACTGACAACCATTAGCCTAACACTGACAAGCCCTTGACTAAATAATATCCCTCAGCAAACCCACTACATGACTCTACTACCTCCATGGATGGGGATTCCACCACCTTCCTAAGCAGCCTGTTGCCATGCCTGAGAACCTTGTCAGTGAAGAAATTCCTCCTGATATCCAACCTAAACTTCCCTTGGTGCAGCTTCAGGCCATTTTATTTTGTCCTGTCACTTGTTACTTGGTTGAGCACACCAACCCCCACCTCTCTACAACCTCCTTTCAGGTAGATGTAGAGTGATAATGCATCTTCTGGGGCTCCTTTTCTCCAGGCTAAACAACCCTAGTTCCCTTAACTGCTCCTCACCAGATCTGTCCTCCATACCCCTCACCAAGCTTGTTCTTTAGACACACTCCAGCACCTCAATGTCCTTCTTGTAGTGAGAGGCTCAAAACCCAACACAGTATTCAGGAAACACTATGCCTGAAAGCATATTATTTCAGTACCTGGGGTCAGCCTGTTTCTGTGCCTTTAAGACTTCTTCCTTGAGTAGTGTCCAGCTTGGACACCTTGGCCCTTCAGGACTGTTTCCCAAGGGACTTTGCCTACCAGTCTCCCAAACAGGCCAAAGGCTGCTCTCCAGAACTTCCAGGTGGCAGTGTTACTGACTCCTCTCTTTTCCAACAACTGAGAACTCTGCCATTTCCTGATCACTGTGCCCAAGAAGGACCTCAAGCACTACCTCACCCCACAATCCTCTGTTCACAGACAGCAGGTCCAGCAGGGTTCACATTGACAGCTTCACCTGGAAAGGATGGAGAAGAGAAGAGAAGAGAAGAGAAGAGAAAGAAAGAATAGAAGAGAAGAAGGAGAAAAGAGGAAAGAGAAGAGAAGAGAAGAGAAGAGAAGAGAAGAGAAGAGAAGAGAAGAGAAGAGAAGAGACCTTCAAGATCATGTCCAACCCATCATCCAACATCATCTAATCAACTAAACCATAGCACCAAGCACCCCATCCAGTCTCTTCCTAAACACCTCCAGTGATGGTGACTCCACCATCTCCCTGGGCAGCACATTCCAATGGCCAATCACTTTTTCTAGGAAGGGCTTCTCCCTAACATCCAGCCTACACCTCCCCTGGCACAGACTGTGTCCTCTTGTTCTGGTGCTGGTTGCCTGAGAGGAGAGACCAGCCCCTACCTGGCTACAACCTCCCTTCAGGTAGTTGTAGGCAGCGATAAGGTCTCCCCTGAGCCTCCTATTCTTTCTCCTGTGATAAGATCCTGTCTTGTTTCCTACAGATCCCTTGTTACTACAGGGAACTGCTTGGGAGATACATCAAATTCTGGGTTGCATCACCATTCACCTGATGTTATGTAGGTAAGTACACACATCTTGAAGTTGCTTAACTGTCAGATATTTGTCTAGTAAAAGGTTTCACTTGGAACATTTTCTGCCTGTATCAGACCCAGAGATTGAAGGCAGTGGGGAGTGTTTTCTTGTTTGTGTGCAGGCCCCCATCTTTATCTGTTCAAATAAATAAATAGAGAAATAAATAAATCCTGCTTGGATGTTTGAAAGCAGGTGGCTTATTTACATTCAACAATCTGAATTACTCTGAGGGGATTTTAAAATGTTGACAGAGCTATTGATAAAACAGGCAGCCTTCACTGAGGAAAGGTAATTGAAGTGGGAATAAGCAGCCCTATTCAGGCTCCTGCTTTTGCAATTCAAGCTTTCTGCCGTGGCTCAGTGATTTCACCACAAATAAGTCGTCAGGGGAGAGTCCCATGTTGTTCTTTGTTTGCTCAGGAGCCAGGTGCGGCACATGTTTGTAATTTCAAAGTGCTGATATCCTGCAATTTCTGCAGTGTAGGGTGAAATCTGCTGCAAAACAGCCTGAGGTTTTCTGCCCAACTCGTTTTGCTTTCTGCTACTCAGTAAGGTGCCTTCCTGCTCTCAGCCAGAGCTCTCTGGAAGAGCTGACTGCCTAAAGACACATCATAGAGAACACATATTTTTAGGTTAACATTCCGCTTTTGATGGCTCTATGTATCCATACCTTTTAAATTAGTTTTCAATGCCCTTATTTTTTTTTACTGAAAGAGGGATCAGGGATTGTGTGGGGCTGCTCAGGAAGGTGGTGGAGTAGCCATCCCTGAAGGTGTTCAAAAAAAGGGGGGGAGAGATGGCACTTTGGGACATGGTTTAGTGGGCATGGTAGTGTGGGGTTTATGGTTGGACTTGATTTTAGGGGTCTTTTCCACCTTCAGTGGTTCTGTCATCCTGTGATTCTCTTTTGTGAGTAAGGAATCACAGTATCACAGTACCACAGTATCACAGTGTGTTAGAGGTTGGAAGGGACCTCAAGAGATCATCGGGTCCAACCCCCATGCCAAAGCAGGATAGTCCACACAGGAATGCATCCAGGTGGGAAGAACCTCCCTAGACCTGCTGGCCAGGCTTTTCTTCATGCACCCCACGTCAAGTCAGTGAAAATGGCTTTTTCTGTGGCAAATGGAATGATTAGCTTCTGACATTTTTGTGATATATAATCAGAGAGTCATCAGTAGCGATCCATAGCAATAAATAACCCAATCTTCTCAGCTTCTAATTTTATGCACCTAGTAATTAGCACTGACAAAGCTGGCATGTGTCTTCAGCTGACATAAAATTAATATTGGCTCTTGAAGTCAAATAGTTTGTTTCTGGCAAAGAGTCAAGAAGGAGTCCCACCACAATAATGTATAGCACATATTTATGGAGTTAGTGCCAAGAATATTTTCCTCTTGTTTATAGTATACATCTTCATAATTAAAAAGTACACAGAGATGTTCAGTTGTGAACTGATTTCTTTGAGGCTAGGAATTATTAAGCACAGAGAATGGAGGCAATGCAGCACCAGGAGAAATCATACAATCCTATGCTTGCTTCGGTTGGAAAAGACCTCTAGGATCATCAGGTCCAACCACTATCTAACTTCACCAAAGTTGGGGCTAGACCTCAGCACCACATCCATGCCTCTTTTCAATGCATCCAGGAGTGGGCATTAGGCTGTTGTGACCCAAGTACAGGGCTCAGCACATGTCTTTGCTGAAACTCACCCCCCTGGCCTTGGCCCATCTATCCAGCCAGTCCAGCTCCCTCTGGAGAGCCTTCCTACCCTCAAGCAGACCAATATTCCTGCCCAACCTAGTGTTGTCTACAAACTCACTGAGGGTGCCAGGATTCCTTCATCCAGGTCATTGATAAAGATATTAAAGAGAACTGGCCCAAATACCAAGCCCTGAGGAACACTGTCTGGATTTAAATGATTTAACTACTCCTTGGGCTTAGTCGTCAGCCAGTTTTTAACTCAGCGAGGAGTCCACTCATCCAAGCCACAAGCAGCCAGTTTCTCCAGGAGGATGCTGTGGGAAGTGGTTTTGAAAGCTTTGCTAAAGTCCAGATAAGCAATATTCACAGCCTTTCCCTCATAATCTCAGCAGGTCACCTTGTCATAGAAAGAGGTCTGGTTGGTCAGGCAGGATTTGCCCTGCATGAACCCATGCTGACTGGGCTGGATCACAGGGTTGTCCTGCACATGCTGCATAACGGCACTCGAGACAACCTGTCCCATGACCTTCCCTGACACTATGGTCATAATGGCAGGTCTGCTCTTCCCAAAATCCTCCTTCTGGTCCTTTCTGCAGATATGTGTCAATCTCCAGTCACCCAGGACCTCCCCACTTAGCCAGGACAGTTGAAATGATGGAATAAAATGGGCGTGCAGGAGAGAAGGCATCATATCAGACAGCTCTGTAGCAAAGTAAGTTGCAGGGGTTGCTGGTCAGCTCTGGGCTCTTAGCATCCTTCTGTAGCCATGTCAGCCTCTACACTCCTCAGCACCATGAGATATGGAATAGAATAGCATAGAATAGAACAGAACAGAACAGAATAGACCATGTTGGAAGAGACCTTCAAGATCATTGCATCCAACCTATCAACCAATCCAACCCACCTAAACAACTAAACCATGGTACCAAGCACCCCATCAAGTCTCCTCCTGAACACCTCCAATGATGGTGACTCCACCACCTCCCTGGGCAGCCCATTCCAATGGGCAATAATATCCTCAGCATGAGATGGTTGGGGTTAGAAACTAGAAAACCAGAGCAAGGTAGACCAAGTTTTCCTACCTCTGTGGTGGAAAAAAGTGCTACTCTTAGCTTAAATTATGCCTAAAAGAGAAAACATGAACCTTTACTACTAAGTATTACCATTAGTTACTATATCTGAATAGTGCAAAGCTCTAAATGTGCATTGTGAATTCTAGGAAGTGTCAGAATGCCTCCTTTCACCTTGTGAGTGTTTATTTACACTGGTGTTGGAAATTCCCTAAAGGAAACTAAGCACAATGGGGTGAGTTCTGGGTAATATCTACAGTCACCTAGAAGAGCACAGGAAATAGCTTTGCTATGGATTCTTGCACCTTGCATGAGCTGCAGGATTTGGGGAAATATTAGAGAAGCAATATTGAAAGAGGATT